>CM075504.1:12647500-13055000 GCA_037950675.1 Hypophthalmichthys molitrix
GAAACTCTTAACTTTTATAGACCCAATTGTCACTGCAGTCAAGGTCATGCAATGTCTTCTTAATATACTGTTATAGTATTTTATTATTTTAAATTGCTTTTATTAGTAATCTTGTGAGATTTTGATGTTTTAGTTTTCTATTTAGCTTTTTTCCAATTTTAGTACTTCAGCTACAACTTATTTTTTTAGTTAGTTGCCAATTTAGTTGAGCTATTTCAGTTATCAAACCATTTGTTAACCAATAGTTTAGGTTAACGATAACGGCATTACCCAATAATCAGAATCCGTTTATGTATTTTCCTTCATAGAAATGCATTTTAAACAATCTTTTTTTGCCAATAAAATGGCTATAGAAGCTGGTATGGTACATGTGGCTGACACATGTGGTTGTAGAGTTAATGCAACTTTCTTGCCAAGAACTGTGAAATATTCAACAGATAGTTTTATAAGTGAGGTGATGTGTGTAAACAGCCATTACACATTGGTTAACTTAACTGTTATGCAGTAGATGCATTAATTGAATTGTATGATTCCTTTCCGTTTCCTTTCCGAATATCAAGTTTGACAACAGACCAGTCCTGTGTTTTCTTTTTATTAAAATGTTGTGCTGGAAAAGTCTCATTTGATTTGAAATGCTAAGTGCTTAAGCTAAACGTGCCAAATGTTTTGTCTCAGATGACGATGAGGAGGATGATGTGATTGACGTGGTGACGGTGGACAACCGACCGAAGCGTGGTCGTCCTCCAAGCCGCCGAACGCCGGTAACCATTACAGTGAGTGCCGATCCATTTGGACCATGTCCCAAGCACTTCCACGTGTCTCTACATCGGCAGCAGCACAATTACGCTGCTCCCTCCCCTGACACGGATCCTGAGGATGACTTTGATGAGATCGAGTCTGTGAGCAAACGGCCACGTCTGGAGCCTTCGTCCTCTCCCTCGTCTCCACTTTCTTCACCTGCCACATCAGACTCTGAGGACTTCAGCGAGCAGCGTCGTAACTTCCTGGAGCGAAAGAGGAGAGATGACCTTCGCTCAAGGTTCCAGGCGCTCCGGGAGGAGATTCCAGGTCTGTCCGGATCCTCAAAAACCTCGAAGGTGGCAATTCTGACGCAGGCGACGGACTACTTGCTGAAGCTGCATGCGTGCCAACGACGTCAAGCTCAGGAGAAGAGAAAACTGAGAGCCAAACAACAACAGCTTCTCCGCAGGATCGGTGTTTTACAGAACTCCTGAGGAAAAAAAAAAAAAACTGCTTTAATACTGCACAATATTTCCAAAGCTCATTATGGACATGGGAACTCATTGTTTGTCAATCACTGAAATGACACTTAAAACACTGCAGGGAGATCTTTAAAATTGCATTGAATTCTGCCCTTCTTAAAGGGATCAGTACATGTGTGACTTTAGTTGAGACATGGAGAACTTTGTGTGAGGAAACAATGACAGAAATGTGCACATGCAATGCCTTTATAAACCTCAGCAGATGGCGATGAAGAGGAATTTGATGAATTTACCTCCATGGCAAGGGTGGGTGGTGTTTGTATGCATGTGGGGGGTGTGTAGGATATTGTGTGTGGGGAGCATGGTGTTTGAACATGTTGTGTAGAAAATATGAAATGTCTTGATCATAACTTGATCTGTACAAAACTTGTTGTAAATACTGTATTCAGAGGATGTTGTCCTTCTGTATCTACTCATCAACTGCACAGAGATTCTATTTTGTTAAAGAATAAAGCATCTAAAATGACAAGTGGTTTTTCCTATTAAATGCACACTATTACAATAAAGTGCACTGAGTTGTGTACTCTCCAGTCGTCTTGTAGGAATAAACCTAATCTAGAGTTATGCAGTTTAAACTAATTTGTAAAATCTAAAATCTTGAATTTCTAAAATTCCCCTGCAACTCGCAGGTGTGGTTTAAAAAAAAAAAAAAATTGCCTCTTGGCCAGAATAAGTTGTTTGTCTTGAGTTTTGTTTATTCTGAATCTTAAGAGGCAGCAAATTAAGGCCGCATCCACATGAAACCAGAGCTTTCCTTATCTGGTCCTCTTTTTTTGTTCCTCGTTCAACCATAAACACGGCGTCTCGAAAAACACAAAACCACTAAAACCAGCTCAAAATTATGTAGTATACATGCCAGACCAGTATGTGGTGCTGTACTTCTGCCACAGAGATACACAAAAAAACTTAAAAGGATAGTTAACCCAAAAATGAACATTTTGTCATCTACACCCCTTCAAGTTGTTCCAAACCTGTATAAATTTCTTTGTTCTGCTGAACCCAAAGGAAGATATTTGGAAGAATGTTTGTAACCAAGCAGATCTCGCCCCCCATTAACTACCATTGTAGGAATTAAATACTATGGTAGTCAATGGGAGGTGAGATCTGCTTGGTTACAAACATTCTTCCAAATATCTTTTTGTGTTCAGCAGAACAAAGAAGATTTAGAACAACTTGAGCGGGTGTACTGTCCCTTCAAGGGTCAAGTTAAGATTAGTTTTTCAGATCCTTCCCTCTGTGCTTGCTGTTAAAGCTGAAAGAGGAAGTGTTCTGGATATTTACTGAAAAACAGGTAGTTCAAAAATCACCTTTACCCCCATTATCCTGAACAACAGGTTAAACAGTGACATGGTAGTGGTGTGAAAACTGATTTGCGTTTATGGGAGGCTTATTCACAAAGGCTTATTCACTCCCTCATATGTTAAATAGTTGCATGTGTCTCCTTTTTTGAAAGGAATTGTTAAACTGCAGAAGTGGGATGCAGGAAGCCAAAAGAGGAAGTTATGCAAGAAACCCCACGCCTTTTCATGTATATGAATTTCTTAACCAAACTGGGATTGGTTTAGTCTGTCAGATTTTATTTCAAAAAAAATTTTTTGATGGAAAAAAATGGAGAAAAAGAGACTGGAGTAATGGCTGCTGAAAAATAATTGTTAATTATTGTGCATTTTTGAATTGTACGTAATGTTTTACTGTACTTTTAATAATAGATTAAATGCAGCCTTGGTGAGCATAAGAGAAATAATTGTTTTGGTGAACTCGCCTGCTACTGGCTTGTGTACATTCCCGCTGTTAAACAGTTGTAACTTTATCTGCTTTATCTTCATTTTTGTTATAGTGCAGCTATTATTGGTGTGTTTATTTTCCATCAGTGCTAAAGAGGTCATATCACTCTCTTTTTTCCTTTATTCAAAGTCTATTACATAAGAATCCACACATAAACAGCTGCTCTCTCTCAGACATAAAGCCTAGACCAGCATCATCACTGCCAAGCGCTGACCCAGATTCCATTCCCATAAAATCACAGGAAGTCAGACCGCTCCAAACAACCAGTGACCCACTGATCATAATGAAGCTAATCTTTGCCACACACATACTTACTTATTTAGTTCCCACTACCCAATCCCTGTGTGTGTGTGTGTGTGTGTTTTTTTTTCTCTCTCCATTCTCTTTCATTTCTCCTTTTCTCTCTGTCACAGAGTTATGTAACTGCAGTTAAGTAGAAAAAAGGCAGTGTTTATGTCTCTCCCTCTCTTGGTCTGTCTGTCACCTCACTGTCTGGGGATGTTATGGTCTGGGTATGGCACAGACTCAAGTTTATTACATTTTACTTGCTCTTAAACTGAATCTGTCTCTCCAAACTTTTAACTAAATCAGCAACTCAAATCTCAAATCTCAGATTTTAAGTATGATCTTAATCTCACAGGTTAAACACTACAGCCATCTGGGTGCAAACAGATAGACCCACACACTTTGCCACCCAAACATATAAACAGTATTGGGGGTAACGCATTACAAGTAAGGGGGTTTTGTAATCAGATTACTTTTTCAAGTAACTAGTAAAGTAACACATTACTTTCAAATTAAAAGAAAATATCGGAGTTACTTTTTTAAATGCAGTGCAGGTAATACAAAGTTTCTGACATTGTTTAGTATAGTACAAGCTAGAACAGGGCGAGATTAAGGAAAAGTGAAAGCATAGGGGAAGATTTTTTTTCAGTTAAGTGCTGACAGAAGAGATGTTTCTTGAATATTGTCATGGATTCAGCGTGTAGGATAGGGTTGGGAGATCATTCCACCAGCAAGGAACAGTGAACGGAAATGTTCTGGAAAGTGATTTTTTGTCTCTCAGTGACGGTATCATGAGGGGTTGCTCACTTACCAACTTCAGGCTTCAGGATGGGATGTAGACTCGTACGAGTGGGTGGAGGTTGGAGGATGCAGAGCCCGTGGCTGTTCTATATGCAAGTATCAATGTCTTGAACTTGACTCGAGCTGTAGTGCAGAGAGATAAACAGAGGCGTGACATGGTCTCTCTTGGGCTCATTGAAGTCAAGATGTGTTGCTGCATTCTGGATCATTTGTAGAGGTTTGATTGCACATGATGGAAGTTCAGCCTAGAAATGACATGGGCCTGGATGAGAAGTTGTGCAGCATGCTCAGTTAGGAAGGGTCTGATCTTCCTGATGTTGTGCAGTGCAAACCTGCATGATTGTGCAATGTGGTCTTTGAAGGTCAGCTGGTTATCAAAGATTGTTCCAAGATTTCTGACCCAGCTTGATGGGATTATTGTTGATGAATTAATTTAATAATCCTTCCTATTCCTAAATAATAATCGAAACAACAGAAACTTGCGCACTCCTGCCGTGTCGATGCTGACTATAAATGTCACTTATAGTCACTTACACTCTAAAAATGCTGGGTTGTTTAAACCCATATATATGTTCAAACCCAACCATTTGTTTACATTTTTGTTTATATTTTTAAACCCAACGGTTGGGTTTGTCCATATCTGACCCAAACATGGGTTGAAACAACCCAGCATTTTTTAGAGTGTAAGTGACTATAAGTGACATTTATTGACTGACTCCTCTCCTGTCCCATGTTGAGAGAAATCATAAGTAAGTGCAGAGGCATTGTGTGCGCTGTCTAAATATGATGGTTATTTGAGCACTCATCTCATTTGCACAAAAACAGATTCAGTATTCCTCAAAATTAATAAAAATAGTGAAATGCGAATATTATGCAAACCTGCAATAATTAACTGATACATTACACAAATATACTTTCCCCCGGTTTCACAGACAAGACTTAAGCCTAGACTAAAATGCATGTTTGATCTGTTTTAACTGAAAGCAACTTGCACTGACAGATCTTAAAATATGTCAGTGTCATTGTTTTGTCTCAAGATGCAAACAAGTAATTTTTTTTTTCTAAGGCACATTTATAAAAGCTACTTAAATGTCCTAATTGAACTAAGGCCTTTATGTATTTAATCTCACTTTATTAAACAACATCTTTGCTGCTGACATTCGATGATCCAATTCAACCATACTAATAAGCAAAAAATGACTTTTGATAAACATCACATTTGTGTTTCATTTTTTGTTTTTATTGCTTAAGTAAAAGTGTTGAACTTTCTTCTCTTGTGTCCTATTCTTCTGCAATCCAGAATGGAGGCACAGCTGAAAGGTTTGTTTGAGCTGCGCCCTCTACTGTACTGGTGTTAATTTGCATTTCCTTTAGCGTGAAAGGGCCTTTACATTTGCATCTGCATATAAACACACTATTAGATACTAAAGTCAGCACAAAATCTCAATTGACCCTATATTTTTTCTTTATGTTACTGAATGATTCATCTGTGCATACATTTTTAAACTTTTTTTTTTTTTTTTGACAAATTAAACCAATTACATTCAGATCTGCCTTCATTCCAGTATGCAACACTTTTGTTAAGTGATGGAAAACTTTCAATAAGTGCTAAATAAAACCAAGATTATTTTGTATTATATATACTTAGCAATGACTCTTAAATACAGGAAATACATGTCTGTACTTTATTTATTTTTTTTACTGCACATAAAATTACAAGCATTAGATTCCTATGTGATTTTTAGATTGGATTTCAGGGGTTTGTGTCTCTATGTGTGCTCGTTGGTAAGGAACAGCTGTTGCATTGTGTGGATGCACTCTCAGATGAATGGAGAGAGCCTTCAACTGAACCAGTTGTATCATTTGAAACCGCCCCTCTGTGATGTGATTGGCTGAAGGGGGGGATTGGTGGGGGTTCTTTGTCTATTTGGGGTTTTGTCTTTAATAAGATTTTAGACTCCCAAACCAAAGTCATCAAAACAAAGCTTCAATTATCGGAAGCACCACAATTGCACTATGACTTCAATGCATGTTCATTGATGCCGTTTACAATTATGCACTATTAAATTAGAGTAATTCTGTATGCAAGTTGAATATAATACAACAATAATTCTTAAATTTGTGAAGGTGTGTACAGCTAGGCAAATACTTTTAATTTCCCCCAAAAAGTGGGAAAAAGGAGAAAAGGGTGTTCTCTAGCCTACTATATATTTTATGGATCTATACATTTTCTGTCTATAAGGGATCTATGCAGCATGTACAGAACTAAGAACTGTACTTTTGCAGTGTACATTTACATTTTATTCTATTTTTGTTCTATGCAAGCACTAAAAAACAGTACTTAAATTATTCTCAGACTCAATGCATATTTAGATTATAACTTTAAAAAATTATGTAAAAAAAAAAAACACTTGTGAAAGAAAAGATCTGTGAATGTGTCTTCTGTAATTAAGTATGTATGGTATGTATGTGTATATGTGTGATGTAAGCTGAATATAGGTCAGTAAGGGAGCACAGGCTGAGCTCAGCACAAACATGCCATTGTTATGTAACTCTCTCTTCTCTTCCCTGCTCCTCCCTTTTTCTCTCGCCATAGCATTTTTCTCAGATTCTGACTCTGATTTTTTTCATGCTTTTGGCCTGATAAAATGAGCTTATATACGCAACGCATTAATACACATTTTTATAAACATACACAGTCCATAGTCCAAATATGCACATATAAACATAAACATATAAACGCAATCTCTCCCAGTCATAACTCCCAACTGCTTCATAAAGTGTGGTATTATTTGTGATCCGATGCTGCCCTCTGATGGTAGAAGGACGCATAACTAATAGTCTTGAATGTAAATAAAAGACGTGGGTTTAATAAATGCGACTATTATACCCACAAGCAATTAACCTGCAATAAATAAATAAATAAATAAAACTTTCAAAGCACTGAATTTTGCACAGCTCTTTATCAAAGAAAGTTTTAGCAAAATTTCTTGCCTGTGTAGATTCAAAGATCTCCTCATAATTTCTGTTGTTTGTGCTATTATGAGCTATTTTTAATTGCTACAGATCACGTGTATTTTTTTTTAAAATTTAAATACACAACAATAAACTATAAAACTCTATTTTCAGTGCTTTTATAGGTAAACCCCACCTCACCCCCGTTGCAAACCAGTTTCATTGTTTAAAAAAAGGATATAGTGAAAGTAAATTGTGACATTGTAATATCTAGAATAAAAATATTTAAAATAAAGTTTAACTCGCTCGTAAATGTGTCCTTTTAATTACATCGAAACACTAGGACGAAAACAACACAAACAGTTATATTTTACATTTTTATAATTAGTAGTTTACCCTGACAATTTTACATTTCTTTTCTAGTCTACTGTAAGAGGTTAAACGAGGTAATATTTTTTTTGACAATGTTTTTTCCCCATTGGGTGATTTGGATGTCTATCAAAAGAACATCCAGTAGGATGTCAGTTTGACGCGCAATGTTATTGGTCAATTCATATGATCGCCCCGCCTGACAAGTTCAGAATCATGCATTTAATTGGCTGAGACCGCGTCGTTTAAATTTGAACCGTTTCAAACAGTGGAAAGTTGTAGACGCACAGCATTTCTGTGTGTTTCGCTGTCTTTCACTGAGAAGAAAAGGGTTTTGTGTTAAGTTTGAGCAGTTTGAATAAGGTACGTATTTTAGGAAACCGTGTACAAACTTATAGGAGACCAATAATGAAATATTGCGCGATACTGAACATTAAAAGTCGTTGTTATTGACTGTTTTGCTAGTGCTACTAGGACGTTAATAATTATCCGCATGTGATATTGTAATCGATCTAATTGTCTTTTATGCAGAGATCTTCACTCTTATTGTATTCACGAAATCAATGTAATTATTTGGTTGATAATAGCAAGAAAATGTAGGATTGTTTTGGAAATAAATATAAATTATTTGATTATTGTTTAAGATTTAGAGACATTGCATTTCCAATAAAAAAAAAGTATGTATTTTGCTTTTCCTGAAATGTATGGTTGTTTCATGTTAATTTTAATCAGCCCTCTCATCCATGTGGGTTCATGGCTGTGAACTGTTAGTCTTAGTTTAGTTCCTCCTGGCTGTTATTGTTTTTCTTTACTTTCTTTCTTTAATTTCGACGACTTGATTTTAGTAACTGTGTCCAGGTTAAAACCTGATCATGTTATTTATGATAGTGAGCTGTTTATAACCTGTCCAGGTAGGCTGTAGGAGAGAGAAGCTGTCAGAAGTGCCTGTCATTACAAAAGCTGACAATTTTATTGTCAGTCCTACATAGTTGAGCAGAATCCAGGAAAGGACAGATGAGGCCAAAATTGGTAATTTTTCCTTGAAGAATTTATTAATTTCTTCCTTGTTCCTCCTTATTGTCATAAAAATCATGCCATTAAGGGATTGCCACAGTGTTTGGTAGATAGACCATATGTCACTATAAGCCAAATCACAAGACCCTGTTGCTACCATTAAAAAAAAAGAAGTTTGGTTAACTGCTGGTTTTCTTCTGTTTATAGCCTTTGACCATCTCTCTAAGGCATGATTCCTTCACAGATAAAGAACCACTTTGTTCCTTCAGCACATGGCTGAATTGCACTGGTTGATATTACATGCTTGGGTTGTTAGTCACAGTGGGTTAGTCTGATCTGTCTGATGCTTGAAAGAAATGCAACAGATTTGAGGGGTGTCATGAGGTTTAGTGTCTCTGGGTGTTTGGTGAGAAGGTCAGATGCCTGCCTCCGGGTCTTATCAGTAAAACCAGCTGTGTATGGTGCCCACAGGGCGTGGCTTTCCAAAACCCATGTTGTCATATTCTGTGTGTCACTTCTCTTGCAGTATGAGTTCTGAGGCGCTGAAGGAGAATCAGGGAGCTGTACGGATGAACAGTTCTGAAGCTGCTTGTGACATTTTCGCATTGGAGCAGACGACTGGCAGGCCCTCGATCCTGCGGCAGTCACAGGCTGAAAACATCAGCAGGACTGTGCCTAGAGGTGCAAAGGTGGGCTTTCTAGAGATTTCCAAACAATTGTTTCTACCCTTTTTTTGTGTGTGTGTGCAATAAACTCTCTCAATTGTAAGTGTTTTCTATTTGAATATATTATGTAAATATAAAATGTAATGAAATGTAATATATATTTAAAAATGTAACTTATTCAACTTCCAGCATCATTACTCCAGTCTTCAATGTCGAATGATCCTTCAGAAATCATTCTAATATGCTGATTTGTGCTGCTTAAATTTTTTTGGAAACCATGAAACTTTTTTTCTTTACGGATTCTTTGAATGCAAAGTTCAAAAGAACAGCATTTGTTTGAAATGGAAATCTTTTTTTTTTTTTTTTAAATAGTGCTAAACTCTTTAATTCTTACTATATTAAAGGGTTAGTTCACCCAAAAATGAAATTTGTCATTAAGTACTTTACTTTTAACTTTACTAATACTTTTTGTGCACAAAAGCAAAACAAAAACAATGACTTTATTTAAAAATTTGAACTATTATCACACACAGTGAAGATTTGTGTTTTACGTCCGAATGCCAGCTCAGTATTGGCAGACACCGTACACATGAGCAGCATGACGCAGGCCAATAATAAGTTGGCATTTGGAAGTAGAACACGGGAGCCTGCACTACATTCACTGTCAACTGCATATGACAACATTTCAAATTGTTAAAGTCATTATTTGTTTTGTTTTTGCGCATGTATTCTTGTTGCTTCATAACGTTAAGGTTGAACCACTGTAGTCACGTTGACTATTTTAATGATGTCTTTGGCTGCATTTACACTGCAGGTCTTGATCAATTCTGATTTTGTGACTATATCAGGGTTTTTTTTTTTTTTTTTTTTTTTTTTTTTTTTTTTAATACTCAAAACCAAATCCGTTCATCAGTGACTGTATATCAAGGGCAGGGACAAGTTTGTGTGCAGCATTTTGTTTTGAATGGAACGAATGGGTAGAGTCTCCACAACGGGGTTGAAGCGCATGTCTGTGCACAAGCTGCCATCACTGGCTACAGCGGGAACATGCGCTCACTATGATTTCCAAAGCAACCCATTTCAACGTTAGTTCGCCTTTTATTTAAAACAAACCAATGAAATTAATACTGTTTGTTAGTGAATTAGAGATGTTTAAAAAAAAAACCTCACTTTTCAATGACGCACTTACAGGGGAATATCCGATCTGTCTGCTTACAAGGCAGACGCAAATGCACGTATCTGATTCATAACTGATTTATTTCTTCATATGAATGAGGCCTGAAACCGATCAGTGAACATCGGCATCCATGCGCTCTTTTCCTGCTTTTATGTGCTCATGTCCGATCTGTGCCACGTGGGAGGAAAAAAATCGGAATTGGGTCACTTGAAACATGCGGTTTAATACCTTTCTGGTCCTCAAAAAGTGCAATGAAGTTGCTGCCTATGTGTAGTTCAGAAACCCTCAGATTTCATCAAATCTTAGTGTTCTCAAGATGAACAAATGTCTTATGGGTTTGGGACGACATGAGAGCGAGTACTTAATGACAGACTTCATTTTTGGGTGAACTAAACCTTTAAGAACTTAAGCATTTGATGACCATGCATTGTTGGACAGGTAGGCTACTGTAGTTTAGATTTACATTTGTAGTTCTTTGTTGCTTTTTACATAGGTTTGTTTTCAAACTCCACGGCGAGACCCAGTCACAAAGAAAATCATGTCCCCGAGCCGCACCAGTAAGCCGGCCATTCAGGAGGACAACACTAAAGCACTGGAGACTCTCACAGCCTCTTCTGACCAGTGAGCAAATTACTTGCAGTTCAACTTGTTTAGGATTTTAATTTTTAAAATTTAATTTAAGATAAATAGTTCATTATCTTTATGCAATCATTAGCTGTAACAGAGTTTATAAATTAATAACATTCATAGTAATTTATTTACACACGTGACAAAATCCACTAACATGTAAAAATGAACTTGTTTTATAGGAGTTCAGTGTTGAATAACACTTCCACCAAACCAATTGAAATGCAAAGTAACTGCGTTGCCTACCCTGATGATGACATTCCTGTTCAGAGCAAAGGGGCCTATACCCTCGATCTCGACAATCTAGATGCCATCGACCCTTTCCAGGGGTCTAATAAAATGGCGAATTCCCCTCCTAAATCATCTGCTTTATCTGAGGCTTGGATATCAGAGCTTGTAGAGTCGGATACAACTGCAGCCCCTGTTTCTGCACCTCAGGCTGAGGTTCCAGAGGTGACCAACGCTGCACTTGATGAGACTCTTCCTTTTACCCCATCAGTGGAGAATTCCCTTGCAGAAAGTTCTGTTAACATATCTTCAGCAGAGGGTACTGTCATCATCAAAACTGATAATGTTGAAAACAGCACCACAGACACAGAGGACACCGATACGACTGACCCAGCCCCAGCGTCACAGCAGATTCCTACTATGGAAGATCAACTTGAGGCCCAAGAATTGCCACTACCCCCGGCAGGATCGTACAACTTGGATTTTGACAATCTTGATTTGCTCAACCCATTCCAAACTGGTGGCTCAAAGATCCCAAACTCTCCTGTGATTGGCAAAGCATCAGCTGTTTCTGATCCATCTCTGCCTAGCCAAGAAGCCAAGCAGGAATCAGAGCTCTCAGTCCAGACCCCAGATGTCCCAACATCCTCAGATGCCTCAATGCCACCTCAGGAAAACTCCACTGCCACAGAGAGCTCCTCAGTGCCCCCTAAGAACAACCAGATGCTATTAGAGTTTAATTTTGACGATGGAGCTGAAGTCAAGCGCAAACCTCCTCCAAAACGCCTCGGGGTCAAAAGACCTGCAGGTGCAAAACCTGGGACCAAAAAAACAGATGCACCAGTCACCGAGAAGAAGGAACCAGAACCCAAGAAGTTGTCCCCTAAGAACACAGAGAAGACAGACCCTGTGGATGTTCCTCCTGCTCAAGGTTCCTACACCTTTGAGTTTGACAAGTTTGACGACCCAAACTTTAACCCCTTTGGTACAAAGGCTAAGATGGGTAACTCTCCACCTCGTGGGGTCCAGACCAGCCCGGTTTTGATGACAGCACCATCTCTACTTCAGCAGCCTGAGGTTCCAACAAAGGATGACCAGCCTGAGCAACGGTACAGACACCAGAGCTAGCACAGCATGTATAAACATAACGCATGTAATTTTAAAAACAATTTTTGGAAGCGTTTTTGTAGTTCAAAAGTAGAATATGGTGCTCTCAACATTATGGCTTTGATTTTCAGATGAAGTAATAAAATATACAACCTGAATGCAATGGAAGTTGCTTTAGATAAAAGTATTTACCAAATGCATAAATGTAAATAATTGTTGAGCTTAGATTTTTCTTTTTCCCCTCCAGATCTCACCAAACAGTTTCTGAAAACTTGGCAGAAACTGATCTTTCTGTCACCAAGCAGGTATCGGTGCCTTTCAATTTAAGAATTTAACAAAAATCAGTTTGTTTCCACAAGCTATGGTCGTGTTGACACATTTTACACTCATTCTCTTACTAGCAGGTAGAGGATGTAGAGTCATCTGCTGTGTCCCACACTAACATATCACAGAATCCAGTGATACAGGAGCCAGAGATCATAGCAACACCTGAATCTATAGTGTGTCTTCAGAACCAGACCTGTGATCTTGGTGTGGTGGCACCAAGTGAAGATGAGTTTGTGCCTGGGGCATTGTGTGAGTAAACATGGTTGCACTTTTTATTTGAACTACACTAATCAGGTGCAAGCTTTTAACATTGAGAGCAATATTGTTCTCTTTCTCTCAGTCATGCCAGGAGGAGATTTTGATGGGCAGATGGATTATCTGGAGCAGTTTGGATCAAGCACTGTGAGTGTTTCCATTTATGAGCCTTTATAAACCCATTTACTGAGAATTTTTTTTTTTTTTTTTTTTTTTGTTTTTTTTAAAATAAAGGAAATGTTGCACCAAATAGTGTAGCCATTAGTTTATTAAGCAACATTTCAGATTTTCAGTGCTTTACAAAAACACTTTTTATAGTTTAAGGAGTCGGCTTTGCGGAAACAGTCACTGTATTTGAAGTTTGACCCGCTGTTGAAGGAGAGTCCAAAGAAAACTGGAGTGGACAGCTGCAACTCTGGATTCAGCCTGCCACGGCCCTCTCTTGCCATCAGGTCAGTCAGTATTCTCCACAAGATCATTCAAATGAACTGTTTCCTAAATATCTACCATCTTTTGAAATCTTGCTGAATACGCTTTAAAATGATTTGAATTGCCTCAGTGCAACAGATCTGATTTACATTGTGATCAAAATCCAGAGTGCACATGAAGGATCAATCATGCAAACTTTTTTTTTGTGTGTTAGGATGATGGAGGCTGCAAAGTCTGAAGGAAAGCAGAAGTCTCACTGTGACAGTATGAAACTGCTGGATCTGCCTGCACCAGTAAGGCAACACAAACTCCCATAATCCTTTGTTTTGCAACTTTAACATTGTCATTACACTGTAATCCCAAATAAGAAGGCAAAACTCAAAAAAAAAAAAAAAATTGACGCAATCACTTGCCTCAATTTAAGTTAAATTCAGTGTTTAAGCAGAACTGGCAGATTTTTATTTTCTACTCGTACATTTTAATTGTTCTTAAAGGGGTGATGAACTGAGAAATCAAATTTTCCTTTTCCAAATTTGCTTTTGACATAAGAGGTCATCATACTATAAGAATATCCTGTAAGTTTCAGAACTGAAAACTTCCTTGTTAGTCCAATAAGAGCTTTTATTGACACCAGACCCAGCAAACGACAGGATTTTCAAAGTGGGGATCTATGACATCAAAGGGCAGCAAGCACCGCCTCTGCAGAAGATCAACGCCTACTTCATCACTGCCTATTTAGCCCCGCCCACCGATTCACGCATAACATGCAATAAAATAGGTAGCCTAAGTAACATAGGCCTACGTGGTGCTAAACCAGATCGATCTACCAAGCAATAAACATGCCGTTGAGGATTACAATATTGCGCAGTGCCTGGACTCGACAGTAATGCAACATGTAAGTAACTGTTAAATCTAATGCCTGATCTGAAATGTAATGATTCATGTACAGTCAGATGTTCTTTGTCTGTGTGTCAGTAAATCAAACCAGTGACTAAACGTCAACTTGCGTTGTTTCTCTTAGTAGGATGAAAAAATGTTATTTAATGGTGGTTAAATTATATAAAGAAAGCGATTTTAAAGAAGGCTCCCTTTGCAATTGTTGGTGCGGCGCGCGCTGAAGCTGTCAATCAAACCGCGTGAGTTTTTGACTGACACACGCAAAACTCCTGTTTTATTCAACGAATCCCTTAATTATATCGCGTTTGCACTGTTAGTGAAGATGAAGGCATTCGTCAGTGTGCAGAAATTGAGTTGCAATGACGAGATCTCTGCTTTCATGCGCTCAACATGTCTGATCGTTTACAGTGTTCATGACAGCAACCTTACCTGCCATGATCTAAATGTAATGCCATAGATATAAATGTAATGCAGCACTTTTCATGATTAGTTAACCTTGAGAGCTGTAATTGTAAACATGCTAAAAGAGAGTAATACTTAGCTATTTCAAATGGAAAGACGTTAGCCAATCACAGCAGTGGGCGTTTACACTGAAGTCTCATAGCAGACACGCCCCTTAAAACAGAGCGTTCAAACCAGAGGGCTAAAATCAGGGTAGGAAAAATGTCTTATTTATAAATTATGACAATTTTGGATGTAAAAGGCATATTAACATTATAAGTGCACCCCAGGAAACATTATAAAACAATAAAACAACGCAGTTCATGACCCCTTTAACTTGAAATGTTTGAGTACACTAATTCATACATTTACTTAAAATTGTCATCTAACCACAATGTGTTTATTGGTATAAACATGGCTAGCTATAACAAGCTAATTCAGAAAATGCTAATTTGCTAACATAACAGAAAAATATAAAGCATTTAAAATACTTGTTCTCAAACCAAGCCACATGCACCACTTGTCACCATGATGGTAACTCTCCAAAAACCCACATTAACAAACTTTTCTAAATTAACTTAAAACAATAATCACTACTAAATCTCCCACTTAACATTAATCTTGCACAAAAACACCCATGAGTACCATGGGCAAAGCATGCTGGGAGATAGAAATCCCAGCCCAGTTTGTTAAACTTAAGTTCATCTTACTTAATATATCAGTTCTGTGAACTTAAAAGAAAAAGTGCTAAATAATCAAACTTAATTTGAACTAAAGTTTGTCCTACTCAAACCAATTTAATTTTGAGTGTTAGGATTTACAGTGTATTAGGTGTTGAATAAAGCAATAAGCCCCAGGAAGCCATGGTGTACAGTAAATTAAGAACAGCTAAGCCATTCTAAATTCACTGTAAACCACAGATTCACAGGCTTATTGCTTTATAAAACGGTTAGTCCATAAAAATATTTTAATACGGAGTTCACAGGTGTATGTTTGTAGAGTAATTTTCAATTGGTTTCAAACACTGCTCAACCAATCAGAATGAAGGACTGGAACTATCCGTTTTATAAACAAGCAATTTTCTTTGCACACTGGAGCCAGTTTTAACATGTCTTTTCCTCTTCAGGCAGTGGAAACTGTAGTACCAGATCCAACTGTTCTGGACTTACTAGTTCCCACCTTAAAACAGCCAGTGAAGACTGAGGACTCCATCATAGAGGTTCTGAAGTACAGTCAGAGAGACATGGATGCTGCATTACAGAAAGCAGACAGACAGGTCAGCTTCCACACAAGATTATGAGCACATGTGTCTCATTGGCCTCTCTAATGGTTTGTTTGTCTCTTCTTAGGCAGCAGAACGGCAAGAAGAGATGCAGACTCAGATTGAGACATTGCGTCTGGAGAATCAACACATGTTGTAAGTCTTTATTCAGACAAACACTTTCACATGATGATAAATAGGGGTTACCATGATCATGGAAAAGCTGAAATTGTCTTTCAGGATTGGAAAAGTGATGGAAATATCTAGAATGAATATTTAGTCAGATAGATCTCCCTATTGTGATGTTTGAATTGTGAGCAAGTTGTTGTTGTTGTTTTGAGGGTTTTTTTTTTTTTAATTATTATTATTATTATTATTATTATTTTTTTTAAATTTGATCCTCAAATAAGTCCGCTTAAAAAGAACAGAGACCATGGAATGACTCTCTCGCAAATCAAACATTTCAAGTGAGATAATGATTCATAGTGTTTTAAAAAATACTTTTCCAGTCAGTTGGGATTACTGGATCAATCAAAGTGTGATCCCTGATGAATGATTGACATTTGAACAGTGCACCAGTCACACATACTCTTCCTTCTCTTCTCAGGTTTATAGTGTCAGAATATGAGGCCACCATCACTCAAATCACAGGTGTGACCAGTTTTTTTTTTTTTTTTTTTTTTTTTTTAAAGGCAGTATGTTGGATACTAAAATATCTGTGTCTTTACAGATGAGCATAAACAGAAGGAAGATTTGGCTAAAATTGAGATGGAGCGAGTCCTTCAGGAAAAAGATCAGCTGTCTAAAGATTTGAATGAATTGGAGCGATCCTTCTCCTCTGTTGTCAAACGCCTTGACAGATGCAAGGAAGTTATTGAGGGATTCAAAAAGGTGCACTTGAGACTTCTTAAACAAGACCTGCAAATTTAATCCCAAATCAAGATGTTATTTTGGTGTATAATGGTCATGGTTTTTTTTTTTTTTTTTTTTTCTTCTCTCCTATAGAATGAGGAGACGCTGAAGCAGTATGCTCAGAACTGCATGGACAGGCTGCAGAAAGAGGAAAAGCGTTATCAAGCTCTGAAGGCCCATGCTGAGGAGAAACTAGATCAGTATGTGCTCTTCAAACAGTCTTTAATGTCTAAAAAGCGTCCTATTATGAATGTAATAATACAGTAAACATGGATTGATTTAATATTGCTGAAAGTCTCACCAATACCACTGCTGATGTTTCAGCGCTAATAAGGCCATAGCCGAGGTTCGCACTAAACAGGGTGCAGAGATGGCAACACTGCAAGTGCAGCTCAGGAGAGAACAGCTTAAAGTTCAGTCCCTAGAGAAGGATCTGGAACAAAAGGTACATGAGCGCACACAAGGGATGTCACTCTTACAGTGATTGTCCAACAGATTCTTATGGGTGTAGTTCTGAATTACTTAGTGTTTAACTTATTATTATTATTATTATTATTATTATTATTATCATTATTATTATTATTTTTTTTTTTATTTGGATTCACTTTTGTTGACTATCTATTTTCTCTTCTCAGGCTAAAGAAGTCAAAGACGTCACAGAGCTGTGTGATGAGCTGCTGCTTAAAGTGCAAAAGACTGGTTTTTAATGCACTTTGCCCTTTGTGTTCATTATCTGTGTTTGTTCGTTATTTGTATTTGTTCTAAGGAATTTTAATAAATAATAATAATTAAAAAGAAAGGAATGAAGGCACAAACCTTTGTCTTGACTGTTAGGACCCAGGTTCAAGTTCACATCTTACTTCCTCGCACCACTGCTTTGTCTAAAATATACTGCCATATAAAATGTCAATACTTGCTCTTGTTTCATTTGGGAAACACTGCCTTTTAAATACCACAATCATTTCCCAATCGCCTACATACATGAGATGACAATTTTATGACATCAACAAGTTAATGATACAATATTCACAGCAGCTTCACAATATTAACAAATTCAAAATCTGCTGTAAAGCAACTCTAACAAGCCAATCGTGCTTTTGCAAGAGATGTGACGTTTTGCGAAATGGAGCCATAGTTTCAAAAACTGTAAGTATAGCACTGAATGTGTGATGAGGGGATGTGAATCAGTGACCTTTTTGTTTCTCTACAACACAAGTGGATAAACTGGCTTTTCTTTAATATGATTTAATGTTATGTCACTGTCTTTATTCTCTCTGCCATCAGTGATGTAATTCTATTCCATTTGAACTGAACTGGACCCACAGGATGATGAATTGCAATGTTGGAGGGATTTATGTAGGAATTTTTTTTTTTTTTTTTTTTTTTTTTTTTTTTTTTTTTTTTTGTAGTTCATTACTTATTCAATAGTTCAAAACATATTTGCATATAGTACCACAAGATGTTTTCAGGTAACGGTGATGATAAACAACCTGTAAAAACCTATAAAAACACTAATACTAATAAGCATGTAGGACTATCATAAAGTTCAGTTTTTCAGTACAGTATATTTTTAAGTGGCTGGCTTAGTGTGTGAATTTTTCATTATTAATCAGCCCTGTGGCAGCAGATGAAAGTTCTGTTTATATAACACCAGTGTTAATGTGTATATTGTCGTTGACAAATAAATACACATTTTTTTTTATTTGCATTCATATAAAGCTTGTGCAAAAACAATATAGATATTAAATATTTGAAATTACACAACATTTAGTAAACATGCTACATAAATAGTCCATTTGTTCTAAGCTCCTGGCTTTGACTGTTGGACCTCGACTTTGATTTCCATACGCTGCTTTTTTTGTGGGGGTGACTGGTCCACACCTGCATTGTCCTGTTGAAGGAACAGACATAATCATGTAATGCTGACCAAATTTAATGAGTGATCCTTAAAGAAAATCTAAAGACAATTTGCTTCTACCATTTCAATATGAAGGAGCTGAATTGAAAAGGATATGAGTATTGTCCCAGATTAAATTATTAAAGTGTTTAATTTCTAAATCTAAGTAAAATTGAGAGATAGGAGGGTCTAACCAGTGCTCTTTTCCAGGTCAGCTGGGACCAGAGCTGAAGGCTGCTCTGAGTTCCTTGGTTCAGCTGTGAAGTGGCTATCCAGTCTAAGAATCAGCTGCACCTTTTCAATTAAGTTGTCAGTCTCCACACATAGTTTTTGTGAAGGTGACTGACACAGACCTGCATTGTCCTGTTGAGGAAACAGAAATAATTGTGTAATTCTAGGCAGGTTTAATGAAGGCAATGTGTATTTATTTATTTTTTATTTTTAGAAATCTTAATCCAAGTTAAAACGAGATAGAAGGGACTTACAGAAGCTTCTGTGCTCCATGGACACACCCTCTTCCTCCGGCTGGGCATGGGTGCTCCCTGGGGGGAAGAGATGTGTGCTCTCTGGGGGGTTAAGATGGGTGCTCCCTGGGGGGAAGTGATGGGTGCTCTCTGGGGGGAAAAGATGGGTGCTCCCTGGGGGGAATTGATGGGTGCTCCAGGAAGGGTCTGTGCCAAAGCACAAGAGGCTTGGGGCTTCTGCTGCCTCAGATGGTGAGGGATCTTACATTTTCTCTGCTTCATGGTCTTTACGGGCACTACTGCTCCCTTGAGGGTCCCCGGCAGGAACAGGGACATGTTACAGCATCCTTCCGGAGCCCAGGCATGCACGAGTGCTTCCTGTTGAGACCCAGGAGATTGCTGTGGCATGGGTGCTCCCTGGGTGGAAGACACAGGCACTGGTGCATTTTGCTTTTGCACTTCAAGCCTCTGTTTTCCTCTCTTTTTGGTATGGGCAGGCACTGCCAACATGCCAACATGCACTGGCGCTCCCACTGGGGTTGTGTCTGGTAAAATTGCATCCTGTTTGGACTTGGCTGGAATGGATGCTCTCTGTACTGAAGAGGCTTGAGGCTTCTTTTCCAGCAGCTCCTTTTTTTGGCAGCTCTGGGTTTTTAAGATTTCTCTTCTCAGAGATCTTGCCAATAACGGGTACCCACTGTGCGCAACTGACAGGTGCTGTCTTCAGAGGAGAGGCTAGAGGCTTCTGCTGCAGCAGCTCCCGTCTCAGGGATCTTTAGTTTTTGCCTCGTTGAGATCTTGTCAGGCATGGGTGCTCCCTGAAGAGAAGCTTGAGGCTTCTGCTGTAGCAGCTCCTGCCTCAGTGGTTCTGGGATCTTTAGTTTTCGCCTGTCTGGGATCTTGGGGACCCAACAGGCACAGGTGCTTCCTGTGTCTTCTGCCTCCACTGCTTCGTGGCCTTTTCTGATGCATCACTGAAGACTGGAACTGAGGTGAGGTTCCCCCCCTCAGTTTTCTCAAACCCAACAGCCTCAGCTGGTCCCTGACACTTTTTCTTTCTCCGCTTTCTCTGCTGCTCCATGGTCTTCAGTGTTGTATCTGAGAAGTCTGAGTTTGGGGGCTTCTCAGATGCATCACTGAAGACCAGGGATGAGGTGAGGTCCCCCTTCTCAGAACTGGCAAGCACAGGTGCTCTGTTTTTGGACCTGACAGGGACAGGTTCTCCCTGTGTGGACCTGGCAGCAAAGGGTGCTCCCTGCATTGTGTTCTGCCTCCACTGCTTTGTGGTGAGGTCCCCCTTCTCATAACTTACAGGCACAGGTGCTCCCTGTTTGGACCTGGCAGGGACAGGTGCTCCCTGCATGAACCTGGCAGCAAAGGGTGCTCCCTGCGTCGTCTTCTGCCTCCACTGCTTTGTGGTCTTCAGTGTTGCATCTGAGAAGCCTGAGTGCTGGGACCTTCTCTGAGCCTTCTCAGATGCATCACTGAAGACCAGGGATGTGGGGCATGAAGTTTCTCTGGCCTCCACTGTGTCCCCCCACTGGCCTGAGATGAGGTCTCCATACTCAGGCTCCTCAGATATGGGGTGTGAAACTTCCATTATTGCCCACCACCGCCCCGCAGCAAGGGCTGTGGTGAGCTCATCTGAGAATTCAGTAGATGAGGACTACTCTGCACTCTCAGAAAAAATGGTGGGCATGGTTGACATACTCATGTTGATGTTGAATTTGATGGTGAAAGTTGATCTAGAAGTGACTTTTTGCAATCTATAACTGTTAAACACTATGAAAGAAAGAGAAAGGGAAGAGATGAGTTGAGTAAACATACAGTATAAGAGCCTGAAAGCTTGTTGTCTTAGCGCCCAAAGTATATAATTTTCATCATCAGAAGGTCCACGGATGTCCAATTATCAATGTGTATAACTCAGATGCACATAATGTAAAAGTATATAAAAAGGTTCTATTATGCCCTGTAGTCCAGGCAAATTTTATTGACTACAGGCCAATCAGCTTTCAGTATCACTTTAATGCAGTGGTCTCAAACTCAGTTTCTGGAGGGCCACAGCTCTGCACAGTTTAGCTCCAACCAACTCCAACTCACACCTGCTTGGAAGTTTCTAGTAATCCTGAAGACCTTGATTAGCTGGATCAGGTGTGCTTGATTAGGATTGGAGCAAAACTGTGCAGAGCTGTGGTCCTCCAGGAATTGAGTTTGAGACCAATGCTTTAATGTGTCATCAGATCTGCAATCGGTTGGTCAATGAAATATAAATTATTAACAATTATATATTTCTCAGATACAGGCTAATGTATGTTGACAATATAAAACAATATTGTAAACAATATAAAAACAGACGCCACAATAGGGCAAAATGCATAAGCAGCGGGTAAGATGAACATGCTATATGCAATATTTTAATTTGTGTTAGAGCTGCACTATTCTGGATAAAATGAGAATCGTGTTTTTTTTTTTTTTTTCTTCTTGTAAATTCAGTTCACTGGAGACTTGCCCTGAACAGATAATTGAATCAGTGAGTTATTGACTCGAGAACAGCTGCAATACAATCAGTCCAATTCACGAATTAATTGTTTGATGTGATTTGTGAACCAATTTAACAGAATGATTGAAAAGAATCAGTTTGTGCACAAATCGGACGCCGCTTTTGCGTCTCTGAGCATGTGGCGATTTCTTCATTTAATAAGTAACGATATGTTTTAAGAAATGTAGTGGAGTAAAAAGCACGATCTTATGCTTTGGAATGTAGTAAAGTAAAAGTTGCTCAAAATAAAGTACAGATAGGCTGCTTAAGAAATGTACTACAGTAACAAAGTAAAAATACTGTCCACCACTGCCTATAATTTATATTATGGTTATTGTAGTTCTAGACTAAATGTGAACATTTACTCATCTCACTTGCACAAAACCAGTCAGTATTCCTCAAAATGAATAAAAACAGTGAAACGCAAACTCAGAATATTACACAAACCAGCAATAATTAAATATATTAAATTAAACAAATATACTTTATGTATTTACTTTATTTACTAATGTCTTTGCTGCTGACCTTCAATGATCCAATTCAACCATACTAATAAGCAAAAATGACTTTAGATAAACATTACTGTGATCAGCCTGAAGCTTATTCATTTCACTTTTGGTGTGAAAGGGCCTTTACATTTGCCAAAAATAGAACTTTTTTTGTTGTTATTAAAAAAACAAAACAAGCAAGCCCAGCTCAGGTAAGAAAAAGTAACACAAAAGTAATGTAAAGCATTACTTTCCATAAAAAGTAACTAAGTAAAGCAATTAGTTACTTTTTCTAGGGAGACATGCAATATTGAAATGCATTACTTTAGTAACTAAGTAACTTTCCCCAACACTGGTCATAGGGCGTATGCCCTATGTATTATTCTCACATATATATTTATTTACCTGTTGATGTGATATTTTACAGCGATTTTCAGCTTTTTATATTAATCAAAAGTGCAGCTGGTATTTTTTTTCTCTCTCTCTTTTGTCTATTGGTGTGTGAAGTCAGCTTTATTTCTACAGCACTTTATTCAGTACAGATTGTTTTAAAGCAGTTTCACAGAAATAAACAGGAAAATAACAGTGTTGATGTTGGTAACTTCATCTATTACCCTATAAAGCAGCTCTACAGAAGTGTCATTATTCAGATCAATTAAACAAAAATAATTATATATACACACATATATATACAAACACACACACACACACTGAATGTGCATACAGGCCTAGTCAATACAAGCCAATTTTACAGTTTTTTTCAACTGCTTACACACAAAACCCTTACTTGTCACACAATTTCTGAAACCTGACACTCAGACACCAGAACCACACACCAAATCTGGAAAACCACACACTAATTCTCAGCCTTTGACTCGGTTTTCAATTTCATAAAAGACTTTTTGCAAAACACAACACACAATTCTCTATGTAACAAAAAAATCTAACAGGAAGTATCTTTATTTTCTTTTTCAAACAAGTCAAGTCACCTTTATTTATATAGCGCTTTTTACAATGCAGATTGTGTCAAAGCAGCTTTACATTGATAACTGGTATATAATTTTGGCTGCACAGCAGCTCTTAAAGAATAGTGTCAATGCCGGCAGATCAAAGCACTGGTAAATGGAGAAAAAAACCTTGGGAGAAACCAGGCTTAGTCGGGGGGCCAGTTCTCCTCCCCACAACCATTGTTTCTGTCCAACTACACATGGTGGATGTATTTATTTTCTTTCGAACTGTGTAATACTGTATTCACTACCACAAATGCTTACAGTAAAAAATAAATAGTTTGGTTTCAATTTTGCTTTCATGTTTACCGTGAATTTTTTCAACATCTCTCTGCCAATTACTTTCAATCTTGTACAGAAATGTACAGAGGAGTTTATGAAAGAAGAGCTTTAGTTTTTGAATAACTATATGATATATATAAAAATAGATTATGGCAAAGGTGTTTGCAACATAAGACAAATGTTTGCTTTTGAGATGGGTTTGTGATGTTTTGAATGCAGTGCTTCATTTTGTAAGAGATGTGAGGCATTTTGTGTGTGCCATTCTTGGATTTGTGTGTGAAGTTTTGAAAAAAAGAGGCAAAGTTTTGAAAATGTGTGTAAGCAGTTAAAAAAAAAAAAAATTAACTTAAGTTTCTTCCAAGTTCCAATGGAAGATTTTGTTTTTGACTGATTTAGTATAGTACTTAAAAAACCTCCCACTTCCTCCTATTTTTCTCAATCTAGGAGTCAAACATTTTCCAAAAGACTTTTCCAGCTATTACTGGCTAATTGTGTATCAGTTGCACAAACAAAAAGCAATTTCTAGATGACTTTTCTATTTATGTTAGACAGAAGCCCTAAACACCAGAATATCAAATGCATTTACACAATGTTGCTATATATATATATGTACAGTATGTGTGTGTGTGTGTATATATATATATATATATATATATATATATATATATATATATATATATATATATATATATATATTCTCCTTGCACTGATTTTAGGCATTTAGAACATTTAAAAGGATTGGTAATGTTGATGACTTGTCCTTTATTTTTAAAAAAATGTTTGCAAGGCTATTAATCCAGTCAGGATTTTTATCTATGGAAATGAACATTTATTCACCAGTCTTTCACACACATCTTAAACAGAGATCAAGACAATATGCCCCTGTGTATTCCTAAACATCCTACTGATACACGCACACACACACAAAAAAATCAATAACTAATATATACATGATTTTGTGCTGCACTGATACAATGTTAAGACACTTTAGCTGATCATACAGAGACTCATGCTGCAAAACACCAAGGGCAAATAAGCACAAAGAATCCAGCAGTGACATCACAAAGCATTTCATTATTCACACAATAAATATGTCACATCAGCACATTCAAGTTCCCATGGCCTGAGCTCGGATTCAGCAAGTTTATTAATATAAAAACAGAACTATCTGTAAATAATCCCTACAGTCAGACAAAACAGCTGTTAAAATGAGTCCTTAAAACATTCAGCTTTTATTCTATTGTGATAAAAACGTCATGACATTCTACTGCGGTGATGGTGAAAATACATCTGCTGTACAGTGTGATCTTCCAACGGGACCTTAAACAGTAGTCATCGATCTGTGCCTACAACAGTCATTCTCATAATACAAACACAAGCATTCTATTGTAAACCACACTTCAAGCATGTTTCAAAAATATAATTCATTCTTTTATGTTTATTAAATAGCCACAATATTGTTTTGAATGGACACAGTTAAAGATCTGGATGATCTAAGTGTTATACAGTCAATTAGTCAATAATACTGAACCAAACTTCAGAAATCCTAGATTTTCGTCAGTTATTTTTTGGTATGTAACGACACTGTGCTGGATCTCAGTAGCTCAGGACAAAGACACATGGAACCAGCCATTATTTCGACCTTGGATTCAAAAAATCCATGTAAACTGACATTGACTTGCTCTGTCAAGCGTCTTAATATTGAGACCAAGGTAAAATATCACTTTCTACACTGTAACAAGAAAATGATACAGTATGCCATGTTTTTTCCCTTTAAAACACCTTTAAACTCTCCTTTAAGATAAATGTTACATTTTCAACTGTCATCTAAAACGTGTAATGACTCCTCCTTAAGCAGGCTAACACTTCTTTGCGCTTCTACACTGACTTATGCTACAGTATATGCTGTATTATAGTGCATCATTGTCTTAACATTTTAATGCATTAGAGCAATACAGCTTCATGAAATTGCTAGAATATTTTCGTTAGCCACTCGTAGAAGATATCATTTAAATCTTACTTGAAATCTAAAAAATCTAAATCTTACTGTTAGCAAACTCACAAGGTAGATCACATGAGTCTGAAATAAAACTTAACAGATGATGTGCAACTACTATGTTTGATGACAGGTCTCCAACACTACATATAAGCTAGCGCTCACAACATATTTATGGAGATCTGAGAAGACAGTGGTCTTTATTCAAGGTCTAGATCAGGGCAGGAGTGCTTTACAATTTTTACAATAGTCTATTTTTGAAAAATTTGGACTTTAAAAGAATATTCTGGGTGCAATACGTTAAGCTCAGTCTGCAAAAAAAATGGTTCCATGTATTTAAAAGAAAAAAAAAAAAAGATTACAGTAAGTGTCTTAAAATTACAAAGTAAATGGGTCCAATTTTTTAAGGATTTAAAGGGATAGTCCAGACAAAAATGAAAATTCTGCCATCATGTACTCATCATTTTGAAGAATGTAGATAACCAAACAGTTTTGGTTCCCATTGACTTCCATTGTATTTTTTTTTTTTGTCCATACAATGATAGTATATTGTATATACTATAAAATATTGACTATTTAAACTATTATACGATAGTATTATACTATTAAAATTAGTATTTTAGTTTTTACAAATTGGCCCCTTTCACGTCCATTGTAAGTACCTCACTAAAACCCACATTTTTGCTTTGCTTTCTTTAAAAAAGGAGATATAAGTGGAAATTAATTTTTGTGGTAATCAACATTATACCACAAATGATGTCGTGGTTCTACCATTTCGACAATCTCAATCGGCAAGTACATACCACATTTTAGTGTGCAATTGTGTATGCTTTTTAATCTAGTTCCCAGGTTTTTTATGGAGTAGGCCTAAGTGTGCTTATGATCATTTTCAGATATTCAGCCAGTAAGCACACTGAACGATTTCATCATGTCAAGAAATGGGAAGCCAGATTGGCATCGTTTTGTAGAGGGCTGTTAAATACGCAGAATCTCAAGTGATATATTCAAGTAATTTTCACAATTCTGTGGCCAACCAGTCATTTGCGGGACCCCTCGGCTAAAGATGTCTTCCTCAATTGAAGGTTATGTTGATGGAAGCTAAAACATCTATTTGATCATAGGGTCATCACCTCCCGGAGAGGTTAGGACAGGGAAGTTCACAAAGGGCTCTGTTTTGTCCTCCTGGGGCGTGTTGACGGTACCGTCTGGCATGGAGGTGAAAGCCAGGTGGTCATGTTCCATGATGGCCAGGCGGTCCTGGGGCTTCTCCTTCTTCAGATAGAACATCTTCCTCAGCTGCTTCAACTGCTGCAGCTCACAGAACGTCTCCAACACCACCAGCATGGCAATCAGACCGAGGAGGAGATACACTGTAGGACACAAAAGGGAGAGAGAGATGGTAAGATGAAGGAATGTAAACTTTTCACTGTGTTTATGCTAACTTTTGAGTTAAAGGGTGTTTTTACAAATCAAACATTTCTCTGTCTGCTCTACATGTCTGTGGCAAAATGTTACAAATGGACACTGCAACATCTGATATTAAAATGTCTTTATATTATTTTACCAAAGGGCAATAAATTGTGACCCTGGACCACAAAACCAGTCATAAGTCACACAGGTATATTTGTAGCAATAGCCAACAATACAATGTATGGGTCAAAATGATCAATTTTTCATTTATGCCAAAAAAAATTAGGATATTAAGTAAAGATCATGTTCCATGAAGATATTTTGTAAATTTCCTATTGTAAATATATCAAAAAAATATTTTTGTGAGTGGATATGCATTGCTAATTGACTTCATTTGGAGAACTTTAAAGGCAATTTTCTCAATATTTTGATTTTTTTGTACCCTCAGATTCCAGATTTTAGTAGTATAGTTGATAAATAGTTGTATCTCAACCAAATATTGTCCCATCCTAACAAACCATACATCAATGGAAAGTTTATTTATTCAGCTTTCAGATTATGTATAAATCTCAATTTAAAAAAAATGGACCCTTATGACTTATTTACTACACCCCTTCCAACTACCTGGGTTAAGTATGGCATATAATGCCCATTTTTACAATCTGATTTTTGATGGATAAAGTTAAATCATGTTCTACATTTCTTCATAAAGATACAACACATAAAAAAAAAATAAAAAAATAAAATAGGTTGCAAATTGTGTTGTTTTAAAACTAGAGGAAAGGTGTGTGTATATGCTACTTCAAGAGTCATTAATAAAATGCTTTTTAGTCTACATCTTTTCTTTCATCTTACTAACATGAAGACAAAAGTAACAAATCCAACAGAAATCAAAAGCCAACTCAGCATGTGTGGGCCTCACAAATGCCATATCCTCCACAATTACACTACGACAGCAAATGTGGACCTTTCTCACCGTCTCCCACATACAGAATAGAAAGACGGGGCCATCTGCATCAAGTAAACCCACACACGTACACAAGCCATGTGGCATTTTCAAGCAATTTTAAAAAAAATGAGACCTGTACTGCTTCATAAGTAACACAAACACTAGATGGAGCAGTAGAGCAGCAGTGAAAGAACCATTTGTAACCTCGAATCACACGCACTTCCTTTTTATCTTCCATCTGTTCCTAAGATAGCAGGCCAGCCTTACACATGAAGATGTTTAGATATACAAAAGGAAGTCAGTGGAGTATTTTCACTTACAGTATCTCACAGAAGTGAGTACACCCCTCACATTTTTTAAAATATTTTATTATATCTTTTCATATGACAACACTGAAGAAATGACACTTTGCTACAATGTAAAGTAGTGAGTGTACAGCTTGTATAACAGTGTAAATTTGCTGTCCCCTCAAAATAACTCAACACACAGCCATTAATGTCTAAACCGCTGGCCACAAAAGTGAGTACACCCCTAAGTGAAAATGTCCAAATTGGGCCCAATTAACCATTTTCTCTCCCCGGTGTCATGTGACTTGTTAGTGTTACAAGGTCTCAGGTGTGAATGGGGAGCAGGTGGGTTAAATTTGGTGTTATCGCTCTCACTCTCTCATACTGGTCACTGGAAGTTCAACATGGCACCTCATGGCAAAGAACTCTCTGAGGATCTGAAAAAAAGAATTGTTGCTCTACATAAAGATGGCGTAGGCTATAAGAAGATTGCCAAGACCCTGAAACTGAGCTGCAGCACGGTGGCCAAGACCATACGGTGGTTTAACAGGACAGGTTCCACTCAGAACAGGCCTCGCCATGGTCGACCAAAGAAGTTGAGTGCATGTGCTCAGTGTCAGATCCAAAGGTTGTGTTTGGACGTATGAGTGCTGCCAGCATTACTGCAGAGGTTGAAGGGGTGGGGGTCAGCCTGTCAGTGCTCAGACCATACGCCGCACACTGCATCTAATTGGTCTGCATGGCTGTTGTCCCAGAAGGAAGCCTCTTCTAAAGATGATGCACAAGAAAGCCTGCAAACAGTTTGCTGAAGACAAGCAGACTAAGGATATGGACTACTGGAACCATGTCCTGTGGTCTGATGAGACCAAGATAAACTTATTTGGTTCAGATGGTGTCAAGCGTGTGTGGCGGCAACCAGGTGAGGAGTACAAAGACAGGTGTGTTTGCCTACAGTCAAGCATGGTGGTGGGAGTGTCATGGTCTGGGGCTGCATGAGTGCTGCCAGCACTGGGGAGCTACAGTTCATTGAAGGAACAATGAATGCCAACATGTACTGTGACATACTGAAGCAGAGCATGATCCCCTCCCTTCGGAGACTGGGCCGCAGGGCAGTATTCCAACATGATAACGACCCCAAACACACCTCCAAGACAACCACTGCCTTGCTAAAGAAGCTGAGGGTACCTAAACCCTATTGCCCTATCTGTGGGGCATCCTAAAAACGGAAGGTGGAGGAGCGTAAGGTCTCTAACATCCACCAGCTCTGTGATATCGTCATGGAGGAGTGGAAGAGGACTCCAGTGGCAACCTGTGAAGCTCTGGTGAACTCCATGCCCAAGATGGTTAAGGCAGTGCTGGAAAATAATGGTGGCCACACAAAATATTGACACTTTGGGCCCAATTTGGACATTTTCACTTAGGGGTGTACTCACTTTTGTGGCCAGCGGTTTAGACATTAATGGCTGTGTGTTGAGTTATTTTGAGGGGACAGCAAATTTACACTGTTATACAACCTGTACCCTCACTACTTTACACTGAAGCAAAGTATCATTTCTTCAGTGTTGTCACATGAAAAGATAGTATAATAAAATATTTACAAAAATGTGAGGGGTGTACTCACTTCTGTGAGATACTGTACATATACTGTACAACATAGTTTCACTAACGAGAAGGAGAAGTGACTCGACTAGCGTTTACTCAATAAAATATGGCTTGAGTAAATATAAGGGCCTGTAAACTGGACCACGAAGTTAAAAACATTTTAGAAACCAAAAACTACAACTAAAATATTAAATCAGTTTACATGACAAATTTACCACAGGACATGTTTAATATTGACATTTGTTATTCAAGTCAGCATATCAGAGACCTTTTAGAGTTTTTAATACACACTTAGAAATATATATTCACGACTTTCAGTCAAGCTCAAGTCCTCTATCTTCTGCATTCTGACAAAAATTCATACACACTTCAAGTTCAAATACCAAATGACTATTAGGAGACGCATTCAAATACACATAAAACTAATGGAATCTTATCACGTAGTTTTTCCATTACAAAGAGGTACCAGACAAGGATGTCCTCTATCTCCTTTGTTATTTGCTGTTTTCATTGAGCCACTGGCAGCGGCAGTTTGCCAAAATGCAAATATACAAGATATATCTGTAGGAAACATGGAACATAAAATCAATTTGTATGCAGATGATATATTGTTGTATCTCCAAGATCCATCTAATTCTTTAATAGACCTTTTTAAGATTATATCATCGTATTCTCAGATTTCTGATTATACTATAAATTGGACAAAATCAACAATACTTTGAGTAACAGTGAATTCATGGAATCCTCCATCCCAGCTCTTATTCTCGTTAAATGTTAGAGATAATATTTAATACTTGGGCATAATTATTTCTTTAAAACTTTCAGAAATTGTTCATTTAAACTTCTCTCTGATATTAACAAAAACGAGTAATGATTTAAAATGTTGGAATACTTTGCCTCTTGTCAAAATGAAAATCCTCCCTCAGATTAATTATTTACTTTCAATGATTCCATTTGAGCCGCCTTCTAAATGGTTTCAATCACTAATTCAATTATATTAAAACAAGAAAGTTAGAATTTGTCTATCTACTTTGCAAAAAAATAAGTTACAGGGGGACTTAGATGCTCCAAAATTTTTTATGTATTATTTGGCAAATTAGTTACAATTTCTTACTAAGTAGATGCATATTAATTCAGATTATGATGCATGGATTGATTTGAAACAATATGATTGTAATAATATTAAATTATTATTATTTAAATTATATATTATTTATTTTAACAAACAAACAAAAACAAAACTCTTTATTTCTGTAGATGGAGTCAACATGGTATAACTCACCTTCATCATCTATTTTCTGATAATAAGTTTATTTTCTTTTTTTACTCATATCAAAATGCTCTCACCCTCAAAAAAATATTATCTATATTATATAAATTAATACTTGCACAGATAATTTATTGTATCTACCTTCTGAAAATTGGGATTCAGATATATCCTTTTCCCATGATCCTAATGTGTGGACACAAATTTGTAAAAATATGTTCTCTTTGATTAATAATTCTAACTTACAAGTTATTCAATATAAGATTTTGCACAGAGTACATATTACACAATGTAGAAAACATAAAATGGGTTTTTCCCTAATTCACTAAAAACGCTATTCTCCAACATTGGAAAACTGAGCAGTCATTAAATATTAACCATTGGTTAAATTTATTATTAGAACATATGGCAATAGAAAGGATGGCTGCTGTAGCAAGGAAGAGCATTAGATCTTATTCGGAAATGTGGTCCCCCTTTATTAGCTTTTTTGGAGAGGAGCAGTGATTATCTCATATTAGAGTGATTATCTTATGTTTTTTTTTCTGTGTGAAAATAATATATACATTTTAATATATTAGGTACACAGAATAATTTCCTTAAGGCATGATTTTATATATGAGTTAATATATGTATCTTTGGTATTACTGAGTATTGAGTAACTGGCATCATGGTATTGTGTTTTTTGTTTTTTCAGGTTGTGTTTTTTTATGTTTGTATATTGTTGTATGTCTTTTGTACATGGACGTAAAATGTATTCAAATGAAAAATAATAAAGTAGAGTGAAAAAAATACATAAACGTTCAGTTACAGTAATGTACTTAATGCTGTATTAAGCAACTGTCTTGTTGCATCAACTGTGATTTTCTGAATTTTCAAAAAAATTAACTGCTTGGTAAAATCACATTCTTCCTTAAAGAATTCTATATAAGCCAAAACAAAACAAAGCACATAGAAACCACACCTACCAGTGATGCCCAGTTTGTAGAGCTCACGAAACTTCTGGTTAAAGGCCTCTCCTGGCACATAGTCACCCAGACCGATAGTGGAGAGTGAGATAAAGCAGAAGTAGAAGGATTCCAGAAAGTTCCAGTTCTCTTCTAGGGCAGAGAAGATGGCGGCAGGGATGAGGAAGAAACAGGACACAGCCACGATGGCCAGCAGGGTTGCATGAATGAGGGCCACCAGTGGTTTAGACAGACCCCAGCGTGTATGCACGTACATAATGGGCCGCCATGTGCTATAGACCATGATCCTTTGCACCACAGCCGTGAGGAAGAGGAGGGTGAAAGGGATGCCAATTACAGAGTAAATGATGCAGAAAGCCTTCCCACCATCAGAGAGAGGAGCAGTGTGACCATATCCTGTGAATTGTAAAATGGAAATTACACATTAAACATTCCCATTTACTTCATGAAAATGTCTCCTTCAGGAGACTAGCTTATACATGGATGAGCACATAGTGTTCTTATCACTGATAACAAAACCATACTGTCTCACAGCCATTGCCAGACACAGATTAACACATAGATTAAGTCCCATCCTGGATTATCAATGAATTAATCTTTCAGTCCAGCACTGTAATTTCATTTCTGTTTGCGTATCCCTTAAATAAACAGATGATATTGCTCTCATTTCTGCCCTCAGCAGTCTGATGCCTCCCTAGAGCTCACAACTAATGGATTTCACATTATGGGCATCAACAATCAGGTTAGTTTTCAGGGTCTCTCTAAATGCCTCGGGCCTCTGATACAACCTTGCTAGAAGGATTTGCGTTACAGAGCAAAGTCAATTAATAAGGAAGCAAGGACACAAATGCCTCTTTGAAAAGGAAATGACCAAAGAAAAATGTATCATGTATTTTGATATGCTGAATTTGATTATGACAATTAAAACAACTGATTGGCTACTGTTTCCAAGATATTTCAGTTTTTACATTTTACATCTTATGTATATTGTGCAGATAGTACTCCTGCCATGTTTATGTAACACTTTAAAAATCAGCAAAAGAGTTATATAATGGATGATATTATGGAACATAAGGCAAAAGGCAAAAAAAAGAGTTAGTTTAGTCCTATTCAGTGTCTACCTGGTGCTTCTAGGCTTGTCTCTTCTATTCATTAAATGGAGCATCTCTTGTCACTGTCCAGTAATAGTCTGCGAGCATTGATAGGCTCCATTTACAGATATCTGCGCTGCTCACGCAAGTACGAGGCATCTTTGCTCACTTTGGCTAAACAGAAATGTGTCATCTTTTGACTTGGACCAGTAAGTAACCATCTAGTTATCACCCAAAACACCCTAGTAGCAACCAACCAAAACACCTTAGCAACTACTTTGTAAGCTGCTAACAACCACTCAGAACACCTTAGCATACCCAGATTGTGGTAGCCAGCTTTCCCAAAATAAATAAACTCAAATAAAATAATTTTTCTAGTTTGTGCCATTTTAGCAGTAATATGTATAGTGCAATAACAATATACACAATTTACATTCAAAATTTGTGGTTGTAAGAGGTTATTCATTTCTATGGCCTTATTCCGCTCTCTATCAATCGGTCATGTTCAAAGTTCCTTTTTTAGATAAAAAGAAGGAAGATTTGAAATTATTGTTTGTGCAGTATGAAATGCAAATGGGGAACTAGATATTATGTTAATGATAAGTCGGTTGCAAACTTTTTTCCCTGGTAAATCATGACAGCGCTCATACAACCTTTACTCATACAACCCCATTTCCAGAAATGTTAGGACATTTTCTGGAAATGGGATTGGACTGTTGAGCAGCTGTCTTGTATCAGGCGAGACTGGGCAAATATTCCACTTGCAAAACTGCAACAATCCTCAATTCCCAAATGATTAAAATATGTAGCTAAAAGGAAAGGTGATATGACACAGTGGTAAACATGCCTCTGTCCCAACTTTTTTGGAGTGTGTTGCAGCCATCAATATCAAAATTGGTTTATATTTACAAAATACAATTAAGTTGGTCAGTGAGAACAATAGAAATCTTTTCTTTGTACTTTTGTCAGTTAAATAGAGAATTAATAAAATCACAGATTCTTGATTTATTGCATTTTACAAAATTCCATCTTTTCTGGAAATGGGATTGTATAAGCTAGCGCACACTTCCCCAACAATTTTAACCCTGGTGAATCTTGATATTGTCATCCTGGAATATGGCCATGATGTGTCTTCCTACATGGTTGTTTAAGAAATGAAAAGCTACACACTCCATCTTTAAGGGTTAAAAGAACCGTTGCCAAACATATGACATGCTAGAAACAAAATAATCGCTGTAATAATGATCCATTCATAGATTCTTAAGTATTTGCCTATTAAAATCCAAATATTTTTTTTGGTCGGGCAGTGTATTTCATATAGTAAGTAAATTGCCTTTTGGTATAATTCTAAAAATGTCCACCTTCAGGTCGTGGTAGACGTGTCTTTTTGCTATGAAATCTTGAATGATTTTGTAAACATAAGAATAACTTTTATATTGTTATTACTTTTAATATTAAGATTTGATGGACTGAAGCAACTTGGGTTTATTTGATTATCCATACATATATATATATATATATATATATATATATATGAAAAATCATGTTTAAATGTGAGTGTCAAAAATGAAACCTCAGGCTTTTGAGAAATGTTTATTCGTACATCTCTCAATCATTGTATTTCACTGCATTATATGGTTTGCCCACTACAATTAAAACTACAGTGTTGATCATAAAAGCTGCATTTAAATATCATCTTACTAAGACATTATTTGGAGATACAGAGTGGTAACTGATATTTATATGCATTTTATGTAGTATGCTATACATAAAATCTCACTGATTTTCATTAGAAGCTAAAGTATGAAAAATTCATCTTACTTTTTATCCATATAAATAAAAACAAATGCACTAAATTGCATATTTTGCTCAATAAAGTATTATTTCAGTAACACTTTACAATAAGGTTCATTAGTTAACATTATTTAACTACATTGGTTAACATGAACTAATAATGAACTGCACTTATACAGCATTTATTAATCTTTGTTGATTTCAACATTTACTAATATATTATTCAAATCTTGTTAACATTAGTTAATGCACTGTGAACTAACATGAACAAACAATGAACATTTATTAACTAACATTAACGAAGATTATTAAATACTGTAACAAATGTATTGCTCACGGTTAGTTCATGTTAGTTAATACATTAACTAATGTTTAACTAATAAACCTTATTGTAAAGTGTTACCATTATTTCATATGTCAGGCTTTACAGGGTTAAAGAAGATATGGCTGTCTTGCCTCTCATGTTATACTGGATTGGATGTAGCAGTACATGCTGGGGCTTGTTATGAATGGCAGGTTTCATTTTGAGAGAAGAGGTAGTGTTTTTTTTTATTTAATGCTTTGTCTGGGAAATAATAATGGCTACACTTCAATATCAGAAACTAAAAGTTGTGACCTGCATGTCTGAGCTTCCTCTTTTCTGCATGTGAGCATGCAGGCCCATCTGTCTATATTCCACAATCTGAATAAGACCAAATTGTAGAGATCTTCTATGAAGTTGTTCTCTGTTTCATGTCCGTTTGAGAATTGGATATCTGTCTAAGGTAACATTTCTGCGTTAAGGCTGGTGTTAAATGACAGGCGAGACAGCTTCTCGAAAGGAACAATGAAAAAGGAGAAAAACAAGAACAAAAGAAGAACTTATCTATTATTAGCAGTAGTGTATTAAACTTGAAAAAGAGTCTAAAAAGACAAATAAGATGTCTGTGTTGTGTGTTGTTATTAATGATGCCTTGATAAATATAGGTCATTGCAAATATCTAGAACCATCAAACGGTGCACCATTAAAAAGCTAAGTTATATCGGATCTTCAGAGTATCAGGTGGGCTATGCCACGTTAGTTATTTAATGTCACACTGTCATATAAGTTTATGACATAATCCGCATTGCTCAATGACTCACCTGTGGTTGATAAGACAGTGCTTGCAAAAAACAAAGACGAGGTGAAGTCCCAGTTCCAGCTAGCCGATGCGTTGTTGAGAATTGACACCCCATAGTTACTGGCCTCCAGCGCTTTGTACAGAAACCTCTCCAGCCGCTCCTCAGACAGACATTCGTGCTCCTGGAGGAACTGTCGTTTGATCTTTCTGAGCTCCTGGCGCAGGACGTCTTCATACGGCAGCTCCACCGAGGAGAACACCACCGCACCGAATATGAGATACAGAATATAGCCGAGCACCAGAAACAGAAAATACCACGCGGATTTGTTGCTCTGTATCAAGCGCACACACGAATTACCGGCGAGAGACTGGAGCATCTTCAGTTTTCCTATTAGATCCGATGTTGGTGATGTTGGGCTCGCGTGGTTTAGATGCGTTTTAATGCTCTTGATTAAACGAGCTGCTCCGAGTGCAGCGCGGAGGAGGTCGAGCTCAGCGCGTAACGGGGACGTGACGTCACCGGCTCTCGCCCACCAGGTAACAAGGAAAGAGCATCAAATGACTGCCTGTGTCGAGTTTAACATCCTCCTTCTTGCATCATTGTTGCAATCTCAGGCAGAAAACTAATACGTAGCCTAGCCTTGTTGTGCAAGTTTTCTGAGGAAAGATGGAAATAAAAGATGGAATCTTCTCAATGATTTTGGTTCCAATAATGATCCTTTTGCTTGTTTTGAGAAAGAAATATTTCAAACAAATGAGTCTCCTGCCAGTGATTGAATCGGTTTATATTTCACTTAAACAGAACACTGCAGAAATCAATGTATTAGCCTATAGGCCTACAATTATTGCAAAGATTATTACATTTCTTTTCAGGGACTTTTTAGAGGCAGCATAAATGCAATCCAATAATTGGTTCTAACGTTCTAGCTACATATTAAATAAAAATACTCGAACGGTTAAAGTGGTAGGCTAACATTTATTTAAATAGGTTAAATGAGAGTAGCTAATTCATAATCAGACTATTTTGTTGATTCACTGAAATGAACCGGCTCATGAGTATGGAAGCTAGCTTGTTTCGCCATGGAAAAAGATAATTGCGACTTTTTATCTCACAATTCTGACTTTCTTTCTCACAATGGCAATATCGCACAATTCTCAGAAAAAAATCGAAATTTCGCAATTGTGAAAGAAACAGTCAGAATTGTGAGATTATGTTTTTTTTTTTATTCAGTGGCCTAAACAAGCTTCCATACATGAGAGTCGTTAGGTGTGTTTGACTTGAAGCGGCGCTGATCAGACCGATCGGCGTATGACATCAAAGTACTTTGATGTCATACGCCGATCGGTCTGCGCAGCGCTGATGCATCTCGAACAAGCCTATCGATTAGAGAGCAGGCCGCGGCATGCTTTCAAATCGCTCTCGTGGTAATTTTGACTCCTTGTATCGGTCTGCGCAGCGCCGTTTCAAGTCAAACACACAGGCTGCATCCAAAGTCACATACTTACCTACTATACAATAGATGAAAAACAGTAGGCCTATAATGTAAATATAATTAAAGAAGTATGTCTGAATTCACAGTACTCATAAAAGTGTAATATAGCTTATAGTTGTGCGGATTACATTCATACACACATTCATACTAGAACGTACTTTTTTAGTTGTGAAGTAATAACTTATTCAAAATAAGTACCTATTCAAGAAAGTACGCTATGCAATTTAGGACTTTCCAGAATCAGACTACATTGGTGGCACTGTATTTTTTGATTCATTAAAATGAACTAATTGTAAGAGTCATCCTTTCGAGAATCAAACTACATCAGTGGCGCTGTGTGTTTTTGATTCGCTAAAATGAACCGGCTCATAAGGGTCATTCCTTCAAGAACTGGGCTACACTGGTGATGATGTAGCCTACTGCACATACCTAATGTATGAATAAATACGTTTTTTTTTTTTTTTTTTTAAACTCAGTACCATATGACCTCTCGTTTCATCATTCAGTCTAGACTTTAACCCTGTGTGGTAATAAAGATATATAAGCTTACTGATAAACACAATCTAACCTGTCACATACTACAGAATATGGCCCATATTTTCTACACGACAGTGACGGTTTCATTCTTTTATATGGTCTTGTTTCTTGAAGATGACGCAGACACATGCGGGCGACTGTTTCCAAGGTAACAGTCTGTGTGAAGTTGGTGAGGTAGTGAAATCTGGGTTCAGGCCAGTTCAGGACAAAGCTTCCCTCTTCATTCACTTAGATACACTTCCTCAAAATGAAAGACAAAATAATAATTTGTCAAGGGAAAAATGTTTTGAACTTAATGACAAAAAGTGTCAAAAGTGCATCAATATAGTGATTTTAACCCTTTCACGCATAGAGGTCACTACAGTGGACAGCTCAAAAAGTATTTTCTTGCATATGCATGGGTTTTGATGGCATAGTTGCACATCAACCTCTACAGTGGATGCTATGCATCATCCTATACACTGCCACCAAGGGGTAATTTGTATGTCAAATTTTTTTCCGCTCTAAACCAAGATGGCTGATGGCCAGTCAGAAATGCCAAGTTGCTCTGGAATATCAATCCATTTCTTCTATCCTAGGAGACTCTTGCAGGTAAAAAATGTTGTAGCATCAAGCAATATCTAATGAGTCATATCAGTTAAATTTTCCAAGGATTTATTTTAGATTGGGAGGAAATTCGGATTAATCATCTGTCCACTAAACTGGACATCATGCATCACTAGCTATATTTCAGCTACAATTCATACTATTGCTATGACTGTTGTTTTTGAAAATACTTTATCTGCAGTAACTTTTTTGACTCTAAATAAATGGATTTATTATTAGAATATAATTTGCACAATAAAAAATTTTTTTAAAAAAAGAATAATTTGCATTAACATAAAAAAGTAATGTGATTGTTACTTGTAATGCATTACTCATTACATCAAAAAAGTAATCTGATTACATAATGCATGTTACTTGTAATGCGTTACCCCTCACACTGCTCATTTCAGATGAGATTGAAAACACCTTATTGCTAGGTTTTCTCAGAGGAGAACTATGGTAGAAATGTGTCCATCTTGAACATAATCAGAATTATCAGCTAATAAGGGTAAATCGACATACTCTGAGCATCTGAGTTGGGTTTCCACAGCTGTAACTTGACAGGTTGTAAAGATCTTTGATGGAATCACATTCTCATGTTCTGATTTCAAAGGTACACGAAGTTCAACTTGTATGAATTTCATTTGTGTTTGCAATATTTCGTGTTTATATTTTTTGTATATATTTTATAGTTTTCATGTGATTTTATATAATTTTATAAATTGATTTGTTAAATACACACAGTATTGTTGTGTTATTACTGTATTATGTTTAATTGTCACAGACACGCCAGGTTCCAGCACTATCCAGTCACAACGCACTCCATCTCCAGAGTACTAATCACATGCACCTGCACCTCATCAGGTCACCAATCAACAGCACCATAAAAGACACTCACACTCTCACTCATTGTCCAGTCTCGTTCGCATCTAGACATACCTACATGCTTACCTCAAGGACTCCTTACGATATACTTACCTGTCTCCAACGTCTCCAAGTCTCCTCGTGTGCTCCCAGTCTGTGTGTGAGCGTCTCCACTCTCCAGCGTCTCCATTCTCCAGCATGTCCATTCTCCAGCATCTGCCACGAACTTCTCACCTGCAACAACACAAGGACAGTATCACCTCTTCTCATCTAACCATTCATCCACAAACCTTCACATACTCACCTGCACTACTGTTATCTCTGCTGTCTGTCTCAATAAACATCCATTCTTGCACTTCCTGTCTCCGTCCCTTCTGTAACGTAACAGAAGACCGGACCAAGACCGTGAGACACCAGCATGAGTCACCAGGACCCATTCCAAGAGCTTGTTGACGCTCTGCGTCGAGCACTCACCACAAGCCCGTCATCTCCACCACCGGTGATCACCTCCGTCAACACGGCGCCCACTCCTTCACCTCCCGTGCACGCCAGTCCCATGGCCAAACCGGTGCCCTTCACTGGTTCGGCAGCGGATTCCTCCTGCATTGTTCACTGGTCCTGGAGATGCAACCGCACCATTATCCCACCGACACCTCCAAGGTAGCGTTCATAATTTCACACTTACAAGTCAAGGCACTACAATGGGCCGATTCCATCTGGTCACAGAATAACCCCATCACTCAATCCTACTCCGGTTTCGTAGCCCACTTCCGGGAAGTGTTCGGAAAACCTGCCTCAGACTCTTCTATCAGTGAGAAACTTTACAATCTGAAACAAGGCTCGATGTCTGTTACTGTCAAGTTCCATTACCCCTTCCTCTCGTCCCATCGGCCCTGGAACATCTCCGTGGTGCCACTGTGTTTACCAAGCTGGACCTCTGCAGCACGTACAACCTCATCCGAATACACGAGGGGGACGAGTGGAAGACCTCCTTCGTGACACCTGCCGGCCACTACGAATATCTCGTTATGCCGTATGACCTGGTCAACGCCCCCTCCGTATTCCAGGATTTTATACATGAGGTGCTCCGGGAGTTCCTCCACAAGTTCGTCTTGGTCTACATCGATGATATCTTCATCTACTCCCGGAGCCTGGCTGAACATCGCCACCACGTTGCGGAGGTCCTGGGACGCTTGAGAGAATTCCACCTCTTCTAGAAAGCAGAAAAGCGCTCTTTCCATCAGCCCTCTGTACAATTCCTCGGGTACAACATCGACAGCAGTGGCATCCGGATGGACGAGAGGAAGGTGGACACCATCAAAAACTGGCCAACTCCCACTACAATAAAAGAACTCCAGCGTTTCCTCGGCTTCTCCAATTTCTATTGTTGTTTCATGCAAAACTACAGCTCCATCGCCAACTCACTCACCAGCCTACTCCGCAATAAGCCCAAGTCTCTGTCCTGGACCCCTGAAGCCACCAACGCCTCCAACACCCTCAAAGAAGCCTTCACCACCGCTCCTCTCCTCGTCCATCCTGACCCTGACCTGCCCTTCGTGGTGGAAGTGGATGCCTCCACCACTGGAGTTGGAGCGGTGTTGTCCCAGCAGCAGGGGACCCCAAGTAGACTCTATCCATGCGCATTCTTCTCCCGCAAGCTCAACCCGGCGGAGATGAACTACGACATCGGCAACAGAGAACTTCTTGCTGTTAAGCTGGCTCTTGAAGAGTGGAGGCATTGGTTGGAGGGAGCCAAACATCTCTTCCTCGTTCTAATAGACCATAAGAACCTTCAGTACCTGCGATCTGCTAAGAGACTTAACCCAAGACAAGCACGCTAGGCTCTATTTTTCACACGATTCAATTTCACCATTTCCTACCATCCTGGGGCAAAGTATATCAAGGCTGATGCACTCTCCCGTCTACATGCCCCAGAAGAAAAATCCGAAGATCCTGAACCCATTCTCCCTGAGAACATTAGTCAGCCCCATCTCCTGGTCAAAGGAGACTGTACCCTCCTCCAATGCCTTCGCCAACACTCCGCCGGGTTGCCCACCAGGCTTGCAATACACTCAGCCCACACGTCACTTGGTACTGGCCACCCGGAGGTCAATGAAACCCTCTTGTTGCTTAAGGAACGCTTCTGGTGGCCCAACATGGCTGCCGACGTCAGAAGGTACGTGCAGGGCTGTAAGGAATGCGCCATCTCTAAGAGTCCTCGCCATCTTCCATCCGGCAAGCTCCTTCCTCTGCCCGTTCCAAATCGACCCTGGTCACACCTAGGAGTAGACTTCATCACCGACCTTCCAGCCTCCAACAACTGCACCTGCATCCTGGTTGTAGTGGACAGATTCTCTAAATCCTGCCGTCTGATTCCCCTGAGAGGTCTACCTACATCCATGGAAACCGCTGAATTGCTATTCAACCATGTGTTCAGGTATTTCGGCATTCCAGAAGATATTGTCTCAGACAGAGGACCCCAGTTCATTTCACAGGTTTGGAAGGCCTTCTTCACACTCCTAGGTGTGACCGTCAGCTTCACGTCGGGATACCATCCACAGTCGAACGGGCAGACGGAGAGGAAGATCCAAGAGATCGGCCGCTTCCTCCGTACCTTCTGTCACGGCCACCAGGACTCTTGGAACCAGTACCTGGGTTGGGCCGAGTACGCACAGACCTACCCCAACCTACCACCGGATTCACTCCATTCCAGTGCGTGCTCGGCTACCAACCCCCACTGTTCCCCTGGTCTGGGAAGCCCTATGACGTTCCAGCAGTCGACTACTGGTTCCGAGAGAGTGAGAGGGTCTGGGACTCAGCACATCACCAACTGCAGCGAGCCCTGCGCAGACGCAGGATGACAGCAGACCTTCGTCGCTCCGAAGCTCCCTCCTACCAACCTGGACAGAAGGTCTGGCTGTCCACTTGTGACATCCGCCTGCGTCTGCCCTGCCGTAAGCTGAGCCCCAGGTTCATTGGCCCATTCACCATCACCAAGCAGATCAACCCGGTCACCTACCAGCTCTAACTGCTACCACAGTATTGTATTCACCCCACATTCCATGTGTCACTCCTAAAACCTCACCACCCTTCTGTTCCTCTTCCCACAGGACCTGGTGTGGCAGCAGCCGAACCCCCTCTTCCTCTCATCGTCGACGACGGAGCAGCCTACGAGGTGCGTGACATCTTGGACTCCCGGCGCCATGGTGGTCATCTCGAGTACCTCGTGGACTGGGAGGGCTATGGCCCCGAGGAGTGCTCATGGGTCCCCAGAGATGACATCCTTGACCCCAACCTTCTTCTAACCTTCCACGCCAATCATCCCGACAGACCTGCCCCTCGTGGAAGAGGACGACCACCACGACGTCAGGGTCCTCGGCCCTCAGGAGCGGGCCGTGGAGGGGGGGGGTACTGTCACAGACATGCCAGTTCCAGCAATATCCAGTCACAACGCACTCCATCTCCAGAGTACTAATCACATGCACCTGCACCTCATCAGGTCACCAATCAACAGCACCATAAAAGACACTCACACTCTCACTCATTGACCGGTCTCGTTCGCATATAGACGTACCTACATGCTTACCTCAAGGACTCCTTACGATATACTTACCTGTCTCCAACGTCTCCAAGTCTCCTCGTGTGCTCCCAGTCTGTGTGTGAGCGTCTCCACTCTCCAGCGTCTCCATTCTCCAGCGTGTCCATTCTCCAGCATCTGCCACAAACTTCTCACCTGCAACAACACAAGGACAGTATCACCTTCTCATCTAACCATTCATCCACAAACCTTCACATACTCACCTGCACTACCGTTATCTCTGCTGTGTGTCTCAATAAACATCCATTCTTGCACTTCCTGTCTCCGTCCCTTCTGTAACATAACATTAATACAGTATCTCTTCAGTTAAAACCATAAACATATGCTGTCCACTAAAGTGGACATCTGAAATCTCTTTGAAAAATATGTGTAAAAAAAACCCCCAACATTTCAAATCTTGTTTTTAATGACCTAAGAGCAATAATCCTGACTGAGGTTGTCATGATTCATGAATGAAAGTGTTAAGCTGCTAAATATACAGCCACAAAATGACTCAGCCCAATAGAATTGGCTTCTTTTGGACTCATTCTTAAAAAAAACTTTATTTTGACTACAGAAATGTTGAAATCTCTGGCAAGGCTGTTATTCAGAAACCATTTGTATGAAAGAGATAACCTGTAGGAGTGCAAAACTAGAGAAACTGGTTAATTTTCCTTGTTGCAGTTTGCACTTTCACTTCTTTACATTGTACATTGGAACAGGCATGATTTCACCAAAACTTTAAATAATGAACAAAAGCAAACATCCCTTCTGTGACTTTTATGTGCCCCTTTTATTTTTTTTTTAAATCATCTTCTTTTCCCAGGCTGTACAGACTCTAAAAATAGACGCTATTCTGTGTGATTGTGTGTTATTTCAGGATTCTGTATTGGGAATGTAAACCTCTGAGAAGTAAGATGTTAGACAGGAGGTGGATTGCAAAATGTTTGTTTACTGCTGGTAAAATCAGTGCAGATTACCATTTTGCACAAAGCAAGATTGGATCTGTGTGTTGCAAGACTGTAATTGCTGGTAATTGCACAGAAAAGGCTTAAGCCTAGTCACAGACTAAACTGCATGTTTAAGCTGTCTTAAAGGGATAGTTCATTCAAAAATGAAAATTACCCCATGATTTACTCACCCTCAAGCCAGAGAAATATGACTTTCTTCTTTCAGACGAATACAATCGGAGATATTTTTAAAAATATCCTGGCTCTTCCAAGCTATATGGCAGTGAATCGGGGCCTGATTTCGAAATAAAAAAAATGGCATCTATCCATTGTAAAAGTATTCCACACTGCTCCAGGGGGGTTAATAAAAAACTTCTGAAGCGATGTTGAAGCGAAACGATGGGTTTTTGTATCCATATTTAAAACTTTATAATCTAAAAGAAATAGCTTCTAGCAGATGACCGTATACGCATGCGCAAGTCAACTTGCTCCACCAGAGTAACCCGTGAAGCGATGTATGACGCAGGATGTAGGAGTAGCGTAAGCTTAGACGCCTCTCACGATTTAAACAAATTAGGCTGAACAACAAACTCAAGCTCATCTTCTCTTATATAGGAGTCCTCCGACATTTCTCTTTAAAATTTCTCATTTTAGATTTCTAATTCATGACCGGTGTTTTGTTTTGCTATATCCTCTGCATTTCCACATTCGTCGTTCCGTCATGTGTTGGGTCAGAGGTTAATCTTCTGCCACAAATCGATGCGTACAGCCATCTGCCGGAAGCTAGTTATAATAGTTAATAAAGTTTTAAATATGGATTTATTTATTTTTTTACAAAAACCCATCGCTTCGCTTAAGAACGTTTATTAACCCCCCAGAGCCGTGTGGAGTACTTTTACGATGGATGGATGCACTTTTTTTGCTTCAAAATCAGCCCACCCGTTTACTGCCATTATAAAGCTTGGAAGAGCCAGAATATTTTTAAATATATCTCTGATAGTGTACTCTGAAAGAAGATAGTCATATACACCTAGGATAGTTTGAGGGTGAGTAAATCATGGGATAATTTTCATTTTTGGGTGAACTAACCTTTTAACTCAAAGCAACTTGAACTCACATATCTTAAAATATGTCACTGCCATTGGTTTGTCTCAAGATGCAATGTAATGTTTTTTTTTTTTTTAAGGCACATTTAAAAAAGCTACTGAAATGTCCTAATTTAACTAAGGCCTATTCCTGGCTTAATCTAAGCACTGTCTGTGAAACCAGGGGCCAGTTGCATAAACTTAGTCACTATATTAAGACTGTGTCTTAAGAACTAGTTTGACCAACTTGCAGTTAACCAAGGGGTAACGTTAATCAATGTTATTTTTCCAATTCCACCAATCTACCTTTTTATGTAACGAACTTTAAAACATCAGGACCACTCTTCAAGAAAAAAAATAGTGTCTTAACTTTTAAGACTAGTCTAAGTGGTTTATGCAACCGGCCCCAGGCCTATGTCTGTAACCATCATAGACTTTGAAGGAGACAAATTCCCCTAGTATTCAGATTAGTTAGTATAGGCTTTATAGTGACATTAAACGTCTAGACTGGAACAGTGATTCTTGTCAAAAAGTAGACATTGACTACCTCAAGCAATGTTTTTGTAAGAGTGTAAAATATGCGCATAGAAAAATGGCGCCACTTAGTGGAAAAACTTGATACATGACACAAAGACACAAAAATGATTTATGTTTGTATTATTAAAGTGAAGAAGGCTAAACAGTTCCCAAAATTTTGTTCTCTCAAAATGTTTAGCCATATATAGTAAGACTTTCTAAAAAGAAAAATGCTATGTTATATTTACACTATCTGCCTATGTTAACTGTTTTAATCAGTTCATGGATTTGAGATTTATTTTCCTTGTGGTATTTTACTTCTGTTAAATAGGATTTTTATTTGAACAAACTTAAACTCCAATTCAAACGAAAGAAACACGTTATTGTCGTTGATGTGGTGTGATAATGAAGAGGGAATTCCTGCTCAACTGGACTGAACTTGTTTAAAAAATTAATTGGGATTGTGCATGCTTTAAAAGTTCAATCCAACTGACTAACAAGGTTACAATTATCAAAGACAAAACGACAGAGCATTAAAAAAATACTTACATGTATGACCCAGCCACCAGGCACTGCAAAGTTTTTCATTGTTCATAAGCTCATATTTGCCTCTTGTTTAATTTTGGCATTAAAAAAAAAAAAAAAAAAAAAAATCTATGTGACCAGTCTAGTTGGATATGACACTCTCCTATCAGTCTCTATCCAGTTTGAGTTTCTTGAGCTCTGCACAGTTTTGTTTCAAACACATTAACCTCCTGCTTCGACCTGTTTTGTTGCTCTCAAATTCTTGATCTGGAATCATGAATTGACCTCCAAATACCTGTGCAGTTCTCATCAGGATCAGGCTGTGCTCTAGCACATAGCTTCATACCATTAGTAGGCCTTTGAATAACTGCCTCTCCTTCTTACAGTCTATTGAGCTGAACACCTCTTCCCCTTTATTAGCCTAATAGGTTTATGTAGCTCTGTTTTTTCTAACACCTCGTTTTCCCAACGAGTAACACTTGAGCGAATGTCTATAAAAATAAATGCAGTTTACATATAAGATTTTTCAGTACTATTACTTATTATACGTTTTCCAACTTGTGTACCGAACTTTGAGCTAACGTTATAAATGAAACATGTCCTTTAAATGTGTGCTTTATAAAAGTACATTATTATTCTTCTACGTTATGTGCACAAAACATTCGTGCGCCCTTATGTCTTAGAAACATGTAAAATCTGAGATCTTTTGTGAGGTCTTTTTTCTGCAGTTCCTGTGTGCGTCTGAACGGGGCGGCCGTGATCCGGTCGGTCGCAGCGGGTCTGATGTACTGCACGAGCTGCCGTAGAGTGTGTGTCACTCCCTCATCAGCGGCTCGCTGGAAACATGGCGTCAGTGCACACACGGGCGAGCCTCAACTCTGCAGACGGATAGAGAAATAAAGTGTGCACCTGGACTCATATCATAGACCAGTCTTTGCAAAGTGGACCTTTATTTTCCTGGACATGTTCTGATTCATGCACGGGTGAAAGGAGAGCCATCACGTCGATTCATACCCGGTTATGGAGCCTCCGGATGAGATCAGGTAAGAGAAGCGCATCAGAACCAGGGCATGCGTGTTTGAGTATGAGTGTTTGTATGCATATATGTGTGTGTGATCACGCAACTACACAGCCGGGATTCAGGACATTCCGCCAAATAGTGCACCCATTGAGACCGTATTGGGAGCGACTAGAGCGCATGCGCGTAGCAGCTTCGAGTGAGGTGAAAGCGAGTCATTTCCGCGAATCGTTCGTTTCAACAGAACTTATTCAGAAAAGGATTCAGTGGTCTTTTATGACACGCCGGCATTTTATATTTCATGTTTTAAAATAGGCTCTGTTTAATACGTTTTTAAAATAGATTTATTAATTAACGTGTTTATTGCAATTTCATGTGTCACTGTTCAGCTTGTTTCTGCCATGATTTAGCTAATCAAAAACTTGGCTTGAAAACTTTTCTATAGTAAAATGGTGTTCATTAAAACTCTTTTTTTTTGTATGTGCGTTGACAAAATGGTCATAGAAAAAATTATAATTGATAACATTTCTGCTGAGAAACTTTTATTGCCCCATCAGTCGAATCCTCGGTTCACTCCAAATGCTTGAAAGGTTAGTTCACCCAAAAATGAAACTTCTGTCATTAATTACTCTCCCTCATGTCGTTCCACACCTGTAAGACCTTCATTCATCTTCGGAACACAAATTAAGATATTTTGATGAAATCTGAGAGGTTTTTCTATCCTCTATTGAAAGCAACGAAATGACCACATTTAAGGTCCAGAAAAGTAGTAAAAACATCGTTAATATAGTCAACATGACTACAGTTGTTCAACCTTAATTTTATGAAGCAACGAGAATACTTTTTGTGTGCAAAAACAAAACAAAAATTATTCAACAAATTTGTCTTTCCCCTGTCATTCTGCTACGCTATTTACATTGAAGAACTTCCGTGTTTACGTCTGAACGCCGGCTCAGTATTGGCCGGCTCTGGTCACGTGAGCAGTGTGTGATGCTGACGCAGGAGCTGGCCAATAATGAGCCGGCGTTCAGACATAGAACACTGTAGTTACGTTGACTATTTTAACGATGTTTTGACTACTTTTCTGGACCTCGAATGTGGTAATTTCAAAAGTTGCTCTTATCTGAGAGGTTTTTCTATCCTCTATTTTCATCAAAATATCTTAATTTGTGTTCCGAAGATGAATGTAGGTCTTACGGGTGTGGAACGACATGAGGGAGAGTAATTAATGACAGAATTTTCATGTTTGGGTGAACTAACTCTCAAATGCATCTCATTACGAGTCATCTCACTTATAGGGGTGCTTCTCATTTGTGCATCCTCGTTTCCTTTCCTTGCGTCTCAGCTATACCCCCGTAGAATCTGAGGGAATGATGTAAGAAAAGAAAATGAGAAAAGAGGAATCGAAGAAATTCTTATTTGTACATTGGATTATTCTTGATCGTTCGAGCGTCACTTAAAAGCGAATCTACCCTTATGTTGTTTGGTTATTTAAGAAATTCATAATAAATAATAACAAAGCAAAATGTGGGATGTATAGTTTATTTTAACTGCAAAATTAAAGCATAAATTAAAATTGTTACAGATGTGAATCAGATACGTGCGTCAGGTTTTTCGACAAGAAAGACTTCTGCATATGATACACCTGTGCTCCTCTGGAAGCTTCCTTACTCCTCGAGGAAGCATCAGTTCGAGTATTAAGAAGCACCCATTATTTTTTGTTACCTTACAAATCGGAAAGGTTCAATTAATTATGAGTTGACTTGAGAACCGATTCAGTCTAGTTCATATCGCTTTGGTGAGTGGTTCAACCAAATTCATTGAAAAGATCCGACTCACTAGAATGATTCGTTCACCGCTGCAACTCTCTTCCTGCCACAAAGTGATCCCGCTTTGCAGCGCAACACGAAGCAGAATTTCACATTAAAGTTGCAAACTTTTTTCACAAGGATTGAAAATAGTTACCTTAAAGCAAGCGTATGCATGATTACATTTGTTCCTGAGGGAAAAAACTCAACGTTAATGGAAACAAGCAGACCTGTGGAAAAGGTAAAGCGATTGTGCGTCTATATGCAAGATCATTGTACTCCGCTAGCGCGCGAGTTATGTACGGTATCCCTCTCTCTTTCCCTTTCTGCAGTGTGTCCTTTAAAGTTTCGAGGTTGTGTACTATTTTTTCAGTGCATTGTTGCATGGACAGATCACCGGTTATATCCGGTCTCGATCTCTGGGTGTGATTATAAATTTTGAGATTGTCGGTTCAGTGTTCAAGTTTATTTGCATCATTCCTCGAGCGCAACTTGAGTAGCACAGAACTCTAACAAAACATCACGCACTACGAGTGAAGTTGGACGTTGGTCCGATATCAGGTATGAAGCAGGAGTCGTGATTGAATATAATATATCCAGTCGGTACATCACGAGTCCTGTGAGTCAGATTGACACACACTCCCTTAGTGAGTTGGTGAAATGTTTGATTTGCTGTTCCCAGAAATCACCCGTCTGGGCTCAACTGAGCAGAATTTCTTGGATTTGACGTGCAGCATCTGATTCTGGGAATTCAGTTGTTTTTTTGTTTTTTTTTTAAAGCATAATTTATTCACTGATGTTTGGGTTTTTTTTTTTTAGACCTATGTGCACTGTACAGATTGTTCTGGCATCTTATTTCCCCCCATTTCTCTTGTTGGCCTGTGGCCACATGCCTTTATTTCTTTTTATTTTTCTTCTTTTTTTGCAGTGGATTATTTGCTGTAATAAATGATGTGTTCAACCTCACTGTCCTCCAGCATTTGATCATGTTCAGAAAGTGTTGTTTGCCCACTGCCATGTGCACAAGGCTTTAGCTGATAAAGCCCAGTGGAATTTTTTGCTGGAGTGTTTTCATAGTTTTCTTTTATATGACCCCACGCAACGTCACCGAAAGTGTTTGCCCTGAACGCCCGGCGACAGCTTCTCAAGAATGCCTTGTTGTGTCTCTCTTCCTGCTTCTCCCCGCCCTTCCTAGCAATTCTTTGTGATAAACTGCTGCATTGGTAAGTGTTAAGGATAGAGATAATTCGTTTAGAATGCAAGATCAGAGATATGTTGTGCATTTAAGTTCTTGTTTCCTGTGTGCAGTTCATGTGAACTGGGCCACTATGAGGTGAACTTTAAATGCATTTATAGGGTGAAATCAGTTAGTGTGGCAAGAATGTATGTGTTGCCTCTGAACATTTTGAACTGAACTCTGAACTTGTTGCCTCTGAATGTTTTGGAATCCTTAGGATGTGATGTATGTTATTCAGTAATGTCACTGATAACTCTGCAGTCACCAAGCAAGCTATTCTTCAGTATGGTTGCTGAACATGCAAAATTGATGTTTTTAATTTTTACATGATTGTATAGCATGCTGTTAATTTATGACCACAAGCATGCCTCAATTCCAGGACGTGGTGCACTAAAAGAATGTTGACCTCACGTCCTGGAGGCACCCATGGCTGGAAGTCATTAATTTATTTCTTTGCACAGTCCATGGTGCAATGCTTCAGATTGCTGTCAGTCCACGTCTTTTCTGACTTTTGTAGAACTATCATTTCAGCCATTGTTACCAAGTAGATTCATTATGTTTAAAGTACATCTGCACGATTCTGGATAAATTGAGAATTGTGTAATTTACTAGAGGTTCTGACAAAATGTTAATTTCTGCAGTCTATTTGAAAATATTTAATTAAATATAAACTCACTCATAAAGACTTCACTTGTTTTAGCACTAGGAGTGGGAATCGCAGGGTACTTCATGATAACAATAATATCACAATACAGCGATTCTGTGATAATCGATATATTGCTAGACAATCCTATAATGATACATCATGATGTCTGTCTAACTATGAAAACAAAATGCAGGTGAAAAAGGTTAAGTGCAGGTTTTCTCTTTTTATTAAAGTCCAAACTGTTAGAAAGCTTTTCAGTCTGTAAATTGAAGACTGTAAATTAAATTTAACATTTTATGCTTATCCTTTTTAAAAGCTTAAACTTTTCTTTGCGTGTAAACTGACACATTAAGTTAACTGCTTGTCGACTTGTTTTATATAAACCTGGTACATTTAAAAAATTACCAACCTCTTTTATTTAAATCTGGGAACATCCCAGTGTTTACCAGCTTCCTTAAAATAATCCTGGAAATAGTGTTGTCAAAGGTACTGACTTGGGTATTTTAAAATGTTAAAAATGTGACGATACCAGCATAGCCTAGCATATTGAGCGCTGTTGAGCAGATTCTTAAACACCTCTGATTGGCCATTGTGTTCACGCGCTCAACAAATAAATCTGTGATTGGCTACAATGATCAACGCTTCTAAAACAAATTGACGCTCTTCACTGAGCTCTTACAGATTCACAAGGGAGCATTTAAAAGCAGGCGTCTATCAGCAGATCCCTAATATATTTGCTGATAAATGCCTGCTTTCAAACGCTCCCTTGTATATCTGTGTAAGTGCTCGGTGAAGAATGACAGAGATGTCTACGTTTGTCACATCAATGGTATAAAAGTGCGTCCAAACTTTGAACTTAAATGTGGCTGGGGCATCTATTATTTTACTCACACTGCTGTCCACCATCCCGTTTAAGACCTGTTTTTCTTAGACTAGTTAACGTTTCTCTCATTCATGTGTTGAGCACTGCCTTGAAGTAGCAACACTGGGAGCAGGGAAATCTGTTTAGAGCGGCTTATTTTATTTAAAATATCGATATTTGGCGACAGCGTATCGATTCTCGTATCGTACAGAGAAGGACGTCCCACCCCTATTCATCACTGGATGAATCAGTGTATTTGAATGAATCTCTTGAATGAATCTCTTGAATGATTCAATGACAAATAATTTTTTTTAAGTCACTTGTCGCCACCTACTGGTGTAACAATGTCATTAATACAGTCTTTATTTTAAGCATTAAGTTACTTCAAAAGTTTTTTCAAAAAAGTTTAAAAGACACTTCCAAATCATTGCCAAGTTCGCATGGGTGTTTAAATCGAGATCACAATTTTTTTTTTTAAGATTAATCGTGCAGCTCTACTTTAAAGTGTAAAGTAAAACACCTTAAAAACACAGCCATTGGTCTGTCCAATTTTTAATGTTCATGAGACTTTGAAGGACATGTTTTAAAAGATGGACCCAGAAAAACATTTGCAATTTTAAACACGCATACAATTAAAGAATCTTTTATAGAGTTATGTATTTGCAAAATAAGTTGAATTATTTGTGTTGTTCGTATTTATTGAAAATCGAATCTTGATCTGCCATGAAATCACATTAAAATCGAGTTATATAATCAAGGCATGCTTTCCGCACTATTTTTTTTTTCACTAAACAAACACAAACATGGCTTTTATTCACGTTTCAAAATAACATGGCAATAAACAGCAGCATTTACCTTATTTAAGAAAGATATTTGAAAGTATGCAAAATGGCATGCAGTAATTTGATGCAATAATGCAAACAAATTGTTAAAGCGGATTTATTTAAATGGACAGCTGAATCATGAAAATAAATTGAACTGAGATTTAAATCAGAGATGCTATTAAATATATGTATTTTTATAATTTTAATTTTGTTGGGCATTTGTGACAAGTTTGCACGAAACTTGCATACTAGCCAAATAAAGTGCATTTAAAATAACAATATTTTAAATATAGTTTATAATATAGTTTTATTTCACAGCCAAAATAGTATTGGTTATTCATTAAATATTGGATATGCGATCAGCCCTATTTGTTCGCACAGCTGTTCTCTAAAGCCAAATAGGATGAACTTGTGGTTTATATACGCATGTTTTTGATATTTCTTTCCTCTGTGCACCTTATTTAGGTTGCAATGTTAGTATTTTTGGTTTGTATGTTGGCTGAGCACCTGTATCACTTTGCCCAGCAGAGCTTCAGCCCACTGTGTCCTCTTTTTGACTTCAGGAAGGAAGTGCTGAAATGTAACACATATTATCCTAAAGCAATCACTTGTCTAGCTTAACTCCCAAAACAATCTTTAGTTTCTCATGTAATACCTTCCATTATGCTTTCAATTGTCCGGAGAGGGTGTGCCCCAGGGGTGGAGGTTAGAATAGAGGCTTATGTTGAGTCCTTCATGCAGAGGTATTGGCTAGACAAGGATGGTGGTTTTTCATTGGTCCCTCATGCAACTCTCACTCCATTCTGGTCCACATGCTCATGCCTTAATGTCACCCACCCACACATGCACACACACAGACATTCTCTCTCTCTCTCTCTCTCTCACACACACACACACTCACACACTCTGCCTTGCGGCCTCAAATGGTCATTATGTGGACACAGGAAATGATATTGTACAAATCTGTGGCATAGTGATGGGAAATAGAGCAAAGCTTGTTTTAAAATTAGAGGAAGTCTGCTTTAGCATTCCTGGAACTCACTTTTTATAATGTGACTTTGCGCTATTATGCACTTCATTCATCCACTGCCAACATCAGTCACTCCATGCATAAGTTGTATAGGCTGCAATTATAGCAATGAATCATAGATTTAATTTGTGCCTATAGAGGTCTTATTTAAGAGGCCAACTTTTAACTTAACAAGCAACATTACTTTTAACTAGTTTGAGTCAGTTATAGTAAATGTGAAGACGTTTTTTGTTTTCTTGCAGATGTATTCTTAGCATGGAAGTGGACATATGTTGTGATGAGGATGCAAATCAATAATACCGAAACCTCAAAGTGCTGCACTTGTGCTGCTTTTACAATAAGGAAAATGTGCAGGAATGGATGAGTCTTTCTGGATCTTGATAGCCTTGATAATACAGTTTAGTAATGGCCTGAGTGCATCACTATTGACTGCACAGTACAACATAATTCTGGCTGCTAGGTCAGTAAAAACCAGTTTACATTTAGCATTTGTAGACACTTATCCAAGTGTATTCGATTTACGTTTATGAATGTTCACAAAATAACTGTTTTTGAAATGTTAGAAGAAATCTCTAATGTAATTTCTGCACCAAAACACCTGCACCAAACAAAGCTGCAAGTAAGGTTGATTGTCCCAAACTTCCGTCAATAGTTGATCCAATGTTGTCTTCTCATTCGGGCTGTTCAAACAAATGGCTTACGTTTTAATTTGGTGCCGTTAGCGACACAGAAATTACCCAGCTCACTTTTAACTTTGTTTGTAGGTTCAAAACCCACATATGCAAAAACCAGAACCATTACACTTGTTCCTAGATTGTACCGTCATGTCTATGAGGAAATATTGAATGTCAATTCCATGAAATCATGAGCTCAGAGAAATACACTCAAGGGAACATCACAGGCCAGTGGAGTTGTTTACTAACAACATTCTGGATATTTTATTTCTAGTGCTTGTTGGGAAAGGTCATATGGATGCATGTTCGGTGCCTGAGTTGCAACTAAGTTTTAAAAAAAAAAAAAAAACTTTTTCTTCTTAGTATTTTTTTTATTTTTTATTATTATATAAATTGATACTCTTATTCAGCAAGGACATGTTAATTTGATTAAGAGTGACAGTAAATACAATGTTAGAAACATTTTCAAACAATGCTGTTCTTTTGTCACCAAAGGATCCTGAAAAAAAATACGTCACGGTTTTGATAAAAATATTAAGCAGCACAACTGCTTTCAGTGCAAAATCAGCATAATATTTTAAATTGTAATATTTCACAATATTAATGTTTATTGTGAAATTCATTTTGTTTTTAAATCAAATAATTGTAGCCTTGGTGAGCATAAAACATAAAATCTTACTGACCCCAAACCTCTAAACATTTAAGTGCTCACATTATAAGAATATACCATTAAGTACATATGTTGTGACTGAGTACATAAGTTATTTCCTTAAAAAAAATCATACTTCATTACTTTAATGTGGCACTTCTTTGTGAACAGTGAGTGCATAGACCAGAATAATAATTGATAAATAATTTATCGTTTTGATTGATTACTTGTTGCAACCCTTGTTGGTACCAAAAATAAATGGATGGATGATTCGTCTTCGGTTACCTGTGTGTCAGCGGAAACCTATAGTGTCAGATCAGGACTTCATTTCATTGTGCCTTGCACTGCCTCAAATCAAGAAGCTCAGCAGGGATGTTGTCTGGCTGTTAGAGAAGAGTGTGTGTGTGTGTGTGTGTGTGTGTGTGTGTGCACATGCCAGTGGTAGCAAAGAATTGCTCGCAAGGCATCATGTCAAAGATAGTTTCTGCCGTGACTTTACTACTTGTTCCGTGTTATTGGAAACATGGTGTTCCTTTAGGTTTTGGCCTGTGAACATCCTTTGAAAAACTGTTCCATTTATTTCCATTCTCTTCTTTTTTCATTACAAGTCCATGTTTCCTCAGCAAGTCTTTTTCTTCCTTGTCAGCTTATTGCTTTTCTGCCAGAGTGAATCTCACAAAAACTGTCAAGAAATGTCCAGGTCATATTTTGACCCAAAATCAAAGAAAAGAAAAGAATTTAAATTTTATAAATAAAGCCCATTTTTAAGACATTTTATGAAGGTATTAAGATGATTTTAGTAAAAATAATACATGTGTACAAACAGGATGATTTGTTACTGTATTTACAATTTAAAATAACTTTTTTTCTATTTTAATATATTTTAAAATGTAATTTATTCCTGTGATGGCAAAGCTGAGATTTCAGCAGCATTACTCCAGTGGTCAGTGTCACATGATCCTTCAATAATCATTCTAATATATTGATTTGGTGCTCAAGAAGCATCTTAATATTGTCAATGTTGAAAGTGTTGTTTTCAACGTGGCTTAATATTTTTATGGAAATTATGATACTTTTTTTTTTTTATTTTTTTTTATTTTTTTTACATCATTTAGTGTCACTTTTGATCAATTTAATGCATCCTTGCTAAATAAAAGAATCTCTTTTTTTTAAAAAAAAAAAAACATTTCTGTATATATTTTTTTCTGTTGATTTTGGGGAGAAAATTTGACTTTTAACATTGCAAATTCAACTGTCAAGTTCTTATAAAAAGTTACACTCTTCCTTTTGCACATTTTCATTTACTGGGAAACTTCAGGGGTCCCGGCCCCTTTTTTTTTTTTTTGAGTGAAGCCCCCAGGCCCAAATAGTATGTTATACCCTAGTTGGATCTAAGTAGGCTCGCAACAGGGCCTGGGCCTTACCCCCCTGACTGACAACACTCCTTATTCTGATTTCTGAATAATTACATAAAAATGTCTATATGTAAAATATGCAGTATTGTTGTTGAAAGTCTTAAAAATATTAATAATTTCAGCAATATCAACTATTCCTATCAGCGGCTGCGACCAGCCGTTAGATGCTGAGACAGTTCAGTCCACGTGCCGCTCGCACACAATGAAGCGCTGCAGGCTGCAACAATGACTCCAGTGGCGGGTGGGGTCAGAGTTCACTGCCCTCTCTTGACTGCAGCGAGGCAGATGTGGTCAGCTCTGTTTATGGCTTTCGTCAAAGGCGGTAACATTCCTCTGCTGTATAGTTTGTTCCTAATAACCTTGGATGAGCTATTCAGTGGACCTGAGCTCCATATGCTGCCATAAATCAACAACTTGTGTTGCTTTTGTGCATTGTGGGGTTGCACTCTGCACTGCCGTGGTGTTCCTGCGGGTTGGATGCCTTTCAATGCAGTGATAGCACAGAGGCGGAATTCTCTAGACCTTTCCACTGTAGTGCTCAAGCACCGTTCAATGAAGATACGTCATGACAACCAAACAAACACCCGGAGCCTGGGTGATTTCACCATTTCCTGTGTCATTCCTGAAGGGTTTGGTCACAGTTAGACTCTGCCCAGGGCTGCACCTTCAAACACAAACATTCTGTCACTCTCCCAGCAAGCTCTTCAGAGTTTTACTAGGCAGTTTGAGCCTAAATTTTGCACAAAAACACCCTGCAATGCATGCAACTAGTTTGATTTCTGTACATGCAATGGTTTACAGTAATTGCTGGTCCACACAAACTCATCTCTGCAAGTGTTGTGAGTTTGGGTCACTTTATAACGTGCATTTGGGAACGCGATATCTTCCCAAACTTGTATGGAGAAGCAATTTGAAACCGGCTGTTGTCAAGAAAAGATAGGGTTTAAGGACTTCTTGCGGTTTTCCATCGAAACAAAAACTCCACGGGTTAGCTTTTGAAAATGAAGAAATTAAGATAGACATAAATATTAGTACTGTAATTATACATTTGTACTGTAAAATAAATACAAATTGTTATATTTTTCTTAAATGCTCAATTGTTTTATATTGCAGTGAAACATTACATTAGTAATATTTCTAATTTTAATATTTTTATTTAATAAGAATTATTATTATTATTTATTTTATAGTCATACTGAATTTTATACACAATCACAAAATGTTTGGCCGAATTGTGCAGCCCTACAAACAAGCACAGCAAACCTAGAGCTTTAGAAGAAAATCACAATTTAAAAAAAAAAAAAAAATTATCAGTAAAGTCACAATTAGCCATTGCCAAATTGTTGTTCTTTTTTGTGATGTGAGTAAGCTAAATGTAAATGATGGGTCTTGCAGTGGTATCCATATGTTAAGTGGTGGCGACGGTGGGGTGCGGGGTGTCGAAAGTCTGTGTCTGAATGTTCTGGCACGAGGACCACAAAACCCTGCAGCAGGTGTCTGGGAGGACTTTTGGTCTGCCCAGAGACTCCCTGGGGGATTTTGGGGGAATTGATGTATGTGCGAGGGGCAGATGGATGACTCTGGCTTTCCTCAGAGTGGTCTTTGTGAGTGAAATCACAGATTAAGTCAACCAAAGTCTGACCCCACTGTGAAAGTGATCCTTTGCTTCATTGCTTGACAATGGCCCCGTATCAATATCATTTTCCTCCCACACAAACACACAGACATGCACGTGTCCAAATACACCTACATACACAGTTTGTCTCAGCATGGAGGGGAGTTTTTTGCACCAGTTTGCTCCTTCCCACTAGCAAATGCAGTCCTTTTTTGTTCGTTTCATTGTCTATGGGAAGAATGTCCTCTTCTGATGCTTTTTGTAATCCTCTTAAAAGACTTTTATTAGTTCACTTTTAGTTCTTGAATACATTTCTTTTAAATTTATATCTCAAGTGGTCACTCTCAGAGTTTTTTTTTTTTTATTAAAAGCTTAAACTTAACTTTTATTCAACTTAAAAATTAAAAATTTAATTTGGAGACAGAAGACATTGCACATTTGCAGTTAAAGTTTGCATGTCTTGTTGAACATCCAAATCTGTATTTAAGCCTCAGCAATATGAAATGTTAAATGTTGGTGTTATGACAGTTTAAAGCACAGTAATATATTTGACTAGTTCTTCCTACTCTAGTTTAAATTTTTTCAAACATGAGGGGGGCAAGATTTCCTTAGCTATGTAGACACAATATAACTTGCTTCTTGACTTTGCTGTGGATTTCTTAAATTCTTCCATTTTGATGTCTGAAATGTGGAGTTTACCAAAGCTGTTCATCGCCATAATCATATTTTGGATTGTTCTGATTTCTGTTTAGGCTCAAGGACTCGTCCAAAGATGTGCCCCAGCGGAATACTGAGGTGGATGAGTCTTGGGACGAGCCCAGCCAGGAAGAGGAGAATCTCTACAGCACCTCCCCTCCCCGCACTCCTCGGCAGATGAAACGCATGTCCAACAAACACCAGAGAAACAGCCAGGGGTCAAAGGGCAAAGGTGAGAGCCCTTAATGTTGCAAGTTTCTGAAACATATGGTGTTAGGGCTCCATCAGTGGTGCACAGCCATCATTCTGGAGTAACATTCAAGCGCTTGAGATCATGTTGAATGAAAATTTATGCATTTGACTTTTAAATAAAGAAAAGTACGGCACCTCCAGCTCTGTGTTAATTCATAAGGGGCAAAACAATGATTATTAGAAGATTTTATTGAAGAATAACATCTAGGGTTGCAACAACTAAGAAAAATTTTTGATAATCGAGAATGAAAATAGTCAACAATAGTCAGATGTTTGCACTATTCACAGAGATATCGGTATATAACTCGGGGGATGGGAAAAAAGTAAAAAATAAAAAAAAGTAAAATGGCACATTATAATTTTAATATTTTATTATATTGCTTGTAAATAATACAAGAAATACAGTGCAGGGTATACTAAGTAGATACAGAAATGTATGACAGTTTAAAGGTTTATTGTAATAAATGGGTTTGGTCATCTGTCTTCAACTTTCATCTCTTTCATCAACAGAGAAGCCGTCTTCCTCCAGCCCGTTGTCTCAACGAGAACGTGAAGGAGCCAGATCAGCCGAACCTCCTGAAGAACACTGCTACAAGCAGGAAAAGAAGCAGCGCTTCAATCAGCGCTCCAACGAGCGGGACAGCAAGTTCGAAGGCTCCTTCATGCTGGATTCGGTGTCCAAGTCCAGTACCATCGGTTCCAGAAACATGGATCCCCGCAAGCCCTACCTGAGCCTGGGCATGCTGCCTGTGCGCACCCACCGGCAGACCTCACGCACAGACTGTCCGGCGGACCGCCTCAAGTTCTTTGAGACTCTGCGGCTGCTGCTTAAACTCACCTCCATGTCATCCAAGAAGAAGGAGAAGGAGCAGCGAGGCCTGGAGAACACTGCCTTCATGGGCCAGAACAACGAGGTCATCTGGTTGGAGTTGCAGGCCTGGCATGCCCGCCGTAGCGTCATGGAGCAGGACTTGTACCTATACACTGCCCGCCAAGCCATACCTGACATCATTAACGAGGTTCTGCACTTCAAAGTGGATTATAGCAGCCTAGCCGGGCTTGAGAGCAACGCCTCGGTCGAGGAGAGCAACTCCTGTCCCGGTGAAACCAACTGCAGGAACGATCCGTTTAGCTTTACCACCTGTTCCACATCCTGGGGCGAGATTGACGCCGCTGCTCCACTTTCTTCAGCACTGGAGTGCCGGGAGCACCTGCAAAGGCAGCGAGTAGCTTTCGATCAGGTCAAGCGGGTCATGTCTCTGTTGGAGTCAGTGGAGGCTCTTTACCCATCACTGCAAACCTTGCAGAAGGACTACGAAAAGTACGCAGCTCGGGATTTCCAGGGCAGGGTGCAGGCGCTCTGCTTGTGGCTCAATATCACTCAGGACCTGAACCAGAAGCTGCGTGTAATGGGCACCGTGCTGGGCCTCAGGGACCTTTCCCGCATCGGTTGGCCCATCTTCGAGATCCCCTCGCCTCGCTGTTCCCGTGGCAATGAGGATGATGAGGATGACACAGAGTCCACCGCTACCTTCACCGCCGACAACGACGGGGAGGAAAGGACCTTGAGCGAGGCGACCAGTGATGGGGAGCAGTCGCCTTGCCTCACACCAAAGTTTTCACGCCTCATGTCAGAGGAGGAGTTTCTACCACGGGACAACGAGACCTGCTACTGTCCCACTGCCATATACAGGCCGTTTGTGGATAAGGCACTTAAACAGATGGGACTGCGTAAACTGATCCTCAGACTGCACAAGCTGATGGACCGCTCGCTGCAGAGGTCCAGAACTGCTCTGTTGAGTCACATGCCAGCTCAAGAGGTGAGAGAGCAACTGTGGTGCTGCCAGGACGTTAGTTTGGTTCTAAATGTGTGGAATATTGGAGAAAATGCGAAAACATTTCTTTTGGCTTCATGCATACCTGCAAACTAGTCGCTTTTCGGTGAAATTCGCCGTTTTGAATCAAAATATGTCATTTATGTGAATCGTGTAGATTTTTTTTTTCTGGGGTGGGGGGTGTCAGGGTGAGTTTGCAGGCACAATAAACCTCACAAGAAACAAAAATGGGCTACTTTCCCATAGACTGGAGTGAGACCATATACGTCTCTCGAGCAGTTGTGATCTATATCGCTGTGGCGCTTCAGTTCAAACAGGCAGAACGCACGTGAACCGATCATCTCTTCCGCTTTACAACATGAAATAAACATGAATGGATGTAGGATGAATGAATACCGAAGGTATGTTGAAAAATGCAGTAGAACTTACTGAAATCAATATCATGTCATATGTAGGCTAACTTTAATCGATCAATCATTGTTTCAACCGCGGAAAAGCGCCAATAAAATAGCTTGTAAAAATATCACATTTACTGTAACATTTACCTCAGAAAAGCCGTATAATGTCAAAAAACTTTTTAGTCAGCTACAAAAATGAACTTAGAGAGGATTATTTTGATATATATTCACTGAGACTATAGGCCATTGCATATTCATGTACTTAACATGTGCTTCAATACTGAATGTATAAAACCGTTTTATGATAGCCACCATTTAAATGTTTAGGCCGATATTAAAAACGTAATTAGAAATTGTCATTAAAAATGTATTATAACGTTATTATAAAAACTTCTTTATGTAATTTATATGCAAGTAGCTTACAGATCAGATAATTTTAACCTTTAATATTATAATGATGTACCAGCTGTGGTTCCCTGTATTTTTTTTGCCATATAAATTTGCCATATACTTTACCTGATAGGCCTCAAATTAATTATCATTGAATTGAAGGTAATCAAATCGAAATCAAATTGCAAGCTTCTGAATCAAAATCAAATCCAATTGTAACATTTTTTTGTCAATGTCCAGCCCTAGTGTCAATAATTTTTTTTTATTTATTATTATTTATTTTTTTTACTTGAAGCAAATGTTGTTTTTTCCATTTATTTTCTTGTGGGAGTGCACCAGAATGCTTAGTTTTATATGTTAAAATCACAATTTTCTCCTGGGGAAGGATGCCCTGAGACTTCCCTACTACTGTTTACTTTGTAAACATGTCACCTTTTTCACCACTTTGGAGTTTGCAGGTATGTGCATGGTAGTTTGGAAAGAATGAGAGAAGTTGTTTTAAAGGATTAGTTCAACCTAAAATGAGAATACTTTCATCATTACCTCACCATCATTTTGTTCCAGACCTGTATGACTTTTTGTGCTCCACAGAAGCAAAAAAGAGGATCTGCACTGGTTGCCCTTTCATGCTATTGCTATAAATGGGAGCTTCAAGTTCCATAAAGTTCAAAAGGGTTACACTCATGTGATGTTGAGGTGCTGTGCCATTTAAGCCTTGCCAATTTAAACCTTCAAGCAATTTTAAACCTTTCAAGCACAATAAGAAGCAAATGGAACTCAATTTGGTACTTGCATGCTGTTCTGACAGACATAAAGCACAGCGTCTAAGTACTGAATTGAGTTCTTTTTTTGCGGTTTATTGCACTTGACTGTCTTGGCAAGTATTAATGTAAACGCTGTTTATGTCTTAAGTAAACGTAAACATTTGGGATAAAATCAGATGTGTGTCATTATATTAGTTCTGTGCATTAGGTCTTAAAGTGACAGCAGCCTAATACACCTGCTGCCATCTGTGTCCTGAATATTAATCAAACAACAAAAGACAAAGAGAAAATCGCTCGCTTCTCTTGTCAAATGTCTTTTGTAGCTTTAATAAGAGTTAATGTATATTTATTTCATATAAGGAAGATTATGAAGCGTTTTATTTTTACATTTGATTATTTTATTTCAATTTTATGAAATTCAGTGTAATCTAAAATTTTGGCATCAAAACAGCCTTGTTTCCAGCAAAAAATAACAATAATGTTATATTTATAAATTGGATGAAATAAAATGACTCATTTTGGTGATATTGCCCACCCCATGATTATCTTTATGCTTTTTACCCCTACTGTGTCACTGAGCTGAATTCGAGAACCGGATTTGTGAATGAATCATTCTAGCCAGTTTTGTGTACCGGATCACCAGTTCACAAAACTTAAAACTTAAAACTTAATGTTTCACTCACATTGAAAAAAGAATATCATATGGGTTTGGAACAACATGGGAGTGAATACATAATTACAAAATATTTATTTGCATGAACTCTTCCTTTTATGGGATGGATGTCAGTGTTCTGTCTTTTTCATTTTTTTCTTATCAGTATTGCTGCAATATTTCATGGTCTTCTGTTTTATGTTGATAACTAAATTTCCATGTCCATATTCTGCTCTGTTCCTGTTAGCTGTCAGTGGTCCCGGGTTATTCTTTGCAGCACTGTGACTACCTTCCAGAGCTATCTCGTCATGTGTCTGGTCAGGTGGAAGAGGAGGCAGAGTCAGGACAAGTATCGTGGGAGGAGCTAATGGATATGGACCTGCCCTCATTCCGGCCGGCTTTCTTGGTGCTTTGCCGCGTGCTGCTAAATGTTATTCACGAGTGCCTAAAACTGCGCCTTGAGCAAAGGCCTGCTGGGGAACCGTCCCTGCTTAGCATCAAGCAGGTCATTACTTACACACATATTGTACATACACTGCCATTCAAAAGTTTTTATTATATACTGTATATATCAGAGGTCTTCTCGGGTCCTAAAATGACCCGAATCCGAACTTGCATAAATACATTTTTAAAAGAAAAACCCGACCAGAGACAGACCCGATTAAAATTGGACCCAAATCCAACCCGATGCCATTTATCTAGACTTGAATGTAAACTTCATTGATGTGTGCTCAGCCCCCACAGTCAGGAAAAATCCAAAATTTGACTGATTTGCCATTACTTTAATTTATTTGTTTACTTATTTATTATTACTTTATATTATTTCCTGCCTGATGGATACAAGTTAATTATTGAGTTCAGCTTTCAATTGTGACCAGTGGATTGGAAAGATAAATATGATAGGTTGATAAAAATTAAACCGATAGCCTAATAAATCATGGATTTGCTAGTGTTGTCTGCAACGCTATTTTACCTTTTCTACAGCGAAGTGTTTCTGCACACAAAAAAGAAAGGCCCTGCATGGATCTCATTGCTATAAGATGGATTTCTGTGTGCAAGGTTACAAGCGTTTGTTCCTTTTCTACATGCATTTCTCAAATGTACTTAACACAAACTCGCAAATACGCTCTGAAGTGCTGAAATATCAATCGCTCATCACTGTAACCTCATTACATCGTAACTTTTGGTGTAATGTTATTTACCTGACCATAAGATGATTAAAGTTTATTATTCGGGTCTTCTCGGGTCCATTCAGAAAAACCACATTTATTTTAAATTACCCGATAACCGAGGCCACTAACACCAAACCCGACCCATGTCCGAGGCATTTGTCGAAGTTTTGGATACCAACCCGCTCAGGTCTCGGGTCGTACCTGGGGTTTTCGAATTCAAGTAGACCCGTGAAGACCTCTAATATAAATATATAAATATATTTATGAGCTCTTTATTTATTATTCATTGACAAGGCTGTTGATTTTGGAAGGTGAAGGTGAACTACCTCTACTGTCCTAGTAGATATGGTTATCAGCTAATACAGCTGGCAAAGTCAACACACGAGTCTATCAATAAAATTGCTTTACTTTTTGATTGCTTAGTTGTGAAACTAACTGATAGTGTTTTTTTGTTGTAGATTTGAATTTATTGATAATTATGACTTACGGCTGTTTTGATCTGTGATGCTTCTTGGGGGCATTGTGTTTGACACTCATAAAGTCTTAAAAGCTATTCACACATTCGGCATGACTAAGTTAAATCCCATGAAATGATTCCTAGAGGCTACAACGACTGAGTGCTGTACGTTTGTTTGTATTGTAGTTGGTGCGTGAGTGTAAAGAGGTTCTTAAAGGAGGGCTCCTGATGAAGCAGTACTACCAGTTCATGCTGCGAGGCGTCGTCACTGACCCCCAGGGTCTACAGACTAACGCCAACATCGACGAGTTTGAGGAGGATCTCCATAAAATGCTAGAGGTGGGTTTTGGACTGACTAGTGTTGTAATCTTATTCATCAACTCATTTTTTTTTTTTTTTTTTTTTTTTTTTTGCTTTTACATCCATGACAAAGTGCCAGTGATTCATAGAGAAAGTGAATCTTGCTATGCTAAATTCCATATGACATGCATCAGAGTTCAAGTGAAATATGACCCAGATTCTTTATGATGGCGTGAGTTTGATATGATGCATTTAATGATAAACATTGCCTGTACTCGCCACATATGAGGATATTACAAACAGTAAGGCCGCATTTACACTGCAGGGGCCTGATGTATAAATGTTGCGTACGCACAAAAAAGAACGCAGTTCTGCTGTTGGTGTCATTCACAGACAAACAGTAGCCTAAAGATAACACCATTCCCAATATTATGAAAAATACCATTGTATTTGAAGGATAGATTTTGAAGGAAATGGTAAGCTATGCACGTTTTATTTTTAAAATGTTTTGTCAGACAATTATTTACAATGGAAAAATAAGGCCTATCCGTTTCCATTAAAAATATGTAAACATCCTAAAATATATGTTTACCTTATAGGCAAAATTGCATAAATTTGATTTGTTTAAAACAAAATACTATTTGGCCAGTGGAAAAGAATGAGAATAACTTTTCATTGAAAACTTTCTCTGATCAGTATTTTATACCATTTTGATTTATTTATTTATTTTTTCTAAAACAAGACGAGGATAGTGAATGATTTTTAGCAATGTAATGTGACGGAATTTATTGTCATATTTTCCTAATGTCTTGTACCGTTAAACACGGTGTCAGTTGAATGGAATATGCATGGAAATGATATGCAGATGACATAATGCATGGTAAAACTGGGTTTTATATAGGGAATTTTGCACAGGTTCTGGTGTACGCATGGTTTTATAAATCTGAAAACTTTTCAGCGTACGGAAAATCTGGCTTTTATGCGTACGCACACTTTTAGGATGAAATCTATGGAAAGTTTTATACATGAGGCCCCAGGTCTTGATGCCCAGTTCCGATTTGTTGACTATTTTTATTTCATCATCTTTTAAAAGTGATCCATATCCGCTATCTGCATTTACACTATAGGCTACACTTGGCGAAACAACCCAAGGTAGGTGTTCTGACCCAGAAAAGCTAAAAAGTACAAGTAAAAACGGTGCAGTTTGCAATAAACGTAGACATAATAATACAAGCTTTTGCTTTCTGCATCATTTTTAAAGGTCAGCAAAACATTGGTTTAAGCCTTTGTCCTCCATAGCGGATATTAAGCAGACAATACTAAAACTCTGTTAGTTGACATGTAGGTACAAAGTTACTTATAGTTAGTAGAATGTCTAAAGTGAACTATTGAAATAAAGTGTTACCTAAAAGTGTTGTTCAGAAGAATCCAGCAACGTCTCCATCGTGAACAATAGGGATCTGGGATGAGCTTGAAAAAAAGTACTCAGACAAAAAAATGTCGTCTGTGTATGCAGGTGTACTTTGACTATATGCGCAGCTGGATCCAGATGTTACAGCAGCTGCCTCAAGCCTCCCACAGCCTGAAGAACCTGCTGGAGGAGGAGTGGAACTTCTCCAAAGTCATCACTCCATACATCCGGGGTGGAGAAGCCCAGTCTGGGAAACTGTTTTGGTTAGTCTTTTCTCTCTGTGCATTAGCTGTTTCAATTACATTCCTCACTGAATGTGTTTAAAGAATAGCATTTCTATGATTGATTTTATTTTTTGAAAAATTAAAAATTATTAAAGGGTTAGTTCACCCAAAAATGAAAATAATGTCATTTATTACTCACCCTCATGCCGTTCCACACCCGTAAGACCTTCGTTCATCTTCAGAACACAAATTAAGATATTTTTGTTGAAATCCGATGGCTCAGTGTGGCCTGCATAGCCAGCAATGACACTTCCTCTCTCAAGATCCATTAATGTACTAAAAACATATTTAAATCAGTTCATGTGAATACAGTGGTTCAATATTATTATAATGTTCTGAAGATGAATGAAGGTCTTACGGGTGTGGAACGGCATGAAGGTGAGTAATAAATGACATCATTTTCATTTTTGGGTGAACTAACCCTTTAATCCTTGTTTTGGAATTTAGATGCAAATTAACAGCCAAATCAAAAGTAAAGTGCACAAAAAGCATCACTCTATGTTTGTGTTTTTCAGTGATATTGCTGGCATGCTGCTAAAATCCACTGGAGACTTTCTGGATGCAGGACTTCAGAAGAGTGGCAATGAGTTCTGGGAGTGTGCAGATGATAGCACTGCCTCAGATGAAATCAGGTGTGTATGAGAGAGAACTTAATGAGTAATCTGCACTAAAAACACAGAACTAGACTTTGGAGTATGTGCTCAGTGCTGTTTTATCAAACCTGATGTATCCATTCCAGAAAAAATGTTTCTCATCTGAAATCTGTTGAACATGGGGTTGGGTTATAGGAAGAAGCGAAGAAGCGATAGATGGAATTTTTATCAATTCTTTTGGTGCCACTAGTGTCAAACACTTCACCTTTCAAATGTAGGTTTTAATATTTATAGTTGCTTTCACAAAAAAGTAGTTCTCCCACAGGTGACTTGTTTCTGTAAATAGTTCATATAAAGTTCAAAGGTTTGGGATTTTTTTTTTTTCTAAAGAAAATAATTTTGTTCAGCAAGGACACATTAATTTTATAAAGTTACAAAAGTTTTCTATTTCAAATAAATGCTGCTCTTTTGATCTTGAATATTCTTCAACTCAGTTCATTTATAATGAGAAATTTATAATCAACATTTTTCCCCCCAACATTTTCAATCATGTGACATGATACAGACTAGAATAAAGCCTGCTGAAAATGTTGCCATCAAAGGAATAAATTATAATTTAAAATAAGTGTTTCCTATTGTTATATACTTTAAATTGTAATGCTGTATGTGTGTGTGTATATATGTACACTACCAGTCAAAAGTTTGGACACAGTAAGATTTTTAATGTTTTTAAAAGAAGTTTCATCTGCTCACCAAGGCTGCATTTATTTAATTAAAAATACAGTAAAAACAGTAATATTGTGAAATATTATTACAATTTAAAATAACTGTTTTCTGTTTGAATATATTTTATAAAGTAATTTATTCCTGTGATCAAAGCTGAATTTTCAGCATCATTACTCTAGTCTTCAGTGTCACATGATCCTTCAGAAATCATTCTAATATGATGATTTGATGCACAAGAAAGTTGCTGCTCTTGTACCACTGTCCTCTTTTGTGCGAAGAAATAAGTCTCCTGACAGTTCTCTCCCATGTGGTTCCATTGTTTTCAGCATTAAGTCTGAGAATGATTCTTTTAATTGTCAGAGAAATACTTCTCTTTAGATGTTTTGGTTCAACATACTTACCTGTTGATCAAACACTGCCTTAAACTTACACCAGAAAATTTTTATTCTGTTTTATTTAGTAACTTTTAGAAGGGTGTACTCATTTTTGCTACACAACATTTTATCACCTTGATAAGGGAATCTTACTTTCCTGAATAATTTTGACATGCTTCTTTGGTAACTGATTAAGCAGACTTGCTGGAACATTATATCTTTATATATATAACTCAGCAACAAAGCCACAAAGCGGTAGGCCATGTAAAAGAGCAGGGTCAGCGCATGCCGAGGCGCACAGTGCGCAAAAGTCGCTTAAAAATGTTAATCTAGTGACAGCCCTAATATATATATTTTCCCCCTAGTGATAATACATTTTTATTTTATTTTTTGCATTTATCCCTGTTTTTTCTTTCCCTGTAGGCGTTCAGTGATTGAGACAAGTCGCTCACTCAAAGAGCTCTTCCATGAAGCCAGGGAGAGAGCATCTAAAGCGCTGGGCTTTGCCAAGATGCTGCGCAAGGTGAGTTCACCAGTAGACCCACTTTCACCTGTCTTTTAGTGCTTTGGGTTTAAGAAAAGCGCATTATAAATAAAATGTATTATTATTATTACTATTTACACTTTGGTATGTCACTGTGATGGCCAGTTTTAACGTTCTGCTTTACTCCCATACAGGATCTTGAGATTGCTGCAGAATTCAGCCTAACCAGTGGAGTACCCTCTCTCCTCCAAGCTCTGAAGGCCAAGAATTACGTCAAAGTAATAACATGTTTCTCTATATTAATGATAGGCTGCTATTGACAGATGCTAAATAATTTTGTATGTCTCTCTTCTTAGGTCCAAATCCCAGGACTGGAAGAGCTCCAGGTGTTTGTCCCTTGTAATCTGATGGACCAGCGGCTGGTCATCTTGCAGCTGTTAAATGCAGCAGCTGGAAAGGACTGCTCAAAAGAGCCAGATGAGATCCCAGAATTTGAAGCCTACCTGCTCATGAGCAAACATGGAGTCGGGGACTCAACTGCAGATGGCACTTGGGCTGAGTGGGATGGCACTGTGCTCAAACTGGTGCCTCAGATGGAGACTGTGGACACTTTACAGGCCATGAAGGTATGACTCGTTTAATATGTACAGTACTATATTTAATATATATTTAGATATAAAAATATTACAAAAATAATTATATATATATATATCTCTTCTCAGTTACCTGTTGAGTTCAGCTTCTAATATGTCATATATGATTCCTAGGTGGACAATCTCTTGCTGGTTGTGATGCAGTCAGCCCACCTGGTGACACAACGCAAAGCTTTCCAGCTATCAATGGAAGAAATTCTCACCCTCAGCCGAGAGCAGACATCCAGCCAGCCGCTTATTGTCTGTGCCTTGGAACAACTCAAGGTGATGCAGACCAACCCCAGAAAAACAAACTATGTTTTGTGGTCCCAGTTTGTGTTTTCTGATATATCAGCTGATGTGTACTTGTTTTCTGACTATCATTGGAGTTTTTGGAGACCCACTTTCATATTACATCAAGCAGGAGTTTCAGTCTGTGTCACTTAATGCTGATGTAGTTAACAAATGGAGTATGCACTTGAATCTTCTCACACAATACGAATACACATGGAAATCCCGGGTTTAAGGAGCGCAAAGAATCTCGGTTTTGCTCCATAGACAAGAGTTACATTGTTATGTGATGATCTGAAAACCAATAACTATGCATCAGCACACCGGATGTTTGCAAAGCAAATTTGCTTTGAGCTGCTCTTTTAAAAAACATTTTCTGTCCTTTCAGAATGAAGCTCTCCAGCTGTGCATCAAGATCAACACTGCAATCGACCGTGTGGAATACATGTTCATGTCGGAGTTTGAGGCTGAGGTGGAGGAGACAGAGAAGGCCACACTGCAGCAGTATTACAGAGAGGCCATGATTCAGGGCTACAACTTTGCTTTTGAGGTCCGTGTCCAATGGATTTCTGTGTATATTTTTATATGAATGCTCCACAGCACCTTAAAGTCACCATGAAATCAAAATTGACAATTTGCCCTACATAATCTTTAATCAAAAACATTTTCCCCTCCCTCTCGCAATGAATTTATTCTCTGATGACGTGTGCACTGGCGACAACAATCCAATCAATAGAACTTTTGAGAGCAGATGTCAGTTACGTCACTGCAGTTACGTGTGAATTGTGGTGGCAGAAAAACAGTGGTAACGAGTGGAGGAAAAGGGGTGAGATTCATAGTATTAGAGAAAATGTCTTGTTGTTCCTTTGGATGTCAAAATCGAAATGAAAAAAAAGATAGTCTCCATTATTACAGAAACCGTCGTTAAAGACCTTTAAAGCGAAACAGACGTTTATGGTTGCAAGCCATTAAAAATGGACAGACTGGACTGTGATGATTAGTTTACTATTAAAGCATGAATTAGATGTAAACAATACATAATATTCACATATTTTCGCATTTCATATGGGGGCATAATGTATTAGCCCTACAGTTATAGCATAATTTTTACACCTATAACATTTTACATAGGTTACATTTAAACCTATAACATTTTTATCTCATAATTCTGACTTTTTACTCACAATTGCGATTTTATATCACAATTCTGAGGAAAAAAAATGCCAGAATTGCAGCATATAAACTTGCAATGAGGAAAAAAGGCAGAATGTCAAAGTTTAAATCACACAATTCTGAGAATTGTTCTCAGAATTGTGAGATATAAACTCGGAATTGCGAGGAAAAAGGCATAATTGTGAGGAGATAACTTGAAATTATTCTGTTACTTCCATAACTACTGCAGAACTGTCATTTTCTGCCACAAAACGTCATTGCTGTTTGCAAACACCTAAATGGTCTATTCCTGATAGACAAATCAAGTCCCGCACTATCAAGTCACTCAGATTTATATCACAATAGGGAAGAAAAGATGATCGCAATTTCTATTGTATGCCAACTTTAAATACCTTACAAATATATTTATATGGCCCCAGGACCATCAAAAAAAAAATTTCCCCCTCTTTTTTAAAAAAAAGAGCTAGTAATGAGGTGTTGTCGTCGTCTAATGGTTAATCGTCTAGATGGGTTTCTTGCTTCCTTGAATCTAATAAAAGTCAAATAAGGCTAGTAAGCCTTAATTCCCTTAAGTGCTGTCTTTATATCAGTGTTTACATTAATTACCCATGTGAGCTCAACAACATAGGACAGAAGGAAGTTCAGGGGTAGAAAAAAACTCAAAGCTACTGTGTAAAGTATGAAACAAGCTAACATTTAAAGGTTTTTCTTGAGTCCAGTTCAACACACTTTTTTTTTTTTTGCTATCCTGCAGTACCATAAAGAGGTTGTTCGGCTGATGTCTGGAGAGTTCAGACGACGAATAGGGGAGCGCTACATTGCTTTTGCCCGCAAGTGGATGAACTTTGTCCTCACAAAGTGTGAAAGTGGAAGAGGCACTCGCCCACGGTGAGTAGGCTCTGTTACAAAAATAAGTAGGGTGTCATGCAGTCTACTTCCTACATAATTAGCTTAATTTTGAGGCGTCTATCATTGAACTCTACCTCAGAATCGACTTGCAATTGAGTTAGTTCTCATAAGCCTAGAAACAAATAGTACACAAATATTGAGTAAAATTTTTAGTATGTTGTATTTTTAATACTTCGCTTCTCCATCTTAAAATAAATTTGAGTTAGTTGCAATGGGATTGCATTTTCTGTAAAGGATAAATGCAATGTTTCCTTAGAATTTGGCTAAAATAGTTATCTTAGAAGCCTGCATTATCATGCTGCCTACCTTTTGGAACAGCCTTTGCTTTGGAAGCGTGTTTATGTTGTCTTAAAATGCTGCATCCGTAGAAAGCTCACTAGATTTTGGAGAAGAGCCAGTGTTTCATCCCACAGAGATGCTAATGTTCAAAGTAAACATTTCCAACTGCTTTCTTAATAAATGATATTTCCACCCTGTGCTTTATAGCATGCTCACGAATGTTATTTGAAGTTATATTTTATTTTCAATCTCTAGGTGGGCGACACAGGGATTTGATTTTCTTCAAGCGATTGAGGCTGCATTTATATCAGCCTTGCCAGAAGATGACTTTTTGGTGAGATATCCATGTCCTGATGTTTTAATATCTGTTTTGGATATTGAGTTTAGTTTCTAATTTGCAATTGAGTCTAGAATCATTAATATTATGTCTTATAGAGTCTGCAAGCTCTGATGAATGAATGTATTGGGCATGTTATCGGCAAACCGCACAGTCCAGTCAGCAGTATGTACTTTGGTAAGTGTTCTCTTCTCTTGTCCTGCAGTGTTTGTAATTTATACAGTGTTTGTAAGTTTATGCTGCCAGTGTATGTAATGATGATGGGCCAGTGTTGCATCATCACAAAAGAGCAAGAAGACACAAAAGGGAACTCGATTCGTTTCTCGCGGCTTCGTTTCTCAGACACGTCTTCTTGCGCTTTAACAGACATATTCAAATACTGTGTTCTTGTAGAAATAAATATCTTGCCTATCTTGATCATTGTGTTTTTCTTGTATAACAAAAAAAAGAAAAGAAAAAGAAATTGATCATGACATCTGATGTAACTCTTCCATCAGGCCCACGAAACAGCCCTCGACCTGTCAAAGTCCCCCGTTGCCATAGTGATCCTCCAAACCCATACCTCTTTATCCCTTCATCTCATGCCGAGGGTTTCAGGTAGGTTATGTTCTGGGTCTTCACCAGTAGCACATCTAGTGCAACAAATAACAGTCACGCTTCTATTAATGCTCTAGTTTGTATTACTGCTTTAACCACAATCTGTGCTGCAACATAGAGCTTCATATGGGTGTGCGTCGTGTTGTGTTTTGTCTGTATGCCGACGTTAGAACATGAGTAAAGCTCTGCCTTATTTAATAAGAAACACTTTCACACATGCACACACCATCCAAAGCAGAATGTTGAGGCCATCAGTCTGTTTTTCCACCACAGCTCTCGGAGTCTCCCGTGTGATCTGCGTACCCAGTTGTGTCCCCCAGGTCCCCGCCCCGCCCCTCCATTACCCCCAGGGGAACACGGCCACGCCACCAAATCTTCCGGCGGCGTGCCCAATGACATCAGGTAGTCAGGACCACCCATTCTCAACCCCAAATGGAGCTCTGCAACATTTTCAGCATTGCATCCTTGTCAGAACAGCATCTCTCGTGGGTTTTGGGTTCATAAGTGAATTGGCAACAATCTGAAATGTATTATGAATGTTTTACATCAAGAAGACGTCAGGTACCAGAAAATCTTGGAACAGGCTGCTCCTTCTGTAAAATGTTCTGTTTTCTTACCCAAATCCACGAGAAAAGCATGCACCTTCTGAGTAATGCTGTTTTTACACTGGATGTTGTGATGATAAAGTGGTCATATCATCTATAATTAAATTTCTTTGATTGACAGAGATGTACGGTCACAACTCTTACAACAACTCAATATTGAAAAATATTTGTTTAACCAAACAGCCAAAATAGAAATTGTTTTTGGATTTCTTATGTTAGAAACTCAATATATTAAAATGACTGGTTACATTTACGTGTCAGCAATGCCTATTGGGTAATCAGAACAATTACAGTGTGGTAATAAGAAGGATATATCATAGATTATTCCTAAAAACTAGAGGAACTAAAATTAAGATTAATGTTTGCTCTGTGAATGTGGGAATGTTCGCTACACCTGAAGCAGGGTTAATATAGTTAACTAAAACCACAAAAAAGTGTTGCATGAAATAAAATATAAATATAAATATAAAAAGATAAAATTCTGGTTGTCAAGGCAGCATTTCTAATTTTAATTTAGTTTAACTTATACTAAAATAAACTAAAATTGAAATAAAAAGTAACAAATTATATAGATTAAAAATGACAAAAAACACTTATTGACAAAACAAGTTACAAAAACTTTAAAATTAAACTGAAAACAAATTTTTAAAAATTAATTAATAAAAACTATAATAGTGTCTCAATGATGCTAAAATAACACTGGTACCTACTGTTCTGCATATGCTTCTGAAGGATCCCAGTGTTAGAAATAAAGTTTACTTTAGTACGGAATTGTTTTGTGATCATGTCACAATGTAAAGCAGGAGTTGATGTATTGCAGGATGAGGCAGCACAAATTATATTAGACAAAACAAACCCACAGTTTATGCCCAAGTGCAGAAAAATGCATTGTATTTCAATTCACATGGAATTGGAACAAAATGCATGGCAATAAATGACCTGTTTAATTCACTTGAGGGTCAGAGAAAGGTAAAAATTATTATTAAAGACTGAATTATTACACAAGAAATATCCTTAAAATGAATGATAAAAATGTAAAAGAGTACTAAAGTATGATATGACCCCTTTAAGTTTAACACATTTAAGTTCAGTACATGAAAGTGATGTAGTGCTCCATCTGAAACTCCTTGCCAGCCAGTTTGGATGAATGATCAACCCACAGTAATTGTCTACGTTTCACGTTGCTGTATGAGCCCTTCGCAGATGATTTGCTTTAATGACTAATGTTTGGTAAACTATGACATTTCACAGTGTCCAGCACTTCTGTATTGATAGCCTCTGTTGAGACATGCATTAGCATGCATCCCTGTCCCGCTGTCATCAGGGTCATCGTTGACCCTGAAATCTCAGAGTTCAGTTTAAGGATCAACTCAACTTTACTTGTGATTGTTCATTAGTATATAAAAAGATAAAAATATCTGATCCTAGTTCAGGACTGATATATTTTATAGATTTTGTCCAACTTCCAAAATCCAATGTGCCACCCAACACATCCTTCTTATAATAAAAGCAATAAGTGAGGCTACGTATTACAGTAGCTACGTTTACATGGACATCTTTTGTTTCAATCATAATTAAATCCTTCAGATTGATCAGTCCGAACATAGTGTTTACATAAACGCTAAATAAAGTGATGAGGTTGATGTGTGTGTTTGTCACAAGCTTCAAATCGGATTACATTTTTTGACATGCGCACACTGCACGAATAAACTGTTTCCTGCTGTTGTTGCATACTATAGCCATCTTCCTTTTCTTTGTTTTAAAAAGCAGACTTAATATTTATATATTTTGGGTCCTAATCAGGTGCCTGTAAGCACATGAAGTTTTGTGCGTCTACATCATTTATATGCCAATGAACATGCGCAGTTTGTTTTTAAGTGTTCACATGTCATATCGAACGGATTAGAAAAGGTTTAAACCTCCCTTTACAATCTGAATGAAATTTAAATCCAGTTTGGTTGATTCTTTCCAATTGACGTGGTTATATGTGACTTTTTTTTAATCTGATTGTGCTACTAGACTTATTACAAATGGATTATTAGAGTCCATGTAAACGCAGCTAGTGATTCTACCACAGTTAAGCAATGTTGTTTGGCACAACTTTCTCTTAACTATGGCAAAATAACTAATGCACGAGTGGCTTATCTCTTGTAATAAATGCCAGCAGCGGCAGTATTACAAAACACAGCAATCATTTCTTTAAGATAGTAATCACAATAAACAATATAGTTCAGTAGCTTAACTGTCAAGCTGTCAAGCAACATTAAAGGCCCGTTCACACAGAGAACAATAGCTATAAATATAACGGTAATTATATTAGCATCCACACCAGCGGACAATATCGCTCTGTTTATTCTAAGCGCATGCTGCAGTTTTGTTATTTGTTGCTTAAAATGCTCGAGATCTTTAAAGCAAGATGGTTTCTGATTGGCTGTCAGTGTCATCAGCTGGAAGAAATCGTTCTGAAAGTGATTGCAGTGATATTGTTTCTCTGTGCTGTTATCGTTTTAGTTGTGGTGTAGACTCTTCTATTCTTTTATATTTAGAACGATTTTTAGAACTGTCTTTATCGTTATTGTCCTTGGTGTGAATGGGCTTTAATAGCTTGACAAGCGCTTGACGGATAACTTATGAACTTTCATGATAAAATCAGAGGCAGAGGTTGTTGAATATCATTTGAAAGAGGTTAATGCTGCTTATTGCGACTCTAACACTGTTGCGCTTAAGTAAAACTGGCTTTCCCATCTGCTGTTGTGTTGCTGTAAGACCTAAGCATGCTCATCATATCTAACATGTTTCATTTTATTTTCACTTTTGCATGCAATGGTGTCTCAACCGGTTTCGTATCTGAATTAAGGTAGTGACTATATGTAATTTGACTCTTTTCTGCCACATAGGGGCTCCAATGTACATGAGAACGACCGTCTCTCATCTGTGGCGGCAGAGCTGCATTTTAAATCTCTCAGTCGCCACTCCAGCCCGACAGAGGACAGAGAAGGTATAGATGCATTACTTGAATGTGTAAAAGTGTCATGCTTAATGAACTAATTCTGTAAGTTTTCTCTTGTATTTCTAGAGCCCTCATATCCTAAAGGAGACCCCAGCAGTACGGCCCGCCGCAGCTGGGAGCTCCGCAACTTCATCAGCCAGTCAAAAGGTAGAACACGTCAAAAAAGAGATGATGATGAGTTTGTCATGTAAGATAATGGGTGAAGGTAGGGCTGGGTGGATAATAATTTCAGTCAACCAGAGGAGCCATAATTTCAGTCAAATAGTCATTGATCATTTATAATGTTTCATGTAAAAATAAAAATACTGCTGTGAAACGTTTTCAACACTAAACAAGAATGATATTTAAATAAATTATATTTAATTATTGTAATTTAAATGCACCAATACAAGAAGACGGTGATAAACAGAAATATTTACCTACATACACTACCGTTCAAAAGTTTGGGGTCAGTAAGATTTTTAAATTTTTAATTTTTTTTTTAAGAAATTAATATTTTTATCCAGCCATAATGCATCGATTTGATCAAAAGTGATTTATTTTGAATATAATTTTTGTAACATTATAAATTCTTTTGACATTCTATTCATCAAAGAATCCTGAAAAAATGTATTATGGTTTCCACAAAAATATTAAGAAGCACAACTGTTTTCAACATTGTTAATAAGAAATGTTACTTGAGGTCCAAATCAACATCATGTGACACTGAAGCCTGCTGAAAATTCAGCTTTTCATCGCAGGAATAAATTCAATTTTATTCATATATTTAAATTGTAATAATATTTCACAATATTACAGCCTTTTGAGCATAAGAGACATCTTTCAAAAACATTAAAATATTTTACCGGCCTTAAACTTTTAAACGGTAGATTATATTTTAACTAAAATATTTCAATACATGAAAACATACTTAAACCATTTATTTACTGATTTTTGCTGTAACAGCATTATTTATTTATGTATTTATTATTGTAATTATTGCAAATATAATGTGCATATTCAGTATATCAACCACTGCTCTGAATTTTCTACAGACACAGCAGCACGTCAAAGCCCTATGGAGGCCGTCCGGCGCTCCATACGCACCTTCGACGACAAGCACTATGTGCTCATGAGACAGCGAAACATCATAGGACAGGTGTGCAACACCCCCAAGTCCTACGATAATGTCATGCATGTGGGCCTGCGCAAGGTCACCTTCAAATGGCAGAGAGGCAACAAGATCGGTGAGTGGTCATCAGTATGCATACATTACACAGCAGAGGCTGTACCTGTTGCATTTTCTTAACATTTTTTCTCATTGTCTATAGGTGAAGGGCAGTATGGAAAAGTTTACACTTGCATCAATGTGGACACTGGTGAACTGATGGCCATGAAAGAGGTATGTTCCTGAATTGACATTTCATGGGTTTTGCATAAGACAGAGAATAGGTGGTATGACCAAAATCTTATTTCATATGCACCATTGAGCCAAAACATTACGACCACCTGCCTAATATGCCCAGCTGTCCATGTGAAGTAAAAGAAAATGGGACTCATCAGACCAGCCAACCTTCTTCCACTGCTCCAAGGTCCAGTTCCGATGCTCGCGTGCCCATTGTAGACGCTTTCGACGGTGGGCGGGGTCATCATTGGCACTCTGATTGGTCTGTGTCTACGCAGCCCCATACGTAGCAGAGTACGATGCACACATTGTGACACATTCCTCCCATAACCATCCTTAAAATGTTGTGTGACATGTGTCACAGTAGACCTGTTGGCTCAGACCAGACAGAATGGCCTTCGTTGCCCTCATCCATCAATGGTTTGTAGTTTGTCCCTCTTTGGACCACTGTTGGTAAATTCTTACCACTGCTGACCGAGATCAACCCACAATCCTTGCCGTTTCAGAGATACTCTTGGCCCTTGTCAAAGTTGCTCAGATCTTTATTCCTGCATCCAACATGTTGGTTATGAGAATTGACTGTTCGCTAACCACCTAATCTACCCAGACCATAATATATGCCTTGTTAGGGGATGATCAACGATATTCTCATCACCTGTGACTGGTCATATGGTCATAATGTTTTGGCTTATCAGTGTATGTTGTGTATATATAGACACACTGCGGTATAAGCACTTTGTAAACTGTAATTGAATTTGCTTCCAGATTCGCTTTCAGCCCAATGACCACAAAACCATAAAGGAAACGGCCGATGAGCTGAAGATCTTCGAAGGAATCAAACATCCCAACCTTGTCCGATACTTCGGCGTTGAGTTGCACAGGGTAAAAAGTTTTGTGTGTTTGTGTTATGTCAATGCCTAATTGATGCTTAACAGTTTTGTTTATTCATCATTGTTCCTCTTATTTGCTCCTGCAGGAGGAGATGTATATCTTTATGGAGTACTGTGACGAGGGGACCCTGGAGGAAGTGTCTAGACTGGGTCTGCAGGAACATGTCATCCGCCTCTACAGCAAGCAGATCACGACAGCAATCAACGTGCTCCATGAACACGGCATTGTCCACCGTGACATTAAAGGTCTTAATTTATTGCTTCAAGATCAGTTGCTCATTTCTTCATGAAAGATGATATATATCATTCTGAGAATCAGATGTGTATACAGTTTTAGCTAGTCAGTAGGATGTCTTGGATGTCTTCATTGCATCAATAATTTTTATTTTTTTACTCCCCAGGAGCCAATATCTTCCTCACATCATCTGGTTTAATAAAGCTAGGGGACTTCGGCTGCTCCGTGAAGCTAAAGAACAATGCTCAGACGATGCCTGGAGAGGTGAACAGCACACTGGGAACAGCAGGTGAGAGGCTCAAAGTTGTAGTTCCCAGGTTTAAACACCAGAGGGCATGGCAAAGTTTTTGAATGGCGTAGTGACGTGTCCTGAAGCCACACCTGGCTCTTTACTGTAGATTTCAAAAGACTTTTTGTTGTAAAACTCTGTGAAGCTGGCTGGCGGTCTAGACCTTTGTCGATAGTTTTAATGTAGTATAAAAAAGTTTTTTAAGTTGTTTCCAAAGGTTTTTATCACCAGTACATGTTGATAAATCATATCTCATGACAAAGGGTCATTTGGTAAACCAAAATGCTTCCTGTAAGCCTTGAATCATTTTATACCATCTCCAAAATTATTTTAGTATTATTTATATATGTTTATAGTATTTATTAATATTTTGAATAAGCTTTTATTTTTATATTTTTAGTTTTCATTGTAATTTTAGTTAATTTTGTGCTTTTCTTATTTTTATTAAGTTTATAGTTTTAGTAATTTTCATACTTCAACTACTTGTATTTTATTTCAGCTTCCTTTCAATTAATGAAACAATTTTTAATAGTTTAAGTTGACAGTAAGAAAACAGCAGTTTCCTTATCACCATTAGTATCAATAGAATTAAAGTTCAGCAAATGGTAGAAATAGTTTGAAATATAATAGGAAATTTTGAATATAAAAGAACTTTTAAGTGTTAAATACTGTATAGCTTAAATGCAAACTCTTTGTCAATTTAGCATCAATGTTAACTAAAACCAAATCCATTTAAAATAGTTTTCGTTAGATAAAATTAAGCTAAAACAAAATATACATAGTATAAATATTAGATGGAAAAAAGTAAACAAAAATTAGAAATGTTGCTATGAAACTCTCAAATAAAAGTTTGTTGAATTACAATTACTTAAAAAATATATAAAAAGCCAATTTAAAATATGAATAAAAAATATAATAGTATATAAATAATACTAAAATAACACTGTCTGGCATCTGTCGCATTGTGATGATTACCACAAAAAACATTGTTTTTCTTTGTCATTTCTAGCATATATGGCTCCTGAGGTCATCACAAGAGCAAAGGGTGAAGGTCATGGTCGTGCTGCTGATATCTGGAGCCTTGGTTGTGTTCTCATAGAAATGGTCACTGGAAAGGTAAAGCCTGGTATATGTGCATGTTTCATGCATGTATTTGTTTGGTCTTATTCTTTTTTTACCCATGTACCAGCATTTCCTCAAACTGGTTTGAGGATAATGTACTGTTGTGAAAACATGCCCACTCAGCACTGAATCCTGAAAGAATTTTTTGGGGCTTGTCTACACATGCCTAAACAACCAGTCTGGTACTGCTGGAAAGGTCTTTCTGAAACATAATTAATTGAATTTCCACCAATTACGACAAAACAGGATATTCACCAGTATTGAAGTTTATTCGTCTTGTAATACCATCATTTAGCAACAGTGTTTTTAGTGTGTGAACTATAAAAAAATACAAACATCATGCTACTGTAAGTAAATAATTTTCCTTCCTGTTTGTTTGTTTGTTTAATTCAGAGACCCTGGCACGAATATGAGCATAACTTCCAGATCATGTATAAAGTGGGAATGGGCCACAAACCACCCATTCCTGAAAAGCTGAGCACAGAGGGGAAGGACTTCCTGGCCCATTGCTTAGAGAGTGAACCAAAGCGGCGATGGACTGCTAGTGCACTGTTGGACCACCCGTTTGTCAAGGTATGAACCCCCTCTCACCCATATACCTTATTTACTATATCCTTAAGCAGATTCATGGGGTCACACATTTAATGGAGATGAGGCACTGCTTTCTGTGCCAAATTCATACAGAATGCCAAATTTCCAATCTGTCACTCAAATTAGATTCAAACAGCACTTCTAGTACATGTTACACACTTATAAAAGCATGAAGCCAGGCACTGACACAAATAAATTCTAATTTTGAGCAATAAACCAATGATTTACTTTAATTATGCACTGAAATTTCAGTCGAAATCATTGACCGAAAGCTGTGTGGATGCCAAAGCTAGGATGACAATATCGTTTTCTCATATTTAATGGATCTTCGATTTGATGTACTGTCTAGGCTGTTTTCAGTTGATGCATAAATAAAACTTCACAAAAACATTATTTGTAGCGAGCCTACCATCCAATAATCGCAATAAGCTTCATTACTTTTGATATAAAATTGGCAGAACTTTTCATAACCGTTTTCAAACAATAAATGTTTTGATGCTGTTTAACATCTTTAACAGGCTATAAATCTGTCAAGAAACCAAGTTATTACAGCCGTTTAAATGTTTATATTTCAACTACGAAGTGGAGAAGAAACAATTATATTATTAAAAAAAAAAAGAGATAAAAACTCCCTTGTGTGCAATTTAAATTTATATGCAACTCAGATTTTATTTGATTGTTGATTATTAAATAAAATCTTTGGTTTTCGGCCAAATGAATACTTGAATTTTGGTTTGGGCGTTAAAAAATCATTTTGGTGGATCACTAATTTACTGATAGAGGGGTGAGGTAGTCAAACCATCACATGCTATCACCTGATTGGCTGCTTGAGAGTGAGGTACATATGGAAATGGCACTAACATCTCACATCTTTTCAATTGCAGGTCTGCACGGATGAAGAGTGATGGGGAGGACGCGCATTCTCTTAACGTTTACAAAAATGCTAGCACTACTTCACACGGCATGAGGGAGGACGAAGGAAAAACAGACGCGCTCTGCTCAATACGAAACCTTTGCAACATTAAAGCAGGGCGAGTCTTACATGTACAGTAACATTAGCAAATGGGATGGAAATGTCGTTCTGACAAGTGTGTTTTGTACATACTGTAAGAATAGGGTTAGGGTTTTTCTTTGTACAAAGCATATTGTAAAGCTGAAGTTTAATAGCCATTTTTTGGTGAACGAGTCACAGGGAATACATGTTAGGAGACCATTAATTCAAGGGACGTTTTCCGCACAAAGCATCGGGGAGATGGAGGGAGAGTTTGGCATTGACTCACTGTATGTACAATTTCAATGAGCGTTCACTGAAGAAAGCATACAAACCTGGGGCTGAAAGTCCCAGTAGAGAAGGTTTTAAATTTGTTTTATTAAAATGGTATTTTTGTTTGCCTTGCTGCAGAGCCCACTGTTAACAAGTCATATTTAAGCCTAAAAGTAGTTGTTGCGTCGGCTCGGCCTTGTGCTGGCCAACGCTGTGCCTTTACGATCTGGGTGTACGAGAGCATAATCAACCAATGAGAGGGAAGAGGCCAGTCTGACTCCGCCTTTCTGCTGCTGCACTTGGACGGGTGACGAACATGCTCTTATATAGGCATCAACTGCTGGTTCTCTGCTCCTCCAACAGTGTTTGCAATATTTAAAAAAAGAATATTAATAAACAGACCGTTTTTTAAAAAATGGCCTACTTGTTTCTTTAAAACAAAACAAAAAAAAAAACATGTAAATCAAAGGGTGTGGTGTTCTTTTAAATGATTCAAACGACTCTTCCCAAAAGCTTCATGTGACAAGTTCCTCAAATTTCTCTTAGGAGGTGGTTTCACTTGGCTAATGCCATTTCCTGTTGTGCAAATACCCTCATCACAGTACAGTAGCATGATCTTGTTTCCCTGGTGGATCTCTCAGTTATTGTTCAATTGCACGTCTTTATTCCCGTAGTTGGAACCCTTCTCAATCTCGGTCTGTCCAATCATCCAGCGGATACCAACTGACACTGAAAATGAAAGCAGAGATTTGTCAGCGCAACAGAGAGTCACATTAGCATGCTCCATAACTAAACTAGGGCTACAAGCACTCAGGGTCATAATATCGCTCATTAGATCAGTGGTTCTCAAACGGGCAAACTTTTATGGTGGCCACATATATATTATTATTAATATTAAAATAATCACACTTAAAATGCTAAAAAGCACCTTCTCCCCCATTAAATAACTATTGTTTTTTTGGAATGACAAAATTAATTGTTGTGGTTAATTTAGTAAGGTCATAAAGTTGGAAAACAACCAGGTTTGTCAATTACTGCAGAAATAATGAAAATGTATGTATGGGAGGGGCTTCAAATATTGTGTCGGACAGTGGGTGTGATTGAGTCAAAAAGGCTGAGAACCACTGCATTAGATCATTGTCATAATACTAACAGGGTTCCCATGGACATGGAAAACCTGGAAACATGAGGGAGTTTTAAACTTGTGATTTTGAAGTCATGGAAATTTGTGAATGTTTTTTTTTTCTTTTTCTTTTTTTCTTTCTAGAACAGTACGGATCAAGTTATACTTGGCTATCATTTACTAGAAATTACAGTAAACATTTACAATAAGGTTTCATTAGTTAACTAGTTTGGTTAACATGAACTAATAATGAACAATACTTCTACAGCATTAATACTAATGTTAATTTCAACATTTACTAATACACTACCCAGCCCAAAAAAAAAAAAAAAAAAAAAAGTTTGGCAACTGTTCTTTTAACTCTAAAAGATGGAGTGTGTAGCTTTTCATTTCTTAACCATGTATTAAGATGTATCATGGCCATGTTCTAGGATGACATTGTCAAGATTCATCAGGCTCAAATTGTGAAAGAATTGTTGGGAGGGAGCATGAAGAATCATTTTCATACATGAAATGGCACTGACCTTAACCTCATTCTAAGTTTTTGGGATGTGCTGGAGGAGACTTTACAGAGCATTGTCAATACAAGATCTTGACCAAAAAATGATGCACCTCTCGATGGAAATAAATGTTGTGATGTTATTTCTATCAAGAGGTGAATCGATTTTTGGTCAAGATCCTCCAGCACATCCCAAAGACTTTCAATGAAATTAAGGTCTGGACTCAGAGGTGCTAATTCATGTGTGAAAATGATTCTTCATGCTCTCTGAACCATTCTTTCACAATTTTAACCCTGGTGAATCTTGACATTGTCATCCTGGAATATGGCCATGATGTGTCTTCCTACATGGTTGTTTTAGAAATGAAAAGCTACACACTCCATCTTTAAGGGTTAAAAGAACTGTTGCCAAACATAATAATCACTGTAATAATGATGCATTCATCGATTAAGTATTTGCCTATTAAAATCCAAACAGCGACTTTTTTTTTTGGCCGGGCAGTGTACATTATTAAAATCAAAAGTTGTATTTGTTAGTCAACGCACTGTGAACTAACATGAACAAACAATGAATGACTTTTTATTAACTAACATTAACAAATATGAATAAATACTGTACCAAATGTATTGCTTATTGTTAGTTAATACAATAACTTGTTAACAAATGAGACCTTATTATAAAGTAATGCTGAAATGACTCTATATTCTTTGGTCAACAGGTGTGGGAACCTTGTACTAAACAAAGGACAAATGAAAGGCTGAAATGAAAGCTTAATTTAAACAAAATATTGGCCATACATGATTTCTCAAAGTATTGATGAATCATGTAATTCAAGATTTGTTTTTGTGTGCATTCAGTGTTTAGATTAAACTTTTACAACTTAAATGAATCTTTAAACCTGTTCTCACATGCTATGATATTTAAGGGCACTTCAAATGCATAAAAATGTGCCATTAATCCATGCACTTATGAAGTGACCAGCATGCTGTAAATCTAGATAGAAGTGGTTGATATACTTACTGCCATAGCACCTAATCGGCCTCCTTTAAATTTTATTTTTTTGGGAAACAAAGACAGATTGGAGGAAAACAGCAGCAGTATATATATTCCTTAGTTGCTTGACCACAAAAAAATATCTGCTGCAATCTTAAAGGTCAATTTTTCTTTATTTTGCTATTTGTTACACCAGCTTTAATTATAATCAGTAGGAAATAAACAGCCCATGCCCTTGTCCTTATCCCAAGTACCTGCAAGACAGATGACAAATGTACAGACGACCGTGAAGGTGGACCCTGACAGCAGCAGTTGCAGCAGGAGCCTGCATAGAGGATAGACCAGCAAACAGATCCAGAACAACCAGTTCAGCAGGGCCCAAGGTCGGCGCGGGGGGCTCGTAATGGGACCCGGGAACCGGCCTGTCTGTCTGTAATGCTCTTGGAATTCATCCTGTGTGAGACAGCACAAAAAAAAAAAAAAAAATTGCTTTATAAGCACTATATTCTAGTTGGTTGTGTCCTATTGATATGCCAATACTAACTAAAATGCTAATACCAGCACCAGGATTTTTATTCTTAACTACAACTATAAAATAAAAAAAACACTATTAATTGAAATCAATTGTTGGATAAAAAATCCTGCTAAATATAAATTAAAAGATAAGTTGACAAAAGCATATAACAATTACTAAAAATATATAAATAACAGACGAACACAAAATCCAACTAAGGCAGGTAGTGCACTTACTTTTTCCTGATAGAGTTTGTGAAGCCAGGCTGCACATTCTGACTCATCCTCTGGGACTGAGTCCAGGGGAATTCGCCTAACAAAGGAACAAGGAAAGCCATGACTGTTTATCTTGATCTCGCAAAGGGCCTAAGGTCTTAACTTGTAACAAATTCATATAAAACCTCATAAGTGAAACTAAAACATTTATAAATGATTATGGTGATTGCATGTTGAACTTTTTTATAGCAGGAGACATTATCACAGAGCATTTAATGAACAACATGCTGTTAAATATTGTCGAAGGGCAGTGTGTAGTAGCTTGAATGATTCTTTCTTTCATTCTTACCTCACATATAAATCAGCATGGTATTTTTTCCCGTTGAGCACCCCTAGTAAAGTTGGCATTTCGTTGTTTCTGAAATTAAGTGTAGAATCGTACACAGCAGTAACTACAGACGAGACACAAACCAAGTCAGAGAGCAGAATCCTTAGGGGCTACATTTGTCAAAATAACTTCTTTCATTTAATGTATTTACAGTCATTTAAAAAAAAAGCAACAAGGTCTTAAAGGGATAGTTCACCCAAAAATTAAAATTCTGTCATCATTTACTTCCCCTCAAGTTGTTCCAAACCTGTATAAATTTCTTTGTTCTGCTGTACACAAAGGAAGATATTTGGAAGAATGTTTGTAACAAAAGCAGATCTCGCCCCCCTTGACTGTCATAGTATTTTTCTTCCTTACTATGGTAGTCAATGGGGGGTGAGATCTGCTTTGGTTGCAAACATTCTTCCAAATATCTTCCTTTGTGTACAGCAGAACAAAGAAATTTATACAGGTTTGGAACAACTTGAGGGGAAGTAAATGATGACAGAATTTTCATTTTTGGGTGAACTATCCCTTTAACTCATTGGAAGATCAATAAAAGCACTGCTGTTACAGGTTTGTCATTACTTAAAGGCCATGAAGCTCTCACCAATTCCCCTGAGGTTCTGGACTGTGACACAAAAGCCCTTGGTCCGAGGTAGAAGGTGGTACTTGAGTTTAGGGAGACCTTTCTTCTCTGCCACCTCCATACTAATCTTGTGCTTCTTTTCTGTGAATCGTGTGCCCTCACAGTGCAACAGGAACTATGGACGAATCATAAATATGAGCCACATAGGAGATATAACAACGGACAGAAAAGCTTAGGAATGTGTTTGTAAAAAAATACAGGATAAACCGCACTAACAGAGCAATCGTACTAGAGTTCGTTTTTAATCTAACCAAACCTGCCACATGTGAACACACCCTTAGTGTATTTGTTAAGAGTTGGGTAATAGGTCACCCAAAAAAATGGACTTTTCATTTTGTGAATGACTTAAATGCCACATGGACTACTTTCGTGGAATTTTTGGAGCATTAACAAACTGTCATCACATGGAAAGAGTTGCCTGCATATTGTTCACAAATTCCCCTTTTGTCTTCCACAAAAATAACAGCATATGAGGTTTGAAACGAGGAACTATTTCATTAACTAATTGCGCATTATCGAGCTACCGCCAGACTGCCTTCCATATTCAACATATGAAGAAAGTGTAAAACTCTTGCAGTTCAAAAAGCTTACGCTATGTCCTAAGCCTTCCCTATTCAACTTACGGAAAAAGCTTAACTGAGCCGACGCCAGTTTACACTTTCTTTGTAACTTGAATACGGAAGGCGGTCTTGCGGAAGCTAGATATTTTACTTCATAACTTGTTAAATATGGATATTTTTTTACACAAACGCATCACTTCAGAAGGCCTTTATTAACCCCCCGGAGCCTTGTGGAGTACGTTTATGATGGATGGATGTGGATGGAGACACTTTCTTCAGCTCATACTCGTTGTTCCCGCTAACTACATTATAAAGCTCGGATGCGTCAGGATAATTATTAAAATATCTCAGATTGTGTTCATCAGAAAGAAGAAAGTCATATACACCTAGGATGGCTTGAGGGTGAGTGAAACTGAAAGTGAACTAATCCTAAAAGAAACAGTGAAAACTGAAATGCAATAAAATGTTGTTGACAGCAGTATAGGTCATTGTATATTTTTTACAAATATACCCAAAATTTTTCTGGATAATCCTGAAGGTTGCGCAGGCTCTGCACTACTGTCCTGCGATCCTCTTCCCATTTCCTTGTGCAGAAGACAATCTCTAGGAAGTACCACATCCAGCCAATCACAGGAACAAAGGAAAGTTCCTTTTTTGCCAACACCTTTGAGCTCTGAAATCAGAATATGACAAAAACTGTAGTGTGGCAGTTCAACATACGATATAACATCATGAAGACATTGAGTCTTAAAAATGAGTAATAGTCATGTTTAAAAGCATCATTCTCCTTTAGAGTCACACATTTGTACAACAAAACCAATAGCCAACAATACATTGTATGGGTCAAAATTGATTGATTTTTCTTTTATGCCAAAAATCATTAGGATATTAAGTAAAGATCATGTTCCATAAAGATAGTTTGTAAATTTCCTACCGTAAATATATCAAAAATGTATTTTTGTGAGTGGATATGCATTGCTAAGGACTTTATTTGGACAACTTTAAAGGCGATTTTCTCAATATTTAGATTTTTTTGCACCCTCAGATTTCAGATTTTCAAATAGTTGTATCTCAGCCAAACATTCTAGACCTATCCCAACAAACCATACATCAATGGAAAGCTTATTTATTCAGCTTTATGTATACATTTCAAATTTCAAAAAACTGACCATTATGACTGATTTTGTGGTCCAGGGTCACATTTGTTAAAGTGTGGGGTTTTTGTCTTACCCCTAAAATGCCAAATCTCTCACAGAAGGTCCAGCCAGTCATAAAATCAATCTCAAAGTTATGATTGAGGACAACAATGGCGTTTTCTTTGCCATAGAGAGGATAGCTTTCCGGATCTGTGTAAAGTGTGCATTCTGTCCCAGACCACCACTCCAACAATGCCACCAATTCTGAACAAACACAGAAAAAAAAATACAACTGAATAATAATGCATATATTCATAATTCAGAATGAATATGCAAATTGATGAATCTGTAGTAGTACAAAAAGTTAATCATTCTTGTATGTATGTAAATAGACATTAAGGCAATTTACAATTTTCAAAAATATGCACTTCCTGTTTTGTTACCCTCAGTGCAATACTAGGGTTTTCAAACAGGAAATAATGGTTTCAGGTGGTGTATATCCATCTGCTTCATAGTACAATACAATCTGTCTTAACCAGAAAAAACATGATAATCATCATCTCCATGACTGTGACACTTTTTTTTTTTTTTTTTTTTTTACTGTTTTATGTGATTTTGTCACTTCATACAGTACAGTCTTTTTCAGTGAGGACAAAATAAATACTGGAACCTTGTTGCATTATGCCTGGTTAGGACAGTCAGTATCTTTCTTTGGAGGTAAACCCACAGGTCTTACAAAGGACTTACGACTAGAAATGGAATAACCCAATCTGCAGTTGATCTTGCGTGCGAGCTGCTTGTTAATGGGCCACAGTGGTAGAGTACAAAGCTGCAGCAGGTTGATAATAAACCCACTGACCAGAAACACATAACAGATAATGAGATGGCACAGCAACTGAGTTTTCAGCACTTTAATGATTCCCATTCTTATTATCTAGTCTTGACTTCCCCTGTCGCCACAAAACCCTGTGCAGAGAGAGAAAAACAGATTAATATAAATAACTTTGACAGCTCTATCATATTAACCACAAGATTGTTTTTATAAATAAAGATGGATAGCACCTCCCTATATATGTTGCACATGTGAAAACTGTATTTGAAATATGAAAATCTACGTAAGCCAATATTCAAATTGCATGGTTGCAACAAAGAGGAAAAGTTCCTGTTTTTTTTTTTGGGGGGGGGGGGGGGGGGGGGTTGTTTCTTTTTCCACATCAACTTGAATGTTGTAAAAATTATAATTTGTAAATAGTTTAGTTATTATATTCTATACAATGCAGTTTTTACAAACATCTACATCTCCCAAAGGCTCTCTGTATGATCCTGAATAGTTCACCAAAAAATGAATTATTCACCTTCATGTTCTTCCAAACCAATATGCTGTTGTTATTTTTTCAGTGGAGGAAAAAAGTTGAGATTTTGAAGTCTTCAGGTTCATAGTGACCATGAAACACCAAAAAAAGCACCATAAATGTGGTCCATTTTGACTCAAGAACCCGTGTGGCCAAAATCATTGAGCCAGCGAGTCCAACCTTTTTTTCCTGATAAAACAAACCTCCAGAAACTTTCAGTTTTTTACTGCTTGTAAAGTGTAGAACATGAGCAAGTTAATAAAATCCCTAAAAAAAATTATTGTGAATGGTACCATTTCTATCACAGCACAGCAGTTTCACACCTTTATGAGGAATGTGCACTTTCTTGCTGTGTGGGATGCTCAATTATCAAGATTAAATAGTTTAAAAGCAGTTTTTTTCAAGAAAACTGAGATGAACATTAGATAGCACAAAGAGCTAGATGAATCCTGTCCCTATTATTACTGACAGTTCTTACACATCAAAGTATTTCAGGACCCAGGGAAAGGCTAAAACAGAAATATCACAGTGTCACTTTTGTGGTTGTGTGTTTTGGCATATTCACATGTAGTTTGAGGTTGCAATGTTATCTGCACACTCTCTGCTAGTGGTGACAGAAAAAAAAGTATGAACTTTGATTTAAAACAAACTGTGTTACCATCACAAATATTTGTGGTTAAACGTGTAGGAATGAATGAGAATATTTTTAAATGAATAAATGTATAAACCTATTTGCATTAGTCTTTTTGAAAATTAGGATTTTTATCCATTTCAGTGACTCAAATCTTTTGAATCGGTTCACTAAAAAAAGACTCATTCAAATTCGTTCACTGATGTGATGGAGCTCCTGTTATGCAAATACCTGGCAAGCTTTACAATGTATGTTTTGATATCGTTATACTTGAATGCACTTTTTTTTCCTCTTTTTAAAATTATTATTATTTTTGTCTCCCCTGACACCCTTTTCTTTTCTTTTTTACTTTTTTAAAAATATAATTGGTTCCTTTTTATACTGTATGTACAATGTTTAATACTTGCATTTGTACAGAATGTTTGATTATTTCATGATGATTTAATAAAAAAAAAAAAAAAGGTTCCACAGGGAGAAAGTACCTGGCAACAAATAATTATTTTGCGTTACAAATGAGTCGTTGAATCATTTAATGAACCGATTTGTTAAAAACACATAATTGACTGAAAGATAAGCATTCAGAAAGCATAATTACCATTTTTTATTATAATATCAACAACAACAGATTATTAATAAAATAATATCAAATAAAATAAATGACTGTTTTCGAAATTTGTTTGCCGCTCCGAATCTCGACTCAAAACATTGGGTCATTGAAGGGGCGTGTTCGTTCAGTAGGTTCAACCAATGAAAGGCTCATTCACAACCGGTCTTGAAAGCTATTGGTTCGTGCTATAGTCAGTCTATGAATTGAGCCAAACCTTCACGCGCTTCAAAAGAGAGAATAGTGTACGAAAAATGTGAGTCGGTGGATGGAATTCAACGAAAACGATTCGTTCACTTAAAAGATTCGTTCAAAAAAAAAACAAAAAAACAAAAAAAAAAAAAACCCGGAGAAACCACTCATCTGTACTAAGGGTGCGCCTTGTTTGGAGTAAGTTACCACATCAACCTGATATAAACTTCAAACTCACCAGCAGCTACAGCTGTCAGTTCACCAACAAAAAAGTATCTTTATTTAAAGAACAGATTCGGTTAGTAGCATCTAATGTACAGTATCTTTGCTACAGTAGCAATCTTTCTCATAGTTATTTGTGTATTTCAGTTAAATGCTTCATGTTCTTTGCCTTGGTATCATAAGCATTAAGAATGAACAGACATTGAGACATGGAGCACATGTGGATCGCACACAAAGAAAAGCACTTTATCTTCCAACAGAAGACAAAACCGCAGTTGTGTTAAAATTACCTTTTGTCCTTTGCGCGGTTAGTAGTAGTAGAGCAGTCGTCTCATCATATGGTGCTAATTAGAGAGCGCATGAGAGAAGTGAATCTGAAGGATGTTTAAGTTGGACAGGCTGATAGATTCCAAGGTTGGTTTTGAGCTGAATATGAGACCACACCCCGGCACCAAGAAGCTGCTCGAAGAGCACTGGAACGTGGGCAGGGACTTCAGAGGGTCATTATGTCATTTCCTCTGTCCACGGCCAACTCTGCTGTAGTCAGTGTGCTTACACACTGCTTTACAGTGCTCACTCTGACCGGCAGATGAAAATAATTGCCAAGCACACATCACCTTAAACGTGGTGCACAACCCCAAATTATCAGAGCAACTGCGTCCTCTGCTGGATAAGTAGGGCTAAGCTGGGCTTGATTTCAGAGACAAAACACTGTTGAAAAGAAACTCATTGTTTTTTGTTTTTTTTTGAGAGAAACATAAATGAATGTTTCAGTGGAGAGAATATTAGTAGATATAGGTTTTAAATGGGTTTTGCAATAGCAGAATAGCGACATGCTTTTGTTGTTTTTGTTGTACCTAACAAAAAGCCTCACAAGACAGCTGTCGCATGTATTCAGGTACAATGATGGCCTAAAGATGAAACTTCAAGAAACACTTCCTGTTTGTCACATTCTCCAAAATGTAAATGGTCAGCAAACACCCCCAATTTGGATATTTATTTCATACGATACAGTGAATCCCACTATAAAATGCTTCTAAAACAAAAATTCAGCCATCAAAATGTATCAAAGCAGCAGTGACTGCACTATGATTGAATACTGAGGTCCACTTTCCACTCAAAGCTCTCAGTTTTGGTTTCATTTCCAGTGATATTAAGAGAGGCTCGCCACAAGCACCAAAGACCTGCTATGACACGAAAATACATAATTAATGGTGCTTGCCTCTGGCGAAGCATCATTATTGTTCTCTTGCATACTTATTATTATTATTCCACACAAAAGTTTGGCGTGCTACTCTTTCCGCAGCGTTTGTCATAGACCCATGAATGAGGTGTCATATCGACCGGCTCATTGAGAAGAAGTGTGCTATGACTTTTCTAAGCGATCGGGCCTACGATGTTTGCACACGAAAAAGTGGCCAAAAAAGTCCCATAGACTTACATTGAAAAATTCAAATTTATGAACATTCCGTCACTCTCATCTGTCACTTTCTCACACACACTCACACTCAGGGCCTGAGGAACCCTTTCTCTCTCACTCTCTCTCACTCATTTTACATCTTATCAAGCAGCCAATAAGTAATGACCTAAAATCTTCATCATAGACACACCCTAGCAACCACTTAAAGCACCCTAGCAACCACCCCATAGACTTAACATTGAAAATAGATGAGAGGGATAAAATGAATCAAAGCATCATAGAGACATGTGGGTTTGGCTCTTTTGATTTGGGCACACATGCAGTCTATTAGTTTAAGCCTACTAACTGTCTAGCCATGCCCTAGCAACCATTTAGAGCACCCTAGCAACCCAAACCCAAAGAAGGATATCTTCAAATCTGAACATCATAAGGTTGATTTATATCATTCATACTGACAAGCAGCCTTTGGAGTATCATCACTGGCAGATACAAAGCCACTCCTTAGCAACCAAACAGAGTACCCTAGCAACCGTTTAGCAAGACCTATATAACACCCTAACAACCACCCAGGTTACCATAGTAACCGCCTAGCAACCGCCCGGAACACCTTAGCAACCGCCTAGCAACACCTTAGCAACCACCCCAAGTACCTTAGCAACTGCCTAGCAACACCCTAGCAACCACCCAGGTTACCACAGCAGCCAACTAACAACCACTCAGAACACCCTAGCAACCACCCAGAACACCTTAGCAATTACCTAGAAACACCCTAGCAACCGAGTGCCTAGTTTTGCCACTGCAAGCACCATTCACATTTTCTTCAGGAAATGTACATTCTAGTTTAGTATTCAATGATCCACAAACCATGTGGAAAGGCTATTTAAGCGTAATACAGAGTACAGAAATAGTAACCTCTTTACTAGAAGGGGAAATTAATATTAAACCAATCTTTGCCTTCCATTATTCTGGATAATAGACTGTTCAGATTAAATTGGCTGCTTATGAATTCACAATACATATTGCATCCAAATTAACAATGTATTTTAGATGGAAAAGCGAGAGGACCCAAGAATTGAAATCCCAGTGGGTGAAGAAAAGACCCATTTATGCCAGCTTTGAGAGCAATTTGTGGTTGATGGTTTTGAATAAAGAACCAGGAGAAATATGATGGAAGTTATCAAGGATGTAAACAATTACTGAGGTTATCTGAAGCCACTCAGCAGAGGAATAGCCTCTTGAGAAGATAGGATTGAAATGCATGAAGTGCATGTTAATAAGCTCAAAATCATCATTGAATATGACTACACTTATATTTATCCATCTGCATAATAATATAGTCAAATTCTTTTTAGAGCAAGACATGATTTACTGAAAAAAGTGAATAACTGCAATCAAATGGATTTTAACCATTAAACTGTTTCTGCATAATAGAGAATACAGACATTTGGGAGGCTGAAAATTAAAAAGTTAATCTAAAGTGACATGCAGCATCCAAAATTTATCCTTTACATTATGTTTTCATACAAGATACAAACTAATTAAAAACTGTAATTGTAGGTGTACTATAGTCTCATAATTTGTTGGAAAATAGCAATAAATCAGGTTTCTGAGATATTGCTTTTTTTAAAAAAAAAACTGTATGAGAGATTATTCTGTCACTCAGTTATTGGATAAAAATCATTTAAGAACAACTGGCCTAAACAATTAGGCCTACATTTATAAACGTATGTATAAAAAAAACTCAAAAGAAAAATGACGACAGTATTTGCTTATGAATACATTTGTGCGAATTAAAATATTGTGTAGCACAAATGGACCCTCTTACACAAATGCCAATTTTTAGTTTAAAAATGTTTTCTTAATTCTTAAAAATACAAGTATTCGTTTGATATCGCAGCGTAAACAGCGGCTCATGCGCCTTCCTCGCGCAGCTGCGCTATTGGCTGAGGGGAACTTCCGTCTGATACCGGAAACGGACGTGGCAAGCTCCTGTTTTAACTCCTGTCAAACTATCAGCAGTCAGTTGGCCATTAGACCTCACTGATTATCTGTAGTAATTGCGTTTCTGACACTTCACTCCCATCTATCTCTTTCTAATGTCCCGATAGCGCTCTTGGAGGCTTAGCAGGGGCGATGCGGGTGTTTTGGCGCTGGTTTTGGGGCTTGATTTGGTTCGGAGTGTCTGCAAATCGTGCAGGATCTCCTGTGTTTTCTGATGAGATCCCCTTCAAAATCAAATGGCCCGGATCAGATTTCACCCTGGTGAGTCAAAACATCTAATAAACTCAGATATTTCGCATCGCAGCTGTAAATTCAGCCTAGCATGTGCTGTTTGTTTAATTGTCAGCTTGTTGGCTAAGGTCGCTTCATAACAGCTGGACGTGTCCTGTTTTGTTTTGAGCTGTCTTGTAGTGTGATAAGTATTCAGCATTGTGTAGTATTGAAGTATACGACTAGCAAGAAGAGCTGTCTGGTTTATTTCTCTGGTGCGTGGATTTTCAGTTGTTATTTACTTTTGCAGTTTAATGTGCAATAATATCCCTTTCTCCACAGCCAACATCTGGAGGTCTGTACAAAGAAGAGGACTATGTTATCATGACAACTGCAGAAAAAGAAAAGTACAAGTGTTTATTGCCATCTTTGTCCAGCAATCAGGAGGTGTGGTTATGCATGGCAGATTTTTAAATTAGTATTTTCTTGAGCTGTTCTATGCATCCTTTAGTTTAGTTTTATTTTATCAATTTATTATCTCTCTTTTGAAGGATGATGTGAAGGAGTATAGCGGACCGAGTCCAGCCATGCTACTGGAGCCATTATTCAAACAGAGCAGCTGCTCATACAGAGTGAGTTTCATGTCTCAGTTTCTGTTTATAAATATGGTTGAATCTCAAAAAATATGTCTAGGTCACATTTCACCCTAAAAAGAAGAAAATATTGTATTTTGCTTAAAGAGAATTAAGCTTGTTTTTACAATAAAATCAACAAAGGAAGATATCATGTTGCTTTTCTTTGTTGTTTCTTTGCTGTTTTCACAGTCATATGATTTACATTTATTGTGGCCACAAATTTGCCTTCTAACAGGCTTATGAACGTGTGTGTCTTGCAGATAGAGTCATACTGGACATATGAAGTGTGCCATGGGAAGCATGTACGGCAGTACCATGAGGACAAGGAGACGGGGCAGGTAAAACGCTGTTTTTGAAGAACATGTCAGATCCTTATAACGTTCCTTATATTATTATATTACCACTCAGAAGTTTTTGAAAGAAGTCTCTTATGGTCACCAAGGCTGCATTTATTTGATCAAAAATACAGCTAAAATAGTAATATTGTGAAATGTTATTTCAATTTAAAATAACTATTTTAATAAAATTTTTTAAATGACATTCATTTAGATCCTTCAGAAATCATTCTAAATATACTGATTTGGTGCTCAATAAACATTTCTTATCTTATTATTAAAGTTGAAAACAGTTGTGCAGCTTAATATTTTTGTGGGAAAACATTTTTTTTTTTTTTTTATGTGGATGGAGTATTATAAAGATATTTCTAAGCAATATAAACATTTCAGTGGCTTATTTGTCTCTGGTCCCTCAGAAGATCAACGTTCAGGAATACTATCTGGGTACCATGAATAAAAAAGACAGTACAGGTTGGGCAATTTTAAGATTAAGTTGGTATTTTTTGCTTTACATAATCTGTCAATTGTCTTATGTATTTTATCTGCTTCTTAGAATCAGAAACTGATAAATCTGGAGACTCTGAAAAGGAAGCATCAGACACCAACACAGAGGTTTGTACCTGTTAGACATGCAGTTAGGAAATGTGTGTGACATGAGGTGTTTTAAAACTCTCTGTGGGTTCCAAGGTGCCAACAAAGAATATAGAGGGTCAGTTGACGCCATACTATCCCGTAGAGATGGGACATGGGACCGAATGCACTCTGAGACAGAACGAACCTCGCTCTTCCACAGTGCTGTACGTCTGCCATCCGGAGGCAAAGCACGAGATCCTCACAATCGCTGAGGTCATCACTTGTCAGTATGAAGTGGTGGTGCTCACACCTCTCCTCTGTCCTCACCCGAAATACAGGTACACACACATTCAGCTCAATCAAGGTTTCCGTTTTAAAATCATAGTTTATCCTACTAAATAAATGTATAAAAAGCAAAATTTATATATATATATATATATATATATATATATATATATATATATATATATATATATATATATATGACACACACACACACACAGTTCACATAGTTTAACCTACAAAATAAGTGCATAAACACTCTGTGTTTCTGTCTATTATTGAATATGTGTGTCAACAAATGGACACACCTATTGTTCTAGCTTTTATATGTTTATTGTGCTCTGAGAGCAACAATATTAACTACTGCTTTGTTTCGACTGAAAGTGTTCTTTGTGGTGAATACATTTTTAGTCCTCTGTGACATAATCCAGCCCTCTCCTCAGGTTCAAGTCCTCCCCAGTGAATGACATCTTTTGTCAGGCTCTGGGTGGCTCCCCTCTCAGACCTCAGAGTCTGTCCCAGCTGGATCGTGAGCAGGAAGAGCTGCTCAAACCACCGTTCAGCTCAAGCAGCGAACGGGATTTGAGGGGATCCAGGGTGAGTCTAAACCTGCCCTTTATCTTCTGCATTTACACCAACTGACTTAGGGAATATGAGGATGGTAATGAATAATTGCTGCTATAAATAGTTTCGAAAGGACTTTTAAAGTTGGTCTGTATTTAAGGACATGAACAATTATGTGCAAAATGTAGTATGAACAAAACTTATTTTTATGAATTATATTAATGTACAAATATTTAAAAAATGTAATCTCTCTGTCTCTCTTTTTCTAAGGAGGACAAATCTCCCGTGAAGGAAGAGGCATATACCTCTACCCATAAGCCCCTGACAGTGGGCGGTCAATCCCAGGTCACCGTTGGCACCACCCACATCTCTCGACTAACTGATGAACAGCTGATCAAGGAGTTTCTGAGCGGCTCGTATTGTCTGCATGGGGTGAGGATGGATGGCTCTTCTGTATCTGTAGATCTTTTATTTGGGTTCCCAGCTCAACATATTTTTGTTTCTGTCTAGGGTGTTGGATGGTGGAAGTATGAATTTTGTTATGGAAAGCATGTACACCAGTATCATGAGGTAACAGTTGTGAAATCAATGAATTATTTAGAAAATAAAACAGTTTCTAATATAGTGTAAAGGTTTGTATTATGAGAGAGAGTAAATTGCATGTTGTGCATTTGGTTGAAGGATAAAGAGCAAGGGAAGAACATTGTGGTGGTGGGCAGCTGGAACACTGAGGATCATATGAACTGGGCCAAGAAAAACGTGGCACGATCTTATCATTTAAAAGATGATGGAGCACAGAAAGTCAAGTATGATTATTATATTTCCCTCACATACAAGGTGTTTTAAAAAAAAAACAAAATAACAACAATATCTATCTATTATCTATCTGTCATATATTTATATATATATATATATAATGTTACAGATTTTAATGTTGTGTATGTTGTCTTGCTGATATCTCATCAGGGTCGTATCTCACTTCTATGGCCATGGAGATGTTTGCGACCTAACAGGGAAACCGAGACAGGTTATAGTCAAGCTTAAGTGAGTTATCCATACTTAGTGATGCCATATGGTTTTTAGGTTTTGTGAATGCCACCGCTAACACCTACCCTTTCTGTCTCAGGTGTAAGGAGTCGGAGTCTCCTCATGCTGTTACTGTTTACATGCTGGAACCTCAGACCTGCCAGTATATTCTTGGGGTGAGTGGCAAATAGAATGATTTTAATAACTGCAGCCCTAGATGTTTCCAGTAATGAACACATTGTGTTTTGATGTTAATACTTACTAAATGTTACAGGAAGTTATCGATGAGATCGTTTCATTTGAATAACCCTAGTCCTGGTTATCATTCTGCCACAGGTCGAGTCCCCTGTAATATGCAAGATCTTGGACACTGCAGATGAAAATGGACTTCTTTCAATCCCTAGCTAGACTGCATGATTGTTACAAAGATGGAGGAATGAACAGTAGCTTAAAGAATGAACAATACAGAAGAGGAATGCGGTGTGATGCTCAGAGGGAGAGATAAAGGTCTGGTTCAATAGATCATGAAGATAACATGGACATGCTGAACCTCAGACCTCAACTCTTTAAAAAAAAAAAAAAAAAGTCCCTCGCTGACTGCACTTTCCCTTGTGAACCCTAAACAAGGAGATTTGGTGAAACTTTTAAACCAGGAGATGCAGCAAGGACTGAATTCTCAATGTTTTATCTACAAGTCTCTAACCTGTTGAAGAATATTTTTGTTCAGCCTTTTTCATGCTTTATAACATTTAGGTGGCTGGCTGTGGGAAAGTCACCTGTTCTTTAAAATCTAATCAAATTATTCATTTGTTCTGTTAATCAATTGATAAACAAAATGGCCGGCTGTTTTAGATATACATTATTTATTTTGTCCAACTTTGCATTAACACTGTGCAGCTGGAGATGGTTATTAAAAGTTTTTAAAAGAAGTGAATGATGAAATAATTAAGTGCAAATTGCAAAGGAAATACACTGTCTTGTATGCAAAGGAAATTGAATGTAATTAAACAGTTTTTTGGAAATCAAGGGTCATTGAGTTATGTAACACTCATGTCTTTCTAAGATTTCCACTAGCAAGTTTCACCTATGTACATTGTATTTGGTGAAGGGCTCCTCTTAACTCTTAGAAGAACACATTTATATCAAGACAAAGATTACTTCATTGCATTGACTGCAATGCTGGTTGTTACTCAGCTTGCATGTTTAGTTGAATAAAATATGATGCATCTTTCAAGTTATTTCATATTCATACTCCTATATAAACACCTCAATGAATACGCTTAATATTCTTAGTATTTTTTCCTCTTGTTTTCCGGTACAAATATCTAAATATTCTTTAATCAAAATACATTGATTTAAAAGGGTTAGTTCATCCAAAAATGAAAATTCTGTCATTAATTACTCACCCTCATGTCGTTCCACACCTGTAAGATTTTCGTTCATCTTCAGAACACAAATTAAGATATTTTTGATAAAAATCCGATGGCTCTGTTGCCAGCAAGACAACTAACACTTCCAAAGCCCAGAAAGCTACTAAAGACATATTTAAAACAGTTCATGTGACTACAGTGGTTCAACCTTAATATTATGAAGCGACGAGAATACTTTTTTGCGCCAAAAAATAAATAAATAATGACTTTATTCAATAATATTTATGCTGCGTTCCAGGCAGGTTTTTGAGCCCGTAAGTCACGACTTTGTAGCGCCAAACTGCCTGAGTGTAAACAAACCAGCATGACGGACCATACGGGGCTTATGCTCATTTACAATTATTTCTATCGCCAAAGGTGCTTACTCCTTGCTTATTTGAGGGAAACGGAGAAGGAAAAACGGCACATAAGGCAAGAGAGGTTGTTATACGTTTTATTTTACTGTGCACTTGCATAAACACCGCATCTGTAGGGGCTGCCATTGTTGTTTGACGTCAGAGCGCTGAACTGGGAGTACATCGATGTAGTACGACGTAACGGGTTTGACTGCCGTTCCAGTGCACTTTCACGGGTATAAGGTTGGAAAAACACGGATTACGGGTTGCCTGGAACGCGGCATTAGTGATGGGCGATTTCAAAACACTACTTTCTGAAGTTTCGAATCTTTTGTTTCGAATCAGTGGTTCGGGAGCGCGTATCAAACTGCCAAAGTCACGCCCCCCAGTGGTGAACCATTAAAATTTCGAAACACTTATGACGTAAGGAAGCCTCGCAAATCACTTGACTTTGGCAGTTTGATACGCACATCAAGATATTGTTGAATAAAGTCGTTATTTTGATTCATAACATTAAGGTTGAACCACTGTAGTCACATGAACTGTTTTAAATCTGTCTTTAGTAGCTTTCTGGGCATTGAAAGTGTTCATTTTCTTGCTGGCAATGCAGGCCTCACTGAGCCATCGGATTTTATGAGAGATATCTTAATTTGTGTTCTGAAGATGAATGAAGGTCTTACGGGTGTGGAACGACATGAGGGTGAGCAATTAATGACAGAATTTTCATAATGACTTTTATCGAACATTTATCAAAATTATGTGACTCTATACTTAAAAAAAATTAAATTACTGCTAATTGGGTAAGAAAAATAAACTATTCAAAGGGAAAACATGTTAGATATTTTATCTGTATTCTGGATTATAAACTTAATTTTGATAAATCTTAAATAAAAAAAAAGTAATGTAATTGTGCTTCTCAAGTAAATGTATCTTGAAATAAGAATGTCTAGACGCATTTTTGCAGTATTTCGCAGTGTAAATAAAATACATTTCCTTTCATTTTCACATAAATGGAAAACAAAGCAATATATTTTCCTGGGTAGAATCATTAGGGCAGAACTGTTCATTATAACAAAGAAAAGAATATTTCTTATGGAGAAATAAACATGCCTCTGCTAAATATCAACGAATTAATCAGAAGGTCCATTTACTTACACTAGGTGGTGCTAGCGTCCTTTTTTTTGGATAGGTTTTGTTCACAGAGAACTAATGTTCTTACATAACGTTCATCCTTTGCTTAAACGTATACCTTAGAAGATATGATTGACAAAGCAACTTTTACAGCGTACATTATTTGGTTTCAAATGATAAAGAAGGTGTCAAGATACACTTGCAAAACATTTAATAATTCATATATAAATTGTAGGATGTTTCACAAATACATAATCTGAGTGAAGACTATTACATGAAAATGCTATGTCAATGTAAAAATAGAACATCCTTTAGTCCAGAAAACAATGATAATAATTTTGGGGAAAGCAACAATTAGTTTTAAAAGTCCTGTTTTCTTTTTATTGGATACTCGATGCACATTGTCTCTTGAGCAAAACACCACTAGCAAACCACAAGCAAAGACTATAAATGCTCCCCTTTGGATACTGAACAGGTAGAATGACATTCTACAGCTCAGACTGATGGGATGGGAATCTGATGAGCCGAGGTGCTATCAAAGTCCTGCAGCGCCTCCTGGTGGGTGTGGTAGTGCATAGCCACGTAGCTTTTGGCAAAGGCTGTGGTTTGAGAGTTGACCGGCTGCAGGCTGTTGGGGGAACTCGGTCCAACTGACGGACTGCTGTTATAGATACTGTAATAGGGCTCTATGCGAGTATTGATGGGCGTAGATGTGCTCGGGGGTCGGGGCTTGCGTCCAGCAGTGGCACAGGGACTAGGCATACTGTCCCTGGAGTGACTGGGTCCACAAGCCTGGTCAACTAGTCTCCTCTGGGGCTTCGGCGAGAGCATGTACGCCGAATTGGTCTCGTGGTGCGAGGACTTGTTGCGGTTGACTTCCAGACTTCCTTTGCCCATAGCGTGCAGGCGTGTCTTGTGCTTGCAGCACAGGAAGCCCAAGGTCACCCACTGGAGGCAGCAGAGAACACGGCGACGCAGACCAGCACTGTTGCGCGAGTACACAAACGGGTTGATTCCAGACTTCAGGAAAATGAGGGCGAATCCACAGAGCTCGAACTGGTAGTGGACGAAGCTGCTCTCTGGTGACACCATATCTTGCGCCAAGGATATACCTAGTGGTAGACAGCACAACAGCACGGAGATGACAATCACCACACATGTCACCACAGCCTTCGAATCCTTGGCCGTAGCCAAGTTAACGGTGGAGACCAACTGGCAGCAGGTTGCTCCACTGGCGGCCCCGGGCACGGGGGGTTGGTTGGCTCTCCTGGTGAAGGGGTGTGTCTGGACATGCTGGAGCTTGTTGTACGTCTGGTTGCGGTACAGCGAGGGCACCTGCACTGTGCACTGCATACCCTCAAAACCAGCTGCAATGAGCGGCGGATGAGAAGCAGGCGGACGTGTCGCATCCACTGTGATGATGGGACACTTCCGTACCTGCGCATTCTTCCTCAAAGCCTGAGCGATCATAAGGTAGGAAATCGACACCACACCAACACAGAAAGCAAAGTCCGCAATGTATACATACAGTACTAACTTGGCCTTGTTGCCAGTAAGACCAAAGTGAGGCAGGCAAGGCCCGGAGCTCCTGGGATACGCTCGCAAGGTGACCAGTGCCGCCAGTGTGAAACTGGTGGTCCATAACAGTGCTGTGAGGGCCAGAGTACAGGGGAACGAGGCCGTACGGTTGGGCTGCTGACCAAGGACCATGCGAAGCCGATGCAGGGCGATCACAGCCACCGTCTCGAGGGACATAATGATGAAGCCCGAGCTGGTGAGGTGGAAGGCAAAGCAGAAGCCCTTGGACACTCCGCCGTTAGCATCTCCAGCATCTAGAAAGAGCACCAGTGCAAACATGGGCGCAGTGACGCAGCAAATGAACAGATCACAGAAGGACAGGTTTAGGATCATGAAGTCAAAGTTGGTGCGGAACTTGCGGAACGCCGGGTCGAAGAAGGACAAGAAGACCACCAAGTTGCCATAAGAACCAAGACAAAATATGAGGACCAACAGGAAGGAGCAGGAGGCGAGGGTAGCCGTGTGGATCAAGGCCCAGCCGCTCGCCGAAGCAGACTGGCTCTGGGAGCTGTTGAAGCCCCGAGGTTTCACAAACTCAGCCAGGTCCAAAGGCCAGGCAGTGCTGTTCATGGTACACATGGGGATGCAAAGTGGTCACAGCCTTCTTGCCTTTAGGTCACCCAAGAGCAAGCTAATACTCCCATTGTGCAGTTGGTTCATGATAGACCCTCTGGATTGCTGCAAGGACACAAGGGATGAAGGAATATTGATTAGTAATAGACAATATGAAGCTTTGAGTGGGATAAGATAATTGTAGCTCAATAAATGAACATAATAAATGACTATGTCAATGGCCTAGTGGCTTTTTATCCATTTGAGGGATTCGTTTTAATCAATGTGAAATCTTTATGATCACTTGATGCACAAATTATTTGGATTTTCTATCAAAACAGAGACTCACGATGACTATTGTACCTTATCTCCTCTGTGTGCGCGCTCCCGTCATCTACAAATCTATCGGTTAAGATGAATACATGTCTGCAAAATTCTGCATAGTATCGGGAGGCTTTTCTTATCAGTTAACCTCTGATAAGAATAATATTACTGCAGGTGAATGTGCGCCGCCTATAAAATCGTGTCAAAAATGCATCCAGCCTCCCATCTTTGAAAGAAATATACACACACACAGAAAAAAAAATCACAAGCTTCATTAAAACAAAGGTTCTATAAAAGTCTAATACATCGTTCAGTCTATAGCCTACACACAGGCGCACATAATAATCCTGCGGCTTTCTTTCTCCACTTGTCGAAAAATGATGATTTTCTTACCATTGATTCCCAATGTGTACCATTTTTACGACGCCGCGTTTTCCCCATTTGTATGAATATCCAAAGTGCACGAACGTTACAAGCATGCTAGTTGGAGAAAGAGTATCACAGCATAAGATGAGAATGAAAAAACAGAGTGAATTTAATGCGCAGAAGGAGAGTGGGCGCGCCTCACTGGAAACATATTGAAGCCCTTGAATGGACAGCGAGCGCGTGCCCGTGAGAACAGGATGCTCACTCTGGAAGCACAAAGAGTCTAATTTTGTTTGTGATTTAATTATATATATTTAATGCTTATATAACGCTATACTTTAATATTATTTTATCATAAACATTTCTAACCTTACGTACGTATCTTACAACCTATTTTATTTCACAGAATGTAATCCTATCTACACATTATTATGTGATGCATTCTATTATTATTTTAACAATAATGATAATTACGATTTTGGTAATTTAAACAAGAGCAGAGCTTGGCAATTCGGCTGACTCCATTATATTAAACATATTTTGTTTTTATTTATACACACGTGCGCGCGCACACGTCTGTCTTATTCTTAGTGTGGATTATATTAGATTATAATGGATTAGTACTTTGACTAGTCAGAATTGTTCTTTCTCAGCAGTGACATGGGAAAAGCACAAAAAAGACTGTATCTGCATACTTTGTTACACTTTATTACAAACATCTCGTCTTTATTCAAATAGTTGTAAAAGAGATAAAGAAAAAAAAAAAAAAAAACCATCAACAGGTAACCAACTAGCCAAGCACTAGCATAGCATTACAGCATTACTGTCTAATAGTTTACCAACCAAAGTTGAACTCTCTATTGGCTTATGACATGATTTTGACAAAGCACAGTTATACCTATGATACAAGCCTATCAACATAGCATTGTATTACAGTCTGCAATTGTTGCTACTGATAGGTTCATCAGTAGAGCAACAAACAGCTGTAAACAGCAGCGCTTGGTGGCTGCATGTCCACATTTTAAAATGCATTTCTCAATGACATTGTCTCAGGTTTTGCAGACAGTACCTTTAAAAAGCTTCTAATATCAGGATATGAAAACACCTAGCTTAATGCAAAAAATTACAAACTGCAAACTGAGTCAACTGATAAAATAGCACAAATTAATAAATAATAAACAGCACAGAAGGAAGGGATTTTAAAATCTCACTGTTTAGTATTTTGTAAACGCATCCATTGTGATGATATTCTTACACTCCATTTATGTAGGCTTACATAACTGTTCAAAATGCAATAGGTCTGTATGAGGCCGGGGGAAATTAACACTGCTACTTTAAAATATGGTACTATGATACTATTTTATACACATATGTAACATTTACCAACATTACATGTGTACACATTTCAAATGGATTACTGCAAAAATTGTAAAATCCTAGTATTACAATAAATATGCAATGCAAAGCAGTGCAGAAAACTGCTTTATATTGAACTATAACAATCCATACTGCACTCACACAAGCAAAAAATCAAAACTGTACAAGAACATTATAGATGCAGGTCAGCGATACCTGCAATAGGTTCTCCTTAAATATTAAGTGTATTCAAAAAAAAAAAAAAAAAAAAAGTTTAGTAAAAGATTCTAGTTAAAACTATTGCTACATAAATTGTGTTTTAATTTCTCTGTCCTTTAAAAACAATCCCAGACATTAAGGGCAAACAAAAATGTAGATTCCAAGCACTCAATTCAACATTTCCCCTTCACCAGAGAGTGGCATCATTCTGAAAAACAGAAAAGAAAGTATCATAAGAAGGGCGTAAAGATGAAATATATCTGAACATGCATCTATGTGAACAGTATGTTCAAAAAAAGTTAGATGCCTGCGTAGGCACTATTGTATGGTATCAAATTCGTCAAATTAATTTAATAGTGAAAAAATCTATAAAATGTTGTTTAACCTAAATAATAAACAACTGTTTTACCCAATATTTGTGTGTGCTACAGTATGTATAGTGTAGTACTGCACTGGAGTATTTATGATCGCTATTTGTATGATGCACAGAGTTGCTGCCTACAGTATGTAGATTGTTCCAAATCATACTTTATGAGGTTTCGTTTCAGTTAAGACGGTGCCTTAAAAGGCACTGTATATGTTGGCAGACAGCAAAGAAGCTCACTAGGTTTTGGAAGAGAGCCTGTGTGAGTGTGTATGTATAACAGACCTAAGCGTAGTAACAGGGGGAGACCAGCAGATCTGTGACCACCAGCAGCTGGTCATCTGTGAACTTCTGCTTGTGTTCCTGCCAGTTATCATGATGAGTGCGACGGAAATCGGATAGTGTTTTCTTCACAGTCATCTAGAGAGACAGCAATAAATCTGTTAGAGATCTTGTAAGTAGTCTCGCAGTAGCTGGTCTACCTCTGCCATCCATACATTTCCTTGAGTGCATCAAAATGCAGTTGCATGAGTCATGTTCAACTCAGAAATGCTTAAACATTTCATCTTTGCTCAGTCAATGCCTGGACCCCTGCAGACGGCAATCAGCTGATCATCCAACCCTCCCCCCCTCAACATCTAACACACAAGTAAAAGAGAGCGGGAGCTGTACCTCTATAGGCTGTGTGTCATTGAGGTGAGCACTCAGGTCCATGAGGATCTGGGGCATCCAGGTGGGCACATCATACGGGCTGGACAGGATGCAGGCACTCAGACCTAATACACCTGCATGTCGCCGCACCAGGTCTACACACACAGAAAAAAAAAAAAAAAAGAATAATTTATATAAAGTATAAAAATATATCTACGGTGAATTTTACCTGAACTCACCCCAAAAATAAAATCAGCATATACAGTCTCACCACAATGTGAATCTTAAGGATTTTTTTCATATGTAATTTATAGATCACTAATCAAATCTAAGATTTTTCCTTCCTTCCATCTATTTTGATATAAAAATACATACTAATAAAATACTGTAATTATCATACGGTTTTAAACTTCTGCTCAATATTAATAGCAGATATAAAAAATGTTAACTATACCATTTTTCTATAAAAAAATAAAATAAAACACAAAACTAGAATTAATTGTTTAAAATGGTACAGGTAAATTTAGGCATCAAAAAAAATGTACCATATGAAAAATGGATATTAATTTTAAGATAAAAAATCCATTTAACTGTTTTTAAAGATTAACTTTGAGCAGTAGTTGACGGCAATGGTAATTTAAATGTAAAAAATAGGAGAAATGAGCATGGACAATTAAATATCCAATATTGAACATGTACTGCATACTGAATAATACTGATAAATAAAAAGATCTGTAATATTGGCCAATAACTGATATGGCACTAGTATATTGCGCATCCTTAGTATATATACACTCTACCATTTAAAAGTTTGGGGTAAAAAAAATTAATAGTTTTAAAAAAAAATTAATAGATTTATTCAGCAATGATACATTACACTGATTAAAAGTGACAGTAAAGACATTTATGATGTTACAAAAGATTTCCATTTGAAATAAATGCTGTTCTTTTGAACTTTCTATTCAAATAATCTTAAAAAAAAAAATGTTTGCACAAAACTTTTAGCAGCACAACTGTTTTCAACATTGATAATAATCATAAATGTTTCTTGATCATCCAAATCAGCATATTAGAATGTTTTCTGAAGGATCATGTGACACTAAAGATGAGTAATAATGCTGAAAATTCAGCTTTGATCACAGGAATAAATTACATTTTAAAATACATTAAAAATAGAAAGTAGTCATTTTAAATTGAAATAATAATAATTCACAGTATTACTGTATTTTTGATTAAATAAATGCAGTTGTTGAGCACAAGAGACCTCTTTCAAAAACCCCAAACTTTTAAACGGTAGCATACTTACTGCATATGTCTGTGTGATCATTACCAGCAGAAGGGATTGTGTCCATCACGGAGCCCAGCTCTCTCCTCCTACGCTTGGGCAGACGGGTTTTGCTCAGGGACTCAAAATGGGCCTGCATAGGTTCATCAATGCTGAGAAAATTACACTGCAGTAATCCACTTAGAGTGGTGGCTGCCATCTCCCTCACCTAAAAACATGAAGAGAGAGAGAAGATTGTTACAGTTCAACCTAAAATCTTGTGGCCAAAGGTTCAGACGGTTTTTTCTTTTCAGTTATCTAAAGCGTGGGAGGTGCACAGCAGAAACAGATGGGGTCTTTGTGTGTCAGAACTTTTCTTTAAATAAAGAAAATACACACGGCCTGAAGAAAAGAAGCAGTGGAACTTTATGTAACAGGGCAGATCGGAAACTGCATCACAGAACAAAACACAATGTTCCAGAGCAGGGCTCCAGTCAGGGTGAAATGGGTGAATAAGCAAATTTTGAGCTTATTACCAGTGATGTGCTAAACAACTAGTGTGAACAGCCAGTCGACCAACCGGTCTTAACGAAGCAATAATCAGGCTAAAAAATCCCTAGCTATTAAAAATACACAGACATCAATAAAAAGCTGACTCAGCAACAACATTCTGCATGTGTTTGTAAGTTTATGACAAATGTTTGCTCTGACAAAGAAACAACAGCTATTGTTTTGAAATCTCAAAATGTGATCTTGAACCTATGCTCTGACCCTTAACCTTAGGTTACAGTCATTCTGACGTTCTGATTGGCTAGCACTAATCAACTGAGTCGCTGTGTTACATCAGCAGACAGAGGGTCATATGTAACATGGAATCCAAAGTACTGTGATTAAATTGGCTGTATTAAAGGGTGTAGTTTCCTTCCACTCATAACCCTATTCTTTATTCCCCCTTTAGCCTCTTCTCGCTGTTTGCTGTACACTCCTCTCTGGAAATTTGAACATATATCACCATGGAAACAGAATACTGCTGCAGCTGGAAGTTGCTATGGTAACAGTAAGACGGATAGAGAGAGCGAGAGAGAGAGAGAGAATAAAGGAAACAAGAGAGTGCTACATCACTGAAAGGAAAGCATGGTGAAAGACACTTTCACCACAGCGGCTTACGTGATTGGCTTTCGACACATTTAACCTTTGTGATTATACTCAAACACGTTCATGAACAGAAGGTCGTGCTTATTCTTGGTTGCTTCTGTTTAGACCTTCCCCCTAAAGACTTCAAATATAGATATACTGAAGATATATAATCTTGAACAGTGATCAGGCTTAATTCACTGGATTCGAGTGAGAAATGTCTAAGGTATCTGCTGACATTATGAAAGTGAAATCAGTATGAAAAGACAGAACTCTGAGGACGACTGTGTTGGTTTGTCCAGACCTGAATGATGCGACTGTGGCATGTGCAGTTATGTATTATGAGGGCCAAATATTTGTAAATTGTCCTAAAAAAATGCACACTACTGTTCAAAGGTTCAGGGTCAGCAAGATGTTTATGAACGAAGTCTCTTATGCTCAACTAAAGACTGCATTTATTTGATCAAAAATAGTTATATTGCAAAATAAAAACAGTAATACTGTGATTATTTTTACAGTTATATAAATTACAGTAAAAATGTTGTCTATTTGAATATATGTTTTCTATTTGATTAAATGTAATTCATTCCTGTACTCCAGTCTTCAGTGTCACATGATCCTTCAGAAATCATTCCAATATGCTGATTTGATACTCAAAGAAACATTTCTTATTATTAATGTTGTGCTTATTAATATTTTGTGAAAAACAGTACATTTATTTCAGGATATTTTGATGAAGAGAGTTTAAAAGAGGAATTGAAGTTTTTGTAAAATCAAAAGTCACTTTAGATCAAATCAATGTATTCATTAAAAACAATCTTACCAACATTAAACCTATGAATAGTAGTGCATATATATATATATATATATATATAACAATTGCATTGTGTGTGCATGTCATAAGATTTGTGTTAGAACTGCACGAATCTGGATAAGAGAGAATCATGATTTTTTTGTTTAAAATGGAGATCATGTTTCTGAATAGACTGCTAAACAAAATTTCAGTTCTGACAAAAAGCTAATTGCTGCAGTCTTTTTTTATTTAATTAATTTGAATGTTTGTTATTTTAATCAATTTAAATGAATGATTCAATGACTTATAACTGGATGAAATCAGACTTTTTGAATGAATCTCTTGAATGAATAATTCAATGACAATACAATTTTTTAACAGTCACTTGTCACCACCATTACTGGTGAAACGATGTAATTGATACAATCTTTATTTGAAGTGTCAAGTTACTTTCAAAAGCTTATATTTAATCCCTACCATAGACATCAATGTTTATATCTAAACTATAAACTTTTATCCCAGTACTTCTGTGTTCATTTTATGACTGTAACACAGAAATAATGATACTGTGTGGTTGAAAAGACGTTTCATACCGAAACATGACAACTGCTCTCTCCGGCTCAGTGGCAGCGCGAACACAGATTTGAAGGTTCACTGTGATCATACTTGTCAAAGGTAGGTTTAATAGCTGAATCGTTGTAGTTTCGGAATAAGATCGTGTGGGTGTTTGAATCGAGATTGCAATCTTTTAAGGATGAATCATGCAGCTCTAATTTGTGTGATGTTAACATGGTTAAAATGCAATGCACCACATAAGAGAAACTTTGAAAACAATTAAAATGAAAAAAATTAAAGCCAAAGCAAAAAGCCAGCTCTCTCGTTATGCTAATTAAAATGACACTTCATTCATCGACAGCCAGATCTTGACATGAAGTCGAATGAGGAGTTGTGCATTTCTTCACTGGTGAGTCAGTGGTTTTATTCTAAATCTCTGCTGATTAGCTGTCAAAGTTAAAGAGCTGTTGATAAAGTTCATCCATTGAATTATAAGATGTCGATTGTAGAAGACCTATAATTCACAATATTCAGAACGAAATTACTAGGCAAGTTTGTGCTCTCATAATAGCCTTGGGAAATGTACCCCACCAAATAAGGAGCCAGAGATGCACCTAGTCCTCAGAAATAGTGAAACAAACAGTAACGTATGGGTGTATTATCAGTGCGCAAATTACTTCACACACCTCCAGTTGTTCATCCTCCAGCAGGCGTAGTACCAGAGCTCTCACGTCACCGACAGCCTTGGCATCACTGAGGAAAGTGAAAAGATTGTAGAACACCATAATCTGCAGGTAGGTGAGAACAGTGTAACGTGCGTGCCAGGAGCTGCTCCTTGAGATCTGTAACAAACAGCGCCATCTGCTGGTCAAATCACTCATTAAACCCACACATTCACACATGACTCATACTGTATGTACTGTGCGGGTGTGTGCCTTATAGGCACTGACAGTCACCTCTTCAAGTGCATCGAGGACTTGTGAGATTTGCTCTGAGTACAGCAGCCCCTGGGACATGAGAGACAGACATGTCTTAGCGTCTCTCTTCATCTCATCATAGCTGTCGTCATTCTCCACAGGAGCAATCTAGAGAGAGAGACAGGCTTAAAAACACAAGACTTGCAGACAGTGAACTAAATTACAGACAAAACTGGGACTCACTCTGAAGAGGAGAGGGAGGAGACGCAGCTGTTCCGGGACAGCAGAAGAGAAGGAGCGTCCAGCGCTGGTTATCAACCACTTCAACACTAAACCAAACACAAAACACTGTTACCCTCAAATAGCCCTGGAACATAAGCACTTCTGCACACTTGTTCACACACTAACAGAAAGGTAAACAAAACACACACCCGTTTTGAGTAATCTGATGGCCTGTGTCCTCTCGTCTTGATCTCCCTCTGTGTTTTCCTCCATGATGTGGTTCTGGATCTCCTCCTCACCCTCCGTTAAAGGTTTGAGTCTGGCCAGGACACGCTCCGTGAACTCGCCGATGCGTGGGGACGTAGTGGGCTGAGTGTGTGGCAGGTTCACGTCGATCATGAAGATGTAGGTGAGCACACTGAGACAGGAGAAGAAGAGAGAACTCAGTGTAATAGCTCAATGTGTTTAAAATCAAACATTAGCTCTGAAAAGACTAAACGTGAACATGTAAAATGTATAGATTTTTGTGTTCAAGCAAATACCTGCCGATGCGTTCGCGTACGTTCTTGTAGACCTGAGTCAGTTTGGGCTCCAGGTACTCTAGTAACCTGTGAAGCAACTCTGGGACTCTCCACTCCTGCTGAGCAAGACCTCCCTGCAGCACATATAGACGGCTGAAAGACAGAGATGGCATTGGGTCCATTTAAATTATAAACTTAGACATGTAACAATGAAGTATAAAGAAGTCACATTCATCATTTCCTCTTTTTAAACCGTAACAGTGTGTGGCAGTGATGTCATACCAGGCGTCCACAAATGAGCCTCCTTCTCCTGTGACCGGCGATTCCATCAGCATCTCAAACAGCCAGTGGAGCTTTCGCGGGTCTCGGCTCTCCTGTACAACACACACACGTACACAAGGAATAATTCAGTTGGGAAATTATGAAAGTATATACTACCATTTAAAAGTTTTGGGAGGGTAAGACTTTTTAATGTTTTTGAAAGAAGTCTTATATTCAGCAATGCTGCATTTATTTGATAAAAAAAAACAAAAAACAGTAAAAACAGTTCTATTATAAAATATTATTTATACTTAAAATAACTGTTTTCTATTTTAATTTATTTTAAAATTTAATTTATTCCTGTGATGGCAAAGCTGAATTGTAAGCATCATTACTCCAGTCTTCAGTGTCACATGAATCCTGACCACAAACTTTTGAATGGTACTGTAAATTCACAGATTTTCCAGTCATAAGCCTAATTTTTACTAGAATATGAGATTAAATTTAATCCACAATCAGTGTTTGGTGTAATGCATTACTAAGTAATTAATTACTGTAATTTAATTACTTTCCCCTTGAAAAAGTAAAGTAAGGGATTACTCTTAACTTTCCTGTAATTACATTTACTTCTGATGTAACTGCATTAAACATGGTACAGACTATATAAAAATTCTATATAAAACAATAGTGGATTTAACATCAAAATTTAATGTCTAATGTTAAAATGTATGTTTTTAATGTAACCTTCTCCCTTTAAATACTTTGGTCAGTTCAAAAATAATTGATGCAGTTTTGTTTTATTTATTTGAAAATTAAAAGAGCAGTTTCATATCTATCCTTGTATTGTTCAACTGGTCGAGGTTAATATGGGATTTAGAAAGTAATTAGGAATAAGCAATGCAATACTTTTAAGAGAGAGTAATTAGTACAGTAATCTAATTACACTGGTGAAGATGTAATTAGTAGATAGTAATTAATTACTTCTTTATAGTAACTTACCCAACACAATTTGAAAGAGTATATTTTTGCAAATATTTTTCCCAAAACCCAGTGAGACGAAGCATACTGATAATCATACATCCTACTAAAGGACAAGTACATGGTCTTAAGAATGCGACAAAAATGTCCTTACACAGGCAGTGGCAATGCATGTGCCCCAGTCCGCATACGTCTCTATGGTGATATTGGAGAGAGCTTTACGAAGGAGTGGACATAACAGAGCCCACAGTTTTTCCACCTGTAACACATAAATGCACATATACAGACTCAGGCAAAGGTGTTTACATCGTCATTGGTCCAAACAGCCAGAGTCCAAACAGCTGAGACCCAAGTGTTCAGGTGGGTAATGTTGAGGACTCAAATCCCTTTAATTTGTTGAAATGCACCTATCATATGTGCATGTATGTAAATACCTTGCTGTAGCTCCAGTGTTTGGAGCCCCTGATGAGTCCAGAGATGATCTCCGCCACACAGCGCTGGGTGCTCTCATGGGAATCCGCAACCAGACGCTCCATATGAGGCATCAGCAAGGGCAGAAAGGCATCATCAAAGTTCCGGAAAAGGCCCTTTTACAACACAAGACATTTTTATGATGGTATGATGTTTTATGATGATTGTTTGGATGCCACTCAGATATAGAACCAAACTGGTTTGAGCGAGCATAAAAATCTGGCTAACAGACTTCTACAGTTTACATTTCATTGGGTTTGAAAAACAGACTGTAAATGTGTCTAAATACTCTCACCTTAAAGAGGCAAAATCGCCGTGGGCTGAATTTATCATTCCCCTTCCTCTCCTCCAGAGACAAATAATGGATGAACTGATCTATGAACAGGCGGTCTGAGAAATGATCATATATGATCTGTTCACTCTACAACACAGAAAACAGCCATAAACAAACCTAAACAAAAAAGACAGACTGAAATAAAATAACTGAAATTATGAGGTGGTACAAGCATCTGTCGAGTTTTGAGAAAACAAAACTTGGTTGGGTTTAGATGCCACTAGGTGTGAATTAAGAGTACCTCATTCATCTCTTCTCTTGTTTTGCCCTGTTTGGGCTGTTCCTCTGGAGGGGCATAGAGCATCAGCTTCCTAAAATAAGAACAGAAATAACAATAACATAAAACACATTTTGAATTGATCTTCAAAGGGTAGGCAACTGATAAATATACACTACCAATGAAAAGTTTGAGGTCAGTAAGACTTTTTATTTTAAAAGAAATTTAAAACTTATATTCAGATTTGAATGAAACGGATAAATTAAAGGATGAAAAGGATAAATTAATTAAAAGTGACAGCAAAGACATTTATCATGCTTTGTATTCAACAAAGAGTCCTGATTATGTGACTGAAAACTGGAGTAATGGCTGCTGAAAATCCAACTTCACCACCATTAAAATAGACAACAGTTATTTTAAATTGTAATTATATTTTAGAATATTTTTACTGTATTTTTATCAAATAAATGCAGAACTGTAGTGTAAATTAGTATTGAAAATATTATAATGAAAAGGGACATCCTTCAGCTTCGCAATGTTTTCAGGCCTTTTTCAGAACTTTGCAGAGGGAAATATCATTAGTAATTAACTTTTAATTTTCATATAGACCACTTTTATGGTGTTTTTTGGAGCTTGACAGCCAATATGAACTGTCGTTGTATGGAAAAGAGCTGTGTCATGATTCAAAACCTCCTTTTTTGTGTTCAATAGAAAAAAATAACAGCAAACGTTTCCATGTTTGGGTGAACTCTTCCTTTAAGCACTGTGTGTGTACCGTGGCCATGTGGAATAACCCCAGTGGGTTTTCTCAATGAAGCAGCATTCCTCCCAGTCCTGCTGGGAACGTGGCAACCTGCTGCTGTCATATTGCAGCCACTGGTTATCAGGCCTGTCTCCCACCAACAGAGAGCTGTGAGCTTTACTATCACCTACATGAAGAACAGGAAGAAATATAACAAGTTACAAATCTCAGATATTCTATGATATGTGTCCATGTTACTATACGGTTAGTGTACTCACATGACTGAAGAGAGGTTTTGAGTTCAGAAATGTCATAGGGATTCACTGCCACTTTCTTGTGAGGTCTCTTGAGCTGCTTTAGAATTCCACTCACTGCTGATATTGCACCCTGAGCAATAAATAGCACAAAACATAAAGAAACGTTTTTGTTTTGATTTTCTTTCACACATATGTTCTCAAGTATAATTGTGACAGAATGCATACACAAACACACATTGCGAACTAAGAGAGAGTCGTGGTTCAGGCTCTCAACGAAAAAGAGGACTGCAGAAGAAGGCAAGGGGCGGTCATCTCTCAGCATCAGAGAGAGGAATCCGATAGCTATCTGCTCAAACTTCCAGGGCCTGCAAAATAATCAAGCATAGGACCAATGAATTTCCATTACCACCCAGTAAATCCTTACAAATAATTCAGACACTGCAATCACAAAAGAACAATTTAAATAACAATAAAATAAAAAAAATAATAAAAAAAGAAGCATAACTATTCCTGTAAACCCTGTAAAACAAAGTGCTGTCCGTTCTAACCAGACAAAATGAGTAAACGTACATGTTTCGGTCGTAAAGGCAGTCCAAAAGATCCATCACTAGTTTCTCATACTTCCTGTTAGGATTGATAAAATGGAATTTTTTTTCACTGCTTATAATCAGAATTTAAACTTATAAAGCACATTTGTATGCAGTTTTTAAGCATTTACTCACTGAACTGAGTCTTTGTTTTTCTGTTCCTGCCTCTTTCTTCCCTCCAGTTCCTGCTGTTCAGAGGCGGCACCTGGAGTCGGTTCTGGGTTACTGGATTTCATCATTTTTAGAGCCACCTCAACACAACTCTCTGGGATCTGAATACAAAACAAAAGAGAAAAGTGTAAATATACATATGTCACAAGAAAAATACTTTTACTTCTGTTAGAGTTTGTATAGAAAAAAAAGGTCAAGCTGAGGCGTGCAATGTCAACCAACACATTAGCAAAAATAATGTAATAATATATTATTATAAATTAACAGTTTTCAATTTATATAATTATAGTAATATTTTAACACCAGAAAAAAGTACACACTTTAGCTTTAAGTAAAAGAAAAGCCTTTGTTCATAATTTAGTTTATGTATCACATTAATTTAGGTTACTATTTGCTGAACTCACAGAAAAGTCAAGACCGATGGTCTCGTACTGGCGATGGACCTTGTCGGCCAAGTCATCGAAGAGCCGTACGATTGAAGGCTTCTCTAGAGACATTGAGGGGCTCATGCCAGAACGCACGATGGCAGGCCATGTCAGAGCAATGCACTCCCAGTACTGCAGGGTAGCAAGACAGATCCCAGAGTGGTTCCCTAACAGACAGTACAAGGCACCCTGGAGAAAAGTAATAAAGACGGATCAAACATGATCCTTTTCAACTTCCCATAGCTGCAGCATATCAACAGAAAGAGAAAAGATTTTTAGATTTTTTTCAGGGTTTAGTCATTGTAAACGGTGTGAGACCTACTTTGAATTGCTGCTGGGTGACGTCAGTGCGGCATGGGTCCAGATACTCCAGCACCGCAGGGATGATGTCTCTGCAGCAGAAGTTGTAGGTTCCCAATGCTGTGAACAGCACATTCTGAGCTTTACTCCTCACCTGAGGTAAAAGAGAAGGTTTTCATGTTGTGTTCATTGCGTTTATATGTGAATGTCTGTGTTTGTCTGTATGGTGTTGTCATACCTGACTGTACCTGCTGGTGGACAGTCTGAGCAGGTCATTTATCAGGTCCTGATGAACACACCTGTAGATACACCCCTCTATGGTCAGATTTCTTAACTGAAACACAAACAGGCATAAACGCACTCAAAACCACTGAAATCATAACAGAGCATGGTGAGGAGTCTTTGAGATACATTTTTATCTAATGGAAGGTACCCAAAGATGTTATACATATTATAAAGCATTACCCACATAAAAAATCCTGTCCAGGTCATGCATTTTACCCTAAAATCTAAAGATTTTTTTTTTTTTTTTTTAAATTAATTTATTTTTCTTTTATTTTTTTTTAAAGAAATCAATACTTTATTCAGCAAGGATGCACTAAATTGATCAAAAATATTAAGTAGCACAACTGCTTTGAAAATTATTAATATATATTAAAATATACTAAGAGTTATTTTGTAATAACATTTCACGATATTACTGTATTTTTTAATCAAATAAATACAGCTTTGGAGAGCATAAAAACATCTTTCAAAAATATTTTAGAAATCTTACTGACCTCAAACTTTTGAAAGGTTGTTATACAAAACATAATTTAGTTTTAAGGTTGTTATATTTAACAAAATAGTTATTGAAATAAAATAGTTATTTTAATCGAAAAAATGACCCAGTGATGCTCTTGACAGGCTTCCTAAGATTCACCCAAATGCTCTATAAAATATATTATAATTATTATTATTATTATTATGAGTTACCTCATGTTGCAGCATGACTCTGTCTATGAGTAGAGCTCTAATGTGCTGTTTACTGCCGTGAAGCTGGAGAGAAGAACAGAGAGTGTCAGTCAACTACATCTCAAATGTAGAGAAGATGGACATTAAATGTGTCTCACCTTGTTCTCCATAGACTTTTTAATCAGACTGAAACTCTTCCAGCGGGAGTCAAACTCATGTTTGTGTGAGCCTTTAAAGTGGAGCACGTCATTGATGATCTATTGAGAGAACACCATGCGTCAGTCACGCCAATGCTTATTACCAAGAAAATAAATATATGCATACACACACACAAATGTTGGAGAAAACCTGACAGTGTTGTGGTTCACCTTTATTATGGAGAAGAGGGATTTGATGTCATCTTCTGAGTGCTCAAGTGTGTAGTCTATTTAAAATAAACATAACAGAGTTAAGAGAGTCTTAAAAGGTATTTAATAAAAAAAAAACAGCTTTCATTTCACTCAATATGTAAGAAGTATCATTTATTAAATTTCTCTATAGATGTTAAAAGCTTTAGAAACATGATCTTCTGTATTAAACTTTAATGTTTAAAACTAGAAACGGTATGTTGAAGTAACTTACGTAGTAAAGGTCTTATCGCCTTACAGATGTCCTGTCTGTAGTTCTCTCTAGACAGGTCTGCCAATCAATCAATAATCAATAAATAATCCACTGCCAAGCAATTAATTCATTAATCAATATAGCTCCAGCACTGATTTTAAACACAAGGAAATGCTCACTTACCATAGTCTACACCAGTGTACACTTTTGTCTCGTGTAGCTCAACCATACTGTTGATCCTAAATGAGAAGCATTTAGAAAGTTAAAATATTATTAATATGTTTAATAAGTACCAGAGCATTATATATAGTTGCACAATCCATGCAATGCTAAAATCACAGATGTTTGCTGAGTTGTTTTTGTAATACACTACCTTTCAAATGTTTCGGGTCGGCGAGATTTTTTAATGTTTTTCAAAGAAGTCTCTTATGCTGAACTAGTCTGTACTTATTTGATCAAAAATACAGTAAAAACAGTAATATTGTGAAATATTACAATTTAAAATAGCTGCTTTCTATTTTAATATATTTTAATATGTAATTTTAAAATATATTAAATCTGAATTTTCAGCATCATTACTCCGGTCTTCAGTGTCACATGATCCTTCAAAAATCATTCTAATATGCTGATTTGGAAACATTTCAAGTAACATTTCTTATTATTAGCAATGTTAAGAACAGTTGTGCTGCTTCATATTTTTGTGGATTCTTTGAACATTTGAATGGTAGTGTACATTGTGTATGTTACTTACAGCCCCGGCACAGGTTCTCCATACACTGGGGGCAGAAGGGGGCTTGCTCCCAGAAGACAGTTATGAACAATGGACAGACTCTGTAGAACATCATCCCTGAAGAGACAAAATACACAAATTAGTACAGCAAATGATTCTTTCTCTGATCTTTTTTCTTGAATGTTCTTTTGTGGATCAATGAATTTCATCTATGAAAGAAACAAAGATCTCTAAGCTTAAATCAATCTTGAATAATAGTCTCTGACTTCTCTAAATCAGTGAATTTTGAAACTTAAAATAAAAATATGAGACGGACAAGGATTAAATAAATAATTTTTTTTTTTTTTTCGTAACAAATGCCTGAATACATTAAGCCCCTTTTTAAAGAAAGTCCAGTATAATATGAATTTAAAGAAGCACATTTCTGGTTTGGTGTAGATGAATAGGAACTTCCTGATGGGGCTGTGTGGGTACATTAGACAAAAAGAAAGAAGAGTTTTTATGAATTCAAACACAGATCCTGTATCATGTCACTGTATCCGGTGGCTGACCTGCTCATGTCCTGTTCTCCCTGTGTGTGTTTCTGCAGACGCTGGAGTTCCGGCTTTAACAGCAGATCCAGCAAGTAGAAAACAAACTCTCTCTCTTCTGTGCTGGGCATGTGCCACTGGATGTCCAGGTTCCACAGGTCTCCAGGCCGACCCCAGTCCTGATCCAGAGAGGAGACAGAGACAACTAGTGGAATATCAGCCTGCATGACATGATTTTTTGAAGTTTTTAAAAAAGACAATAGACAAAAGACCAATGTTTTGTTCAATTAAGTAGACTGATGATAATAGTGTAATGTTTAAAGTCATTCTCGTTATCTTATTTTGATCCACTTTTCTTTAAACTCCCCCTATAATGCTTTTTCGGATATTACCCTTCATGTAATATAGCACTTTGTGAGTGTAAAAAAAAGTTTTTCAAAGATAAAAGTACATGATAAATGGAGTTATTGTCACCCATTCTGAACTGCCTGAAACTAGTCGTCAGTAATTCCAGTCTTACTATCTGCACAAACCTATGTAGGTTTGTGACACATTTGCATATTGTCAGCCTATGGTCTGCATTGGCTGCCCGCAAACAATATCTACTTTGACCCACAATCAAACACTGTAGTTGTAGCTGAGGCCTGGAGTAGTTTTATTTGTTTTGTCGACATGTCGAGAAGACACGTTTTCTGCGAAAGCAAATCCACTTTGCATGCACTTCCAAAGGACGAGAACTCAGGCTTGAATTAATATGGTAAAACCGAAGCTATCATTACTTTTCTTATCTCTGTGTATAAAAGAGCTGAGGAAGCCTCTGGAGCTGAAATTAAGATATGGTAATGGGTGTTTCGTTTCTGACACACACAACCACAACAGACTGGGTCATCTGACCAATCAGAGCAGAGTAGGCTCTCAAAAAGAAGGGGTTTAGAGAGATCAATGGCCAGATTTACTAAAGCGTGAGAGCGCAATTCCAAAAAAGCACAGATGGGAGTGGAAAGTTCTGTGCGTAATCTACTGATGATGCGCAATTAAAGAACACAGACGCAGCCGGATCATTTCCATAATGACCAACGCTATGTACCAAAAGCAACGCAAATCACAGTCTGGTTTAAGACATGCTTTTTTGGGTGGTAAATACCAGTAAATTGACTAGTGCAAACCTTAGTAAATCACCGTGCACGAATTAATTTAAATACTCTCCTCCCATAAATGTCATTAATAAATCCTAACATCAAAAAAGGGTTTGCGCTGACGCAAGCTGTTAGTAAATGGGGCCCTAAATCTTTATTATACCATTTCAGACATTGAGAAAACAAGATGCTGCTGCAATGTATATAATGAGAAAATTAAAGTGTTATTGGATCTTGGATGCCTGTAAACCTATTGTAGGAGACTTCCAAAACAAAATTAGGAACATTTAAAATAGCATAATAGGGGCACATTTTGTTTCATAGATTTGTTCTAATAAATGTTGAAAACAAGTGGAGTAAATGTAGTTCTGATTTTCTGAGAATGCTGAGGCAGAGTCAAGTTCAAATGAACCACGTAATAAAACGTCAGACAGTGAGGAAGAGTGACGTCTGTCGGTCTAAGAATAGGTGCTTAGGCATACCAGTGCTAGAGAGGGTGACGGAGCTTCACTAATCCATTCACTTGCTCAATCACCTCATCTCCTTCTCTTCAGAGATATTTGATAGGATGAACCTAATGCCTGGTTACAGGAGCAAACACAGAAACATCCTAGTGGGGACTTCATTGCAGGGGACTCTGCTGTTGTGAATGGTAATTTACACATTTTGGAATTTTTAAATATACATTCAGGCATTATTTATTCCCCTTCACATCTACTGTAATTTTTTATTACTATAATAATAATATTAGGATATTTTATAGAATATTAATATTTACTAACATTACCCTAAAATATAACATTTGGCACTCTGAAATAGAAATGATTATTAACCCACATAAATTTGATTTATCTCAATTATTTCTCCTAGACATCACTTTTATTATTGTAAATTGGGAGCAATGGAAACTTGCTTAAAATCTCCTGCTGTTTCTCAGATATTTCTCCTAAGAAAAAAAAGAGCTCATGCATATTTTTTCTAGAGTTTCAAAAGAGATTTCAATGATACTGTATCTCAAACTCAATTTAGATTTACCAAGATACCAAAGTCAGAGATGTCAACTGAACTAAAGCATTTCTCATCAAACTGATTTAAGTTACCTGTATGCTTTCCACAAATACCAAATGGTCTATACTCTTTACTGTGTCAACAATTTTTAAAATGTACTCTGTGGGTTCTTCAGGATTACAGTATCATATTTCAGATTTTATTCTGAGCACAGCTGAGATCTATGTCACTATGAGAGGGTCAGTGGCTAAATCAGTGGTCTCGTTTTCCGCTTGAGGCTGACCTTGATTGGAAGGTATGTGTCAGTGTGCTGCTGGACACCGCCAGGCATGCTGCAGTACTCTCTGGGATAGATGAGGGATGAGGAACGCAGGATGTGATAGAGCAGCTTACAAGCCAGACTGTAGCCCTGCTTACATTTCAGGTGCAGAGTCAACTGAAGAATCTGGACTAGCTGAGACCTGTAGAGTAACAGTTGATCGCCATCCACACGGGTCACCTACAGACAGAGACAAGGACTGTGGTCTTTTACATCTCTGCAAGATTTTTTTTTTTAAGAAATTAATTTTCATTTTGCAAGGATGCATTAAAATGATCAAAAGTAAAGACATTTATAATGTTACAAAAGATTTCTATTTCAAATAAATGCTGTTTTATTCATCAAATAATCCTGAAAAAATGTCATGGTTTTCTCAAAAATATGAAGCAGCATAACTGTTTTCAACACTGATAGTAATAAGAAATGTTTCTTAAGCAGCAAATCAGCACATTACATGATCTGAAGGATCATGTGACATTGAAGACTAGAGTAATGATGCTGAAAATTCAGCTTTGCATCACAGGAATATTAAATAATATTTAAACAGAACCAGTTATTTTAAATTATAATAATATTACACAATATTACTGTTTTTATTTTATTTTTGATCACATAAATACAGCCTTGGTGAGCATAAGAGACTTCTTTTAAAAACCAATAAATAATCTTTCCAACCTCAAAGTTTTGAAGTTTCTTTAAATGCTAAATTTAGATTTCTATATTTCTAGAGTTCAATTTCTATATATATACACATTTCAAATAATTTTATATTTCTATATTTTTTAAAATAGATATTTCTAGTTATAGGTTTCTAGATTAAGATATTAGCATATCTAAATTAACACAGCTAGTTATATATGATTTATAAAATCCAGTGACTGACCTCAGACAACAGCTGGAGGTTCCACATCAGTTCTTTATCCAGCTCCTCTTCATTTAATACCTCTTCATCTGAGAACACATGGTATGTTAACTGGAAACTCACAACACATGTAGCAATCCATACACTGACATTAACACATTAGGTGCTTACTGGATGAGATTTGTAATATGGCATTACAGCAGTGAGGCAAAAAGAGTTTCAGAGCCTCTGTCGGGTGACACTAAAAAGGAGAATAATCATTTGAAATTGTCAGACAAACGTTTTGAGAAAAGCTGGCAGCTGTGGATGTCTGTGAGTTGAGCTCAGGACACTAACCTTGGTTGCAGCTCGGCACATGTCTGCCACCATCCGTCCAGCAACATGAGTCTCAAAAACGTTTGTAGTGGCGAAGTTGAAGACTTTTTCAAGGGCCACCTTTGAAAATGAAGGAAATATGTTCAGGTATCATCACATGGAAATGGAAATACACTTCTGTTCAATAGCTTGGGGTCTATAATAGTTTTTCTGTCTGTAAGGTTCTGTTTGGACACATTAAATTGATCAAAAGTGACAGAATTTGCATCATTATAAATGCTGCTTTTGTGAATGTTCTACTCAAAGAAATGTAATAGTAGTGTATGTTATGACCTTGAATATTTCCATAGAGCATTGTGTGAAGATGGTGTAGAATGTGGAGGACAAGCCCAGCTCCAACAGACTCTCTAGATAAGTCATTTTCTCTGTCTCCACCTCCTCCCGAGTCTGTTCCAGAGTACTGGTGTCAATCAGTGCAAAACACCTAAACACACAAACATGAGAGGGCGAATGAAGATACAGAAAGAAAAACACATGTACAGTATTCACATGGTACTTTGAGTTCTGTACCTATCAATAAATTGAAGAACAAAATCCTCAAACTCTGCAGAGGCTGAACACAACTCTTTTTCCACCTGCACAAAGAAAATCAAAGAAAAGTCTGAGTCCCACATGAACTTACACATAAAGATAATCTAAGGACAGGAGGACAGGATCACCTGTGTGAGGTCATTTCTTGTCTGAACAGCAGCAGAACAGTCCACCAATGGCACAAGAGTAACACAAGTTGCTATTAACTGGAATGTGATCTGAAAAAAATAAATAAATATTTGAAAACATACAAACCTCCATAAGACCAGCAATAAGAAAACAAAAAAGTCTAGACGTTCTACAATGTAAATTGCCCAAGGGGCGAATTAGTCTTCCAGGTTCTGACGTCATCCCTGCACGACACTTGAAACTTGAGTAGTACAAAAGTGTTACACTATAATTTATAATATTCTTACTTAGGACGGAAATATATAATCATTAAGACAAAACAAAACAAAACAAAACAAAAAACACCCATTATCTTCCTCCAGTGTTACTGTAGTATTATTTACTTATATATTATTTGAATGAGCTTTTAGTATTAGTAATTTCATGTGCTTTTTTTATTATTAGTTTTTTATATATATATATATATATATATATATATATATATATATATATATATTTATCTTACATATTTATTTCAAATTCATTTATCTTCTATTTATTTTTAGATTTAATGGTTCAACTTAGTTTTACTTAACAATAGCAACACTGTCTTGGACAGACTCTCACCATACACTTGCTGAAGTCATTGGGGTCGACCCCTGGGAGAGCCCTCATGAGGAGAGGCAGCATGTGTGTGGGGCCCTCTGGGAACCTCTGGCCCCCAGCCACCAGAGTCCGCGCCACACTGATCATACAGCTTAAAGTGGCGGTCAGCTGGTGAGGCTCAGTGAGGGTCTCCATGGCGGGATATGTCCTTAAATGAGGAAAAAAATGCTTTTATGTGATAATGCTCAAGCACACCATCCACTCATCATCAATTTATGTAGTCTTAATGTAATGTTATTGTAAGTTCACTCCAAATACATTAGCACGTGCTTTAAACAAACAAAAACAAACACACACACACACTTACTTCTCAAGCACTGGAGGAATGACCAACTCAGGTCTGAGCAGGGCAAGGTTTTGCAGGGCTTGGGCAGCATCCAGACTGCCGGTTTTGCTAAACATAGAAAGCAGGACGGGCTGCTTCATACTCTCCACAAAGTCTGTGATATCCTGCTCACTGAGAAGGTGGCTTTCAGGAACAGGGGTCAGCCAAGTTGGCGTCCGGTAACGTTCTCGATGCAGACGTTTCACAACACTGGCAGGTAAACGCTGAAGAAGCTTCATGAGTTTCATCTGGGGAAGGACGGAGCAAAACAAATTATTTAATAATAAATAAATATATTGAACAAAACTGATTATGGAACTTATATTTACATCCAAAATTATTATTACTTTTTTTCATTACAATGAAAGGGAGTAGGAAGGAAATCATTGGGGAAAAAGAGGGGAAATGGACTGGAAATGGAGCTCTGACCATAATGATATTATTACAACAGGGAATCAGACTGAATGAACAAACTTAAAAGGGATAGCTCACCCAAAAATGAAAATTCTGTGTTACTCTGTGTAAATCTTGTGTATTCTGTGTAATTCTTGGTTACAAACATTCTTCCAAATATCTTCCTTTGTGTACAGCAGAACAAAGGTTTGGAACAACTTGAGGGGGAGTAAATAATGACAGTTTTCATTTTTGGGTGAACTATCCCTTAAATGGACAATCATACCACTTCCCACCACATGTAGCAGGATAGAATGCTCACTTGTTGAAATGATAATCTGAAGTTGAAGTTAATATCCATCCCTTTGAAATATTCATATTTGGCAGTTATATGGCAGTCCAAATGTTCTGAAGAGATTCAAGTCGCTTTATATGATTAACATATTTAATTTAGGCTTTTATAAACATTGATCAGTGAACACAAACAGAAGCTCAACTGAACCTGCTTGATGCGTGAGAACAAACCTCTTCTGGAAGCTCAAACGTGCTGTGTAACACACGAGAATGAACCTCATTGGTTCTCGCATGTGTCAAGCAAACAAGCATCATATAGATTGATTTTATGATCTCTTTATGAACTTTTTGAGGTGTCAGTGTCAGTTGCGTAGCTGTCTATGGAGGGACAGAAAGCTCTCTGATTTTTTCAGTTTCAATTAATTTTCAGTTCTACTGGGCATTTACTGTCAAAAAAAAAAGCCACTGTAACTGCCATTTGATCATAGGGTTGGATGTTAACTTCAACTTCAGATTCCCATTTTGACAAGTGAGCATTCTATCCTGCCATAAAGTGTTTTGTACCCTGTGACGCCCACCACAAATCACACAATTCATTTGCGTCATCAAAGGAAGAACACTTTCTGTAAGCTTCTGAAAACAAATCAGATGTTCTACAGACTGAACATCTCATCAACAGCAGACTGAAAGGGGAAGCCAAAGTAATATGGCAACAATGTGGCGACAATAAAAGGACAAAGCTTTCGCAGGGTTTACTGTGACAACTAGATGCCTCCCTCAGACAAAGCAAACACACATCCCTGGAAAGATGAGCTGTCCTCATCTATGAGGAAATGCTTCTAGAAAAAGAATGGCATGTATTGTTGATAGCAGCACTGTGTTTAAAATGGACACAGCTGCAGGCTCTTCTAAAGCATTCTGGGAGACCGATTAAAATCTGGATAGAAACTTGAAGACCTTGTTCATTTTGCTCTTCTTAGTTTTCAATGGAAATTTAACAAAACAAAAAATGCGGTAATGTCTGGATAATCCAGGGGATTTGTTTATTCTTATTTTCAATTTGTTTATACTTATAAATATTACTGTAGCATAGTTATACTTTATATATTATTTTTCATTTGATATAACATTTATTTATAATAAAGTAGAAATTCGGCATAAATATCAGAATCCAAAACCTCTAGCAGTAACTCACCAGCCAGCGGCCGTGGTTAGAAGGGTGGAAAAATGAGGCGATGCTGTTGAAAAGGCCACTGAGCTGGGTCTGGGTCTGTTTGCTGGGCCCTCCCTAAAACACATTATTAAATATAAAGCAAAATTTATTACATCATAACTTGATGGTTTTCGAATAGCATATTTTCAGAGGAAGGTGCCTTTATTTTACACTGACCAGCAAAGCAGAAATCCAGACGACCACATGACCGATGTCATAGGCATTCGTCAGATATCTGGAAACCAACATCTGACTGGATCCTACAGGAAGATTAAGACTCCTCAAGGTCCTAGTGAAGATCTGAAAACAGACAGAATACAAACTGTATAAGCAGCAACATTGAACTAGCTCTGGATTTAATGGCTTATCGTGTACATGAAAATCATTTAAACAAGAAACCAGTTACTGAAAACAGACAGCTGAATAAAATTTGAGCGATATCTTTCTACGATGGAAATAGAGTGACCATCTCACCGTTGGTATATAAGGGTCCCAATCTATGTAACCAATGTTGTCATTTGCCAGTCGTGCAAAAAGACTGACAAGATTCTGGAACAGACGAAATGGGGTTAACACTAATGTAATGAATTACTGAGGTCGTGAACAGAAATCCACAGAGTTAAAATTCTATAGTGAGACAATCATACTCACCACTTCCCAGCTTGGAAGGTTCTGTACTGACACCCACAGGCTTATCAATTCATCAAACCAAAGTCTGAAGAAAAACATATTTAAAAAAAAAAAAAAAGAACAAGGTATTTTACTGTATTTTTAACTCTGGAAAAATAGTATTTGTATAGGATGTGTGACAGTTACATAATATACAATATTTAAATATACAATTTAAATTCTATGAATACAGCATTCCTTTATCAACCTTTTATTTCCCTTTTTTTTTTTTTGAATGTTTTGAATGAAGTAAGGAACTAAATCAAATTTCTTTTAGGTTTTTACATTCTAGTTTGTATGTATGACTTTCAAATTAAATTTCATACAAAAAAATTAACAATGGCTGTTCATCCATCTCTCATGGTTCATTCTGCAACATATATACTACCATTTAAAAGTTTGGGGTCAGTATTATTTTCCTTAAAGAAATTAATACAGGAAATTGTTGAAAAATTCAGCTTTGCCATCATAGAAATAAATTACATTTTAAAATATATTAAAATAGAAAACATTTATTTTAAATAGTAATAATATTTTACAATATTACTGTTACTATACTTGTGAATTAATAAATGTAGCTTCGGTGCACATTAGAGACTTGTTTCCAAAATATAAAAAATCTTACTGACCCCAAACCTTTGAATGGTAGTGTGTGTGTGTGTGTGTGTGTGTGTGCGCTAAAATAATCTTCTCTATATTTCAAGTGTAGCAGAAAGACTAATAGGACTGACTGTGCAAGGACTCAAAGTGTGTTATAATAAGGTTCAGGCAGTGCTCACTTAAAGCCTTTATCATGCAGCTCTGGGGGGAGAGTGGTGGGCAGGAAGAGCTCAAAATATCCCATCGCCTTTTGCATGGTCACGTCAAAAGGGCACATCAGAGGTTTCCACTCATCCAGCATCTCCTGTGTTGCTGATTCTGGAAAATAACTGAACGCATACAAACACAGACAGACAGAGAATGACTGAAATGCTGTTGTTGCTGATGTCTGACCTCATGTGTTATGCATACATATAACAATGCTAAACCTTTGTGATGTGCTGTCTTTTTTTCCTGTTTTTTTTTTTTTAAAGATTTAAATATGAAAAGTACCTAAATGTCATGGTAAACTGTATGCAGGACAAGTACACTTATTAACTGGATAACTGGTTAATGTGCTTCTGTAAAAGGATTACAGTCTGTCGTTCTAAGCCACATCAAGAATCCCGACATCCAGTGCCTGGCAATCATCTACTGGCCCATTCATGAGCAATCTGCAAACAGTACGTTATCTGTACAAACTAAAAGTATGGACTTCACTGACTGGGCACATGACAACCTTTTCTGTAATCCCAGATGAGCCGAGAAGAGCTCTGAACATGCAGCCTCACCTCACCCTAGATAACTCCATAGAGTCCCTTTTATGTCACTGTTTTTAAGTAGAAACCAGGCAATCATATTGTCTGTCTCTATGTATTTCACTTATAACGTATTAAAAAAGATATTTCAGTATTGACCAGTTTTATCCTAATTTAAATAGTCTGCTGTTAAAGGATATGATGTCCTTTTTGACCTCCTGCTGAGGAACGGATTGCATTGATCCTGGGACACTTCAGTCTCTCAGAGACAGGAAACTCCCACAAAGCCAAATTAAAATAGCATGAAACAGGATTAAATGCCTAGGGAGAAACTGTGAGCACAGTGTTTATGTACACTACCAGTCAAATGTTTGGACACACCTTTGTATAGGTTGGACACATTTTTTTATATATATGAAGGCAAGAAAAGACTAAAGGCAAGAAAACTATGAAATAACTTGAATTACAGTATGGGAAGTGGTGATCAAAACTTCAGATTTATCTACAAAGCTCATTTTAAACGTTTAAGAAAATGTTTTTCAGAGCTATTTCTTCAAAAATAATTATATTATGTTAATTAGGTGCTCAAGAAACATTCCATTTTATTATCAATGTTAAAAATAGCTGTGAGCTTAATAATTTTCTGCTTAATAATATTTGATGAATACAAATAGTCCCCAAAATATTCATTGGTAGTGTATGTCTGGAATAATGAAACAGAAGATAGTAGGGGTTTAACAACATATCGTGTCACAATATATCACAATACAAAAATGCATTGTGTATAGTTCTTTTGTGAGAAAAAAAAATTCACGTTTAAAGAGTTTTAGTGTCAGTACTCCATTAAACTTCTATAAATTATGTTGAATAAAATGTATAATAATGCAATGGGGGAATATTTGTGGGTCCTAAAAATGCCAAATGTGGCCTACATTATTTTAAATATATCTAGTCAGTTACAGAATGCAAGCATATACATCCAAAATAATTCTGTATTTTTAGCTTCAGAATCATGAGTGTTTTTATTCTCGTGTCACCTTTGTCCAGTCCATTGGGTTACCAGCACCAAGTCCAAGCCTATTAATTTCCACCCCCAGTAATACCAAATTTAGCATTTTAATCAACAGTTCATTTTTGTTAACCTTTTACCATATGTCTTGGAGTATTGCAATAATATCGTATTGTGAGTTCAGTATTGTGATATGTATCAAATCGTGACATGAGGGTATCGTTACACCCCTAGAAGATAGATATGTAAGAAAGTACTTACGGCCTGCAGTTCTTGATTAAGGTCTTCAGAACTGCTTCCACTGAGCTGCAAACGAAAGAGAAACTTGAAAGTGACACTAGATACACCACCACATTAATTCCATGCAAACAATTCTTCAATAAACAAGACCAACACACTAGTGTTGTTAGACGCAACCATGCATTACAGTCTCGTTATTAACCCAAAAAGGCAGGGATGAGTATAGTGTTAGAAGAACCTTTGTGAAGTAGAGTTTTTATTGGGCTGATTGTCCATCTGTGACCTATATACTGCTTTAAAGCTGGTCAGCAAAGCTATTTTAAAGTTTTATCAACTCCCTTAACCCCTCCATTTTAGATGCTCAGGATATTTCATGAAATTCTGTTCTTCATTACCAAAACATCAAATCACATTCACCACTTGCATGAAACCCATCAAACACATGCACCATAAAAATCACACCGCTAAACAAATGTAAACAAGCCTGTGATTGTCACCAAAAAATTGCAGATATGTAACACCCAGACAGGGCCTCTGAACCTGACGACCTTTGTTTTGAAACGGGCCAAAGTAATCTTTCACCTCTGGACTCATACAGAAAAAGAATGTGATCCTCAGTAGAGATTCACTGCTGCAGCCCGTGTAGTGGGAGCCGACAAGGATACTGGAGTATCAGATGTCTGCATTAAAGAGCATGGGGGAAAACAGACGCTACAAACAAGCTCAGCACTCAGAAACAATGTACAGTACCGTGTGTTGGCTTGGGCATTCCAATTGAGAGCAACAAAGTGTTACTGAATGGTGTGAAAGCAGCACAGCATTGGTTTTCACAGTGCGAGTCCAACAGCCTGTCTGGATGTCAGTTTTTTTTTTTTTTTGTGCAATGTGACATGCATCTCATTTGGTAAAGGTGCACTCAGTAATCATATATATAATATTAATATTTTTAATAATAGTATAATCATTTTTATTTAGAGTTTTATTTTAAATAATTATGTGTGTGTGTGTGTATATATATATATTTTTTTTTTATGTTTTCTTTATACAGATTTCAGAATTAAATTACATAAAGCTTACTTGCCCATTATGATGTTATGTAACAGTGAAAATAGCAGCAGCTTTGGCTGTAAAAGATTATAAGCTATTTTTCTGTTTGGTATTATCTATACTTTTACCATCAATAATATCTTAATACAGGATAGTTACAACATATCTGAAGTCAGACATGGAACCATTTTGACATAAGGAGTATTTCAACAGAAACTAACATTCCAAAAAGTAAAGAATGTGAACAGCTCAAAGTACAATCGCTCAGTTGTCATCTTGTAAAACTTAATTTTTAATAAATCAAAAAACATCTATTTCATTGATGTGTATAGTATGAGATGGAGAATATACATTGATGATCAACAAGGAACAAAAAGACAAACAAACATTGTTATTGTGCACCAGCAAAAATGTCATGCATCCACAGCAACAGATTTAAAGTCAAACAAAGTGAGTATAAAGTCAAAGACCACTGGGACGAAATAAGAGCCAGTGAAACATTTCAAAAATTATTGAGTGCACCTTTAAATATTAACATAAAGTAACTTGGTCCTTACCACCTCTGAGCAAGTTTAACAAGTATGTGTTTAGAGGAAGAGCGTGGCCGCAGAGAACTGAACATGAGAGGAGATAAAAAGACAGGAACACTCAGCACTTCCTGTTTACTAAGACAACATTTTTATGAGATGCTCAACATCAGCACCAGTTCTAAGATGTGTGCAAATTCCCTGTGACAGATATCAAAAACAAAGCTGGGATCGAAGTTATTAGGGTAACTATTTAAGCACATTTATTGTCTGTTTTATTGAATAGAGATGCAAGAATTTGGCAAAAGTGATAAACCAAAATTTTCAAATGTTTAGATTAAGTTATTGCTGCTTTAATCCACTTTTTATAACGTCTCTGATGGGATATGCACGTACCTGGGAAACCAGTTCAGGCCGAGGTGCTCTGTCTTTGAGTACAGGATCCTGTCCTGCAACTCATACAGGGGTCGCCATGGCAATTCTAAGTCCTCTCTTGAAAGCAACTCCTTCTTCCTGGAAGACAAAACCATTTAAACAAGATGATTTTCTTCACATAGGTCAGAGGTGTGGGTGGATATTCAAATCTCTAGAGCTGATCTGCCACTCTGTAAGGGATATGTATGTTAGGTGACAAATCAATTATTACATGGCTACATAAATAAAATGTAGATTTTTTTTAAATTACTGAATTAATGTATTATCTTAATTGTAGACTATCTTAAAGCTTAAACTGCATTACAAGAAGAAAACAATTGACCTGAAAATAAATGTATATTATTATTCATCTGCAAAACATATAATAGTCTATTTAGATATAACATGACTTTGTATATTTGTTGGGGACTTCTGAGCCTCTAGTCAGTTGGCAAAAGGTTTCACCATTAAATTAATACTTAAGTCCCCTGAAGTCGTCTTGCTAGTTACAAAATGGCCCCAATTAGCCATTCTAATTTGCACTGGTATAAAAAAAAAAAAAAAAAAAAAAAGTTTATACTGTTTACAGAAAAAATACATATATACAAAAAAAATTGCTGTGTATATATATATATATATATATATATATATATATATATATATATAAAGCATAATCCAAGGCGAGCTCTGCATTAAACAATTTTAATGCAAGATGTGGAGGCAAAGAACCACCTGACGTGAAGCGGAATGCATTCACGTCAATGCAATGCACATCTAATCGTGGATTATCCACCTTACTGCAAACTACAAACTGCAGTTATATCAGTCATTTACAGATGGTTAGATCTAGCATTCTGCCAGCTTTAAATCAGACACAGATGTAGAGAGAGAATAATCCCAGAGAGTAATTCTATAAAACAACAACAAAAAAGGAATAATCTGGTATTATCTGAACAATTTTAATCTTCTTAAAATTAAGAATATCAATCTTTATGGCTGGGCTAAATAGTTTGCAAACTAGTACAGAAATGCCCTACACTGTGTTGATGTTATGGTCATGAGTGCATGAACAAAGTCAATCTTACTTCAGCAGGGTGATGAGGAGACGGGCGAAGCTCTGCATCATACTGATCTCCAGTTTGGGGATGGTGACCAGCTCGTACAGCAGCTTGACGAAAAGCACATGGTCCTCTTTGCTGAACTTCCTTCCATATAATCGCATGTACCTGAAGGACAAGGAGGGATTGTGGGGTTTTTAGTATTAAAAAGTAACACTTTATTCAAACTATATTGTGTCTCCCTCTGATATTAGCAGTTATGATGGTGAGTTGTATGATATGAAACAGATCTGTGGTTATTATCCGTTTTAGAATAGAGAGTGTTGTGAATTTATGATGTTCAGGCTGATTAGTGTAGTCATGTTAGATCATAACGTCAACAATGTGCATCTCTGCATAAAATCTAAACAAATTTAGATTGCCCTTTTGGATGCATTTTCAATTGCTCCATGTTGAAATGTGAACATAAAAGCAACATGTGATACCCAAGTAAATCACAGATTTAGGTCAAGCTATCAAAGCTCGATTTCCAATGAAAAGGAAGTGGACTCATGGCTGACCTGACACAATCGGATAATCTAGGTCAGACCTGGATACTGTAGTATCTGTGCTTTGGCCGGCAATGCCAATGCCTTGCCAAGAGGGCTTTGTTAGGATGTTTTCAGGACTGGCAGTGATAAAGAAAGCCATGTCCTAAACACCTAAGTGCACATAGAGACAACTCCTTACACAAACACTACTATGTGTGGCCCAATTCACATAAACGTATGCACTATTCTATAACGTTTTGTAATATAAATATAATGTTCACACTTGAAATTCCAAAAAGAAAAAGTGCACTTTAAATACCCGGACAATGCACTTAATTAACTAAAAAAAAAAATGAAGTGCAGAAGGTTGGACACTATTTATTTGTTATTATGAATGCTTGAACAACAATTACAACAAAAACTGTAAAGGGCGTACTTATAAAAAATATAAAATAATATTTTATTTTATTTTATATATATATATATATATATATATATATATATATATATATATATATATATATATATATATATATATATATATATATATATATACATATACACACACACACACATACACATAGGTGCTGGTCATATAATTAGAATACCATCAAAAAGTTGATTTATTTCACTAATTCCATTCAAAAAGTGAAACTTGTATATTATATTCATTCCACACAGACTGATATATTTCAAATATTTCTTTTAATTTTGATGATTATAACTGACAACTAAGGAAAGTCCCAAATTCAGTATCTCAGGAAATTAGATTACTACTTAAGACCAATACAAAGAAAGGATTTTTAGAAATCCTGGCCAACTGAAAAGTATGAGCATGTACAGCACTCAATACTTAGTTGGGGCTCCTTTTGCCTGAATTACTGCAGCAATGCGGCGTGGCATGGAGTCGATCAGTCTGTGGCACTGCTCAGGTGTTATAAGAGCCCAGGTTGCTCTGATAGTGGCCTTCAGCTCTTCTGCATTGTTGGGTCTGGCATATCGCATCTTCCTCTTCACAATACCCCATAGATTTTCTTTTCAGGTACTGGTAGCTTTGGCACTGTGTGCAGGTGCCAAGTCCTGTTGGAAAATGAAATCTGCATCTCCATAAAGTTGGTCAGCAGCAGGAAGCATGAAGTGCTCTAAAACTTCCTGGTATACGGCTGCGTTGACCTTGGACCTCAGAAAACACAGTGGACCAACGCCAGCAGATGACATGGCACCCCAAACCATCACTGACTGTGGAAACTTTACACTGGACCTCAAGCAACGTGGATTGTGTGCCTCTCCTCTCTTCCTCCAGACTCTGGGACCCTGATTTCCAAAGGAAATGCAAAATTTACTTTCATCAGAGAACATAACTTTGGACCACTCAGCAGCAGTCCAGTCCTTTTTGTCTTTAGCCCAGGCGAGGCGCTTCTGACGCTGTCTGTTGTTCAAGAGTGGCTTGACACAAGGAATGCGACAGCTGAAACCCATGTCTTGCATACGTCTGTGCGTAGTGGTTCTTGAAGCACTGACTCCAGCTGCAGTCCACTCTTTGTGAATTTCCCCCACATTTTTGAATGGGTTTTGTTTCACAGTCCTCTCCAGGGTGCGGTTATCTCTATTGTTTGTACACTTTTTTCTACCACATCTTTTCCTTCCCTTCGCCTCTCTATTAATGTGCTTGGACACAGAGCTCTGTGAACAGCCAGCCTCTTTTGCAATGACCTTTTGTGTCTTGCCCTCCTTGTGCAAGGTGTCAGTGGTCGTCTTTTGGACAACTGTCAAGTCAGCAGTCTTCCCCATGATTGTGTAGCCTACAGAACTAGACTGAGAGACCATTTAAAAGCCTTTGCAGGTGTTTTGAGTTAATTAGCTGATTAGAGTGTGGCACCAGGTGTCTTCAATATTGAACCTTTTCACAATATTCTAATTTTCTGAGATACTGAATTTAGGATTTTCCTTAGTTGAAATAAATCAACTTTTTGATGATATTCTAATTATATGACCAGCACCTGTGTATATATATACTACCAAAATATATAACTACCAAAAATAATGAAAATAAATAATCTAAATAATACAAATAAATAAAATAATAAAAGGCCTTGCCATTTCACAAAATCTTAAATGTATTAAATAACGAAACAGTTTTAACAACTTTTTTGTTTGTACTCTGAATAAAAGTAACTATACAGTTTTCTAAATCTTTCAGTACCACAGTAAAAAAAAAAAAAAGGTTTCTGATTGCTGAATTCACACCGGAGAATATGAATAAATCACAAGAAATAATAATGTGTGTGTATGTGAACATGACATTACATGTTCATATAGCAAAAAAAAAAAGCACAACAATGTGTCATGTTGGACACTTCATGCACTGTCGCAGCTTTAAATACGTAGCGGAGGGGGAGGGGAGATGATCAAACTCCGATGATGAATGACAAAATAACCTTATAAAATTATACAGTACATGGCGCATATATGAACATAGTGTTTGGGACACGACTACTGACTCTGGGACATCTCCAAAACATGGACATAGCATACATTCTTGTCATACTAAAAAGACAGACAATCTGGAGATCCATGAATAGATTTAGTGAGAAAGAATATGATGTCTTGGATTACTCAAATGGTTTGGATGACACTGAGGACAATATTTCTCTACATGTTTACTGTTTACAGATGAGTATTGCATCTCATAGTCACACGCAGTCTGACATCAGTGACTGTTTGTGCTTGTTGTGCTCTTAAAATAGCACTGAGTGGCAAAAACATGACCAACAAGTCATTTTGCAATCACTGACAAAATATGACTTGTTGAACACCGCACCGGCCATTTCCTTACCTTCACTGCAATGACATTTGACACCGTTTAACACCAAAACATAACGTTATTGCAATGTATAAGCTTATTGTATTTGACATCAATGGGATATCGATAAAAAAAATAACTTAAACCTAAACAACTCAAGGTAATGAAGTATTTTATCCTATACGCAGTTATAATTTCGCAACGTGATCAAATTGAACGCCCTTCTAGCTTGTTTGAACAATGACGCAAGTGAAGTTGACTACGCATGCGCATCAGCAGTCAGCGCGCACTGATTAGCACTCTATTTAAAACGCAAGGGAGGTTTTTTTTTTTTTTACCCTAGTCTGCTTTATCCTCCTAAGTACAAAGATGTTCCCGTAACTCTAAATACACCTGCCTACAGAACATCACTTTTCCTGTTTCCATGATATTAAGATCAGGGGAATGTATTTATGATTCAGACATTCTAGGAACAACCCCATAATTTAATTTCGTTGGCAGATAGAACTATCAGGATGAGTCCTGGATAATGTTTGACGAGCTAATTCCTCCTAAATACTTACGTGGAAAGTTTCCTCGTCCAAAACAAGACACCTGGCCATATCTCTCTGAGTTGGACGGCTCGGCCGAGGTTTCCTTTTATCTGTGCCAAAGTTTCATTGGACTCTTCGTCTAGTTTGTCCTTGTAAGGCAGAAGTTCGTTGTAAACAATATCTTTTTGCGGAACAAACCCTAATAATTCGGATGCTTCTTTTTTCATATTACAGTCCCCCAAACGTGGTTCCTCCACTTCGATTAGATTAGAGACAGTCATGAACAAAAATATTCCAAACAGTGATGAGCTTCTGAGATAGGAGAAGTATTACAAATTATACAACTATTATAAATGTCAAAACCATAATACAGCCGTGGTATTTTCTTGTTGGAAGACGCGCACTGTCATCGCTCGTGTCGTTTCTGAACTCTCTAGGATAATGATGACTTCTTTTAAGCAAAGCTTGCTGTCATGCATCGTATTTCTATACGAGCGCTCCATGTATCCGTTTCCATTCAGCTGTAACCAACCAAACACACATGCCGCAACTCCACCCTCCTCAGCTTGCGTCACTTCCACCTAATTGTTTCCAAAATAACAGATCCAAGAACAGTTTACTGTGACTAGGCACCGGCGAGGAAAGAATGAATTTTACTATGGCAAAGGCGAAGTCCATGAATACTTGTGTGCCATTCCGATGTTACTCTATAACCTTTAAAAAAAAACATCATATTGTTAGTAGGCTATTAAATTATTTCTCTTTGTACCTTATTTCCACATATTTCTTGTACGTAGGACTTCTTATAATCGCAATAAGGTTATGTTGACATCGCATTGCGACCTTCCAATGGGAATGCTTTGCTCATGAATATTAATGACGTTATGCTGACGGGACTTGGTGTCCTTCCAAAGACATTGGTCAATTATATTAAGGCTCAAACCTTTACCATAGTAGTAAATTATAGTAAATTAGCCTCTCGATTATTAGAGTAAACACACAGCGCTTTTGACACAAGAAAATAACCTATGTTTTTCTTTTTTGTGGGGAAAATCTATTTATGATTCTGTGTCAGCCAGTTATAGACACGTAAATAAGCAGGATCACTAGATTACTCTGTCAAGATTGCGCAGCCATTATGAACAGATATATTTAGTGACATCTGCGCCAAAGTATGATTACTCAAGAGCTTAATCCATGAGATCTGTAAACAAGAGGGTCTCAAAAAAGCCCCTCTAAACGTCAGCGGGTTTATGAAAGGACATGTGACCTGTGCACATGTGACTGCTCAGTACATCGAGATCTACAGTAGCTATAAAATTCAGCAGATTTGTTTTCATTACAAAGACACTCCAGAAGAGGAATGACATTTGTGACAGTCTCCTGTTCAAAAAGAGAGGAGTTGACAAAAACCACAGTGTGTCCATTTTATCACTGTAATTGACTGTACCAGAGAATATATAAAACGTAAAAATTAGGTCTCTAATTAATATTTTTATATTCTATTTAAATGAAATCTATATATTTTATTTTTCATTCATAAATCTTGTAACACATTAACCTATATAATATAGGTACTAGAAAATATTTTCCAGTAGAGGTCGCCATTGTACAGATAATATACTTGCATCTGTAACATATTCAAGCAATTTACTAGTTATTTCCCTTGACAGTTGTACATGAGTGCAGTTTTGTTTCATCTATCTATCTGTCTATCTATCTATCTGTCTGTCTATCTATCTATCTATCTATCTATCTGTCTGTCTGTCTGTCTATCTATCTGCCTGTCATCTATCTATTGCCAACAATATTTAATGCTTAAATGGCAAGACCAGACAGTTGGGGGGTTGGGTTAGTTGTGAGGGGGCTCACAAAATTGTGTCTAGCAGCAGGCCGTATATAAAACTGTGGTTTAGGCACAGTGGGAGGTCTGGCTCCTGTGCTGTGAAGATACACGCCCACAACAGTTGGAGAATCATTAAGTTCTGGAAAAATGAGGGATTTGGCATGCCACACCTTAGGAGTTTTCATTTATGAGCATCTGTGGACTTCTGTTCTTTCCACAGAACATGACCTGCTTCATTGATTCATTATTAGAATTATAACTTGGCTGTACTGATTGTGAACCTGATAAGGTCAATGGGTGAGTGGAGTCAGTACAAGACATTTAGGCACCCTTATCCATGTACAAACCTGAATGTCAAAGATAAACTCTCACGCTTTATGTAACCGAGAAAGCTACGGCAAAGCTTTCAGCTGTTAACTCAAACAGTCACGAGTGCCTGTGTCATAAAGGTGCTGGTTTATGTTGAGGAGCTGAAAGCCTTTTTTTTTTTTACTTGCCTCCCAGGATACTGAACTTCCGAGCCAGTCTAATGGAAACTACTTTATGTTTTCACATTCACATGTGATTAGCCAGAACACTAAAGGACATCTTTCCCACTCCGACCTGTGCTGTTTGAGCAGCTCTCTGAACCCTGCAACCAGACAAGCAAATATTTCTGACGGTAAACTGAAACACAACCAGCAATGTCAAGCATAGACACAATATTTACCCATACTTTTGTAACTTAACTTTGTAATGAAACACCCTTTCAGCCTTTAAAAATGCCCCTTTAATGAGGAAGTTGGCTGATATGATTTGAAAGATGGTTTCTGCGAAATAATTTGAAAATTCCTTAATTGGTAGCACAATGTAGTGATATTTTCTGCATATCAAAACTTTTCACAGTCCCACATCGCAATGCAGACAGCAGTCAAGGGGGACCAGAAGTGAGAATATATCATCTGACAGCTGTATTTAATGATAGCCATATCAGAGAAACTACAGGCTTGGAAAACAGATCCAGAGCCAATAAGATATGGCTGTGGACAATTAATCACAGTTATAATTGGCTATTAGACACAACCATCCATCACATCATTGTATGCAAATAGCTATATGGATAATAGCATGTAAGGAATAAGGTACAGTACAGCTGTGGTGTCCTGATAATCCTGTCGGGGGTCATTTTGCACTTTTTACGATAATTATACAGCTTATTACATGTCTAATAACAAATAAATTAATAAATAATAAATAAATAAATAAATATTGCTGCAAGCAGCAATTAATGGGGTTCAAGAGGTATAAGACCATGTGGCTTACATCAAAATATATCCATGATGGAGAATACGCTAAAACACACATACAGAGAAATAAAAGGCTTAAACAATAATAATACTTAATGCACATTAACCATACTTACATACATACATTCACACACATTTTATTATATAGATATTTGAAATAAATGATAGGTAACAAAAAGATTACTGCAAGCCTCCTTTTTATAACACCATTTTCAGGGTTCACATTAATCATAATGTGGCACGGTTGTCAAAACTAATACCCAAGTACAAATGAAGTGATAAACATTGACAAAATGTGATCGTAATGTTATAATAGTGATTTTATTATGTCTATATATGAACGCAAAAGCAAAACCTGTGAAAAGAACTGTATTATTGAGTAGAATGACAATTACCATTATAACCATTAGATGGCAGCACAGGACTCACTGGCTCACTTTCATTTTAAAAGCGTTTGTTTTCCACCAGTAATCTCAACTAAAGCAAGGCACATTTTCCATGTTAACTCCATTAGGCGTGGAAAAGTCCCCCTGTAGTAAATAATTTTATCCCTTAAAACTCATCTTTGATCACCAAAATGACCAATTTAAATGTTTTTTTTCCTGTGAAAATAATTTTTTTTTCATGCCTTAAAATAGAATGTAACTCTACACCCTTGCTTCATTTAGTATACGCAGACCCATGAATATTTGTCCCCGCCTCCACTCAATCACACCAGCTCAGACTATCTGATCCACTTTACTGTAGTAAACAGTACACAATGGCAAGTGGAAATGGTTTAATTCAGCCATATATGTTTGAACCAGAAACTGATTCAGAAGTGGAGGAGTGAATTATACAGGCTTGTCTACAAGTCGATGTATCAGAATGGTAATGCATTTTACGTATTGCTCTCTACGTCGGACACTGTAATTGAAATGATTAGCCTTTGGCTTGACTACGTTATCAAACAGCTAATAATGTGTTGCTAACAAACCATGTTCCCATTCGCCATCTCCAAGTCAGACAGCTGCCTTCTAAAAAGCATCCTTAGAAACGCTTTGAACAACTTAGAACGTCAGATAACATCGTAATATACATAATTCACACGCTATATTGCTAAATGTACCTGATTTTTCATATCAACAGAAAAATATACTGGGATAACCTAGCTTCTCTTGAGATCCCCCTGCTTCGCAGCATACTTAATGATATGCTAAAGCCCGCCCTGCATGTTGATGGGATTGGTTACAACATGTTTGTGATGCACACACACACACACACGCACACACACATTTTTGTGATATATAATTGTGAAAATCTCTTTTAATGGTCTATAAGCATTTCACATATTTCTTTGTAAACTAATTATATAAAACTATATTACCAGTGCACCATAATTAAAAAAATGGTTTTAAGCATTTATTTATCAGTCAATTATGGAAACTGTATTATTACAGCTTTCATCTTTCAGTTGAAATAAATATGTGGACATTATATTTTAGACTTTACCTGTATATTATCTTAATGTTCTTAAAGTTCAAGTAAAAAGCAGTCCATTAAAATGTACAAAACAATTGCAAAAAGCCAAACATTGCAAGTAATATTAATACTAAAGACCTCTGAGGTCATTTTTACTACAATGGATTAATGAGTGTCTTATGATATGAAAGGCGTTGCCATTGCAATCGACCAATCAAAATCAAGTATTCCAGATACCAGCAAGAAGCTTCAACAGAGCCGTGGATTGCAATTAAAGTAATTGTTTTTGCACTATTATTGAGCTCTGTTTAATAATTTAATAAGTGTTAAATAAATTATTCAGCCATCGTATCTTCATCTGGCAGTATCTGTTCCTGTGCAGAAACTCGTGAACATTTCATTGTTTCTGTTTCTATGGAAAACTGGCTCTGACATGTTATGGGTGCCTGTGGTGCTGGGCTTGTTAACATTTATACTTTTTGGTTGACAGCACTTGCTAACTTAATGTCAGTCACTGAGAAAATTCACAGTCAAGTCCAACTAAAGAAGAATTTACCTTAATGTTTACCAATTGTGTTCAGCAGAAAAAAGAAATACAGCATTTTCATTTTTGGGTGAACTATCGCTTTAACAAAACTGCAAATTGAATGAACCAGTTTAGAATTACAGAATTGACATACATTTGAGTTACGTGTGGAAGAAGAAAGATTTAAAACACAACTATTAATTTCTACCATATGGTGGAAATTGTTTTGTAAAAGAACTGTTGTTTCTGGAAATGAACCTGGTAATGTCTCACTTATGGTCCATGAGGGAACCCAGGTACTGTTAGAAACTTTTACTTTTGAAGACTGGCATACTTTAAGATCCTGGCATGGTTCCTCTTCATTTGGCTTTAACAGCAGTAGTTGAAAATGACAGTAGTCTTTTAACTTGTTTATTTATCTTAAAGCCAGTTGCTGGCCTGTTAAAATGCACATATTTATGTCTCTTTGTCCTAACCGCATTTACAATATATCAGTGGTATCTTGGCTTCGGCTGTAAGTCCCAAATGTCAGTTTGTGTTTCAAAGCAGACTTGTGCCTGCTGGAGATCACAAAAGACTTTAAACCTTTAAAATGTAAGCAGAAGGGGATCAAAATTTGTGATGACGTTTACAAATGCCTAGTGCATGCAAATACAATGTAATCCATGGGAAAGGATGTAGCTGCATAATGCCTGGCTTTTGTCATTTCATCGAAAATTAAACATTTTCAACAAGGTTCTCATATGCAGTTGTGGGATGTTTGCACAACAGCGCTCTTTGTTTGGAGTCATTGGATATCATTGTAATATTTTGGCATCAAACATGGTTTCACATGTTGAGAATTTAATGCTTTCCATTTGTCACCCCCTACTGCCACTTAAACCCGGGTTGGTTTTCAAAAAAAAAAAAAGAAAAAAAAAAAAGAATGTTGGAAATCATTGCTAGAATATCATAATTTTGTTGATGCAACAGTCAGTGTAATTATTACATAATTATTTATTATTGTGTGTAAATATGTAATGTATTTAAAGGTACAGTATTACTTACAATTAATAAAGGGCCAGGAGATCATCCAAATCTCTTGAGTAGGTACATATTTTGAATAAGTAATTACGTCACGACCACTAAAAAAGTGTGTTCTGTAAAGAATGAATGTGTGTAATATGAACGTAATCTGGACGCACTACATTCGCCATGTCATTATCATGTGACATACCAGCGTCAGTTGCGTCACTTCACTGCCATTCACAAATCCTCTCCCGTGGCCTCATGGGATAGTAAATCGTCCATCATATGTGCAGTTTAGAATCTCACTGGAAGTAGTTGGTCATCTGGGTACTGTTTGCCTACTCTTTCATAAGTACTGTGAATTTGGACATACTTATTTTGTCACATACTGTTTTTCACCTACTATACAGTAGGGAAGTATGGAATTTCGGATGCAGCCCATGTCTGTGTCCACATCCAAACGGAGCTGTCATAGATAGTCAACGACTTAACTGGCAGTATACGCTGATGACATATTTTTGTAGGCCAACCCAGAAGTTAACATCACCCTGGTTCCCTAGACAAAAACCCAGTAAGATTTTTCCATTGGCTTTTGGAATATTGCAGAAATTATGATGATTTGTTCATCATGATAATCTTCACAAATGAACACAAATTGAAAAAAAAAAATGGTAACATGACTTCAACATCACCATTGGAGCATTGGAGCCTTCACGTCCTCAGAGCTCGTAATTACAATTTGTAAGATGGAAGTTTTCTGAAAGCTCCTATTTGTACAACAAGACCGCTGTACCACCTTACCACTGCAGATCAAAGACTATAGAATAACACAAGACGTGTCACTCGTATTGTTTTGAATGGGAGAAAGTGCAACGCGCTATATGGCGAAATAAGTCCTTCTAAATAAGAGACAATCGGCGACTGGTAAATCGACATTGCGCCACTGCAGCAGCCGTTAGAAGGCCCAGTTCCTAAAGAAACAGTCAGACGCGCGCCTCCAAAATGAGACACAAGAGACTTGCATTTAGGACTGCGCATGCGCATTAGCTTGATCCAGGCTGAAAAATACCTTTTTTTTGTCATGATTCGAGCGTTTAGAAACAAAATTTATGAGACAGTTGTTGTCATTTCATTGGTGATTTCAAATATGAAATTTAATCGAAAGCTTGGCAAACAGCTTTGGAGAATTTGATGTTTCCCGAATTCAAAGAGATAGGAGCTGCACTTGCATGCCAGAGAGGCTTTCAAAGATGGCCGCCCAGTGAAAATAACTTTGTGCAGATTCATTTAGGTGTTGATAGTGTTGTTGCCATAGAAACGCATAATTCCCAGTCCAAGAATGTGCTCAGAGTAGAACGTCACATGTTGTCATCTGAGGGTGTGTCTCAATCAGCTCCCTAGTTCAGGGCACTGATCAGGGAGTCGGCCATTTTAAGGGCTGTCTCAATCGCAGAATCCTTCCAGGGCACTGACACGTTCGCTCCCTAAAAAGTCAAAAAATGCACCGTGAAAACCAGGGAGCAGCGATGCTCATGCCAAAGCCACTGGAAGGCAAGCCTGCAACCTTTAGCCAAAAAAGTGTAACGGCTAATGCTAACGCTCTGCCTCTGGCGGTATGCAGGAAAGGAGACCAGAGGCTGTTTTTTGAATGGATGTCAATGGATGAGAGGCTTCACTATGCTGATTAAACAGCTTTTGTGGGGAAATAGCTAATCATTTAATTAATCGACAGCCTGTTTGCTAATCTTCAGCATGTTTTACACTAAACAATACTTTCGTTGGGAACTATATGTAGATTTTAGCTTGATAAAAATGTATTTTTTTAAGAGAAGGCAGACTAGGGAATGTTGCGACTGAGTGCAGGCAAGACAGACAGGAGCGATTTCACTGTTTTATATGATTTGACTGTACATACAAAGATATAATAAAATGATGCGTGGAAAAGAAACTGTCGGCAGTCTTGTGAGTTTGATTCATACATTTTGTGTTGTTAATTATTATGCTGTGAGCAGTTCAGCACTGCTGCAGTTCATTACAGTTTCCCCTGAATTGTGTCGATTATTAGGGACAAGAAAATTGATTATTTGTCAAATTCGAATGACGTTTTAGTATTTTTTGACAGTATGAGTGAGTTTAATTTAATAGATCGATCGTTAATCTAGTTAATGATTTATTGCACTGAGCTTTGCAGTCACAACAGTCTACAACAGCCAAATGTTACTTTTAATTCTTTTAAACCTAATTCCTAGTCAAATTAGAATGATTTCTTAGTTTTATATATCATTTGTGATTGCATTTTCTATAGATATGGCCAGACGTGCAGTCTACCAATAACATTAGAGCGACAGCACTAGGAACGCCCACAAGCGACTTCACAGTACAGAGACTAGCGACATGCAGCGAAAAAGTCGCTGGTGGCGGTGTGAACGGGGCTTTAACAGAAGTTCTGAAGCGCGAAACTTAAATCACGTGAGCCAACTCACTACACATAACGACGCGCGATAGATGTTTTTAAAAATACAAACCATTATTTTATTATATATTTCAGCATAAACACACAATGCTAGACAGGTACATAACCTAGCTAACATTTATAATTTATTTATGCACGTATATGTAACAAGCAAAGAATTTATCATAATGTACTTTAAATAACATTACAAGAATGATGTCAGTTCTGCTGTTGCTCATACCAGTAGAGATGTTATACAATGAGGACGTTGTCACGTCGCTGGAAATCATAAGTCATAAGTGTCCTAATGTGTAGTGAACCAGGGTACTTTACTGTCCTGACCAGTGCCCGAATTCGTGTACATGATATACTGAATCACGAGCTCGGGAGCTAGGGAACTGATTGAGACACACCCTCTATCTATGGTAATTATGGCGTGAACGCAGCGCTTCCAACAATTCTTTAATTCATTTTCCTTTAACGTTTAGAATAGTTTGTATTGCAAGGGCATGATTATGAACACTATGAGGCTGTGTAAGCGGATTATAGTGAGTAGACGAATTTACCTGTTCAGAGTGATGACGTTTAATGTCCCCGAAAACCTCTGTTGTCCCATTTAGCCACTTGTTGGCAACAAGTAAAAGCTTAAAAAAAACCCACAAGGGGATATTAAGGATGTATTTTATACTGTAGAATAAAACGTGAAAATATCTTGAGCTTGTGTTAACCATACACCTTATTTCAGGCATTTAAAGGGTTAGTTCACCCAAAAATGAAAATAATGTCATTTATTACTCACCTTTGTTAATCTTCGGAACACAAATTAAGATATTTTTGTTGAAATCCGTTGACTCAGTGAGGCCTCCATAGCCAGCAATGACATTTCCTCTCTCAAGATCCATTAATGTACTAAAAAACATATTTAAATCAGTTCATGTGAGTACAGTGGTTCAATATTAATATTATAAAGCGACAAGAATATTTTTGGTGCGCCAAAAAAACAAAATAAGGACTTATTTAGTGATGGCCGATTTCAAAACACTGCTTCAGGAAGCGTGAATCCTCGTGTCGAATCATGATTCGGATCGCGTGTCAAACCGCCAAACTGCTGAAATCACGTGACTTTGGCGCTCCGAACCTCTGATTCGACACGCTGATTCATACCGCTCCGAAGCTTCCTGAAGCAGTGTTTTGAAATCGGCCATCACTATATAAGTCGTTATTTGTTTTGTTTTTTGGCGCGCCAAAAATATTCTCGTCGCTTTATAATATTAATATTGAACCACTGTACTCACATGAACTGATTTAAATATGTTTTTAGTACATTAATGGATCTTGAGAGAGGAAATGTCATTGCTGGCTATGCAGGCCTCATGGAGCCATCGGATTTCAACAAAAATATCTCAGTTTGCGTTCCGAAGATTAACTCTCAAAAAGGATGTGTTAATTAATAACACATTTTTTGTGTTATTTTTCGTGACACATTTTGTGTCATTTGGTGTACATAATTGACACAAATTGTGTAAATATAACACATTAGTGTGTAGAAAATGAGCAGGAATAACACATGTTTGAGTTAAAAGTAACACAAAATGTGTTGTCCTTAACTAGACACAACACAACGGCATGAGAGTGAGTAATAAATGACAGAATTTTCATTTTTGGGTGAACTAACCCTTTAACCAAAAACCCTTTAGGACAATGGAACTAGTGCTAAAGAAGTGCTAAAATGCTCGTTTCTGGATTTTGGCCTACAAAAATACGTCATCTCTGTGTAATAATGCTGATTTTACACACGTTACACCTGCAGCACTCTATTTTTGTACAAAGGTATTTTAAAACTGATAGCTCATCCAAAAATGAAAACCATGTCATCATTTAACTATTGACTGTACATGCTTTACCATAAAATCATATTACAATCTAAAACAAATGAGCTTTGGAGATAAGTGAATATACTGTGGGCCCATGTTGCTCCCTTCCAGGACTTTTGGGCCTCTTTGTGCATGAACAGTTAAAATAGTTGTTTAGTGAAGGTCAGGCATGATGCAGGATTTATGGCAGCAGTGAAGCCACATAAATTATCTGATAGACATCTTTAAAAATGATCATACATCCCATTACAGTATTTGGAATGATTCCAAAGCACCAGTCCAAATGGAAACTATGTGTAAACCTTTTATTAAAGAAAAAAAAAGTGACAACTGTGAGAATAACAATATTAGAAAACTTTACAAGGTTTTCTGGGGATGAGGCACTTTTTACAAAATATGAAAAATTGTTATGAAAATAAAATCATTTTAAAAACAAAAAGACAAAACATGAATATTTAGGCTCAAAAAGATCTGGACGATGAATGACAATTTCTCATGTATGAGAGTCTGTTTCTCTGATAAAAACAAAACTTTTTTGTCTTGTGCACTCCATGACAGTTTCTTTAATAAACAGACAAAACATAAGAAACGAAAGAAAAAGTGGTAAAAGACCAGCAAATTTGTGTTAAAAAAATGAAACGAAACAATAGCACACTCATACTCACATTTGAAAAACACTTTTATCAAGTAACAAATGAGAAACTGCATAGGCATGGAGTTGGGTTATGGATGTCTAGAAGCGCAGCAAAAAGATGTACTTTTTAAATCTTTATTTCTGCAATAGTCAAATTTTGTCAGTGTAAACAAATAAATTAGTATTTACAATGTCTAGGTTCTGAAAGCATTGCAAAAAAAGCTAGACATAACTTGATACTGAATTGCAAGAGTCATATAAATACTTTACACAAGTAATTATGATACAGTCTTAATATAAACATCTTCATCTCAAAGGTCTCTAAAACATTTATATGCTGATCAAACCCAAAGCCCCTGTTAGAATTGAGGGTTGTAGAAAAAGATGTCTCCATTACAAGAAAAAATCCAAAGAAGAAAAGTTCTGCACATTGTAACAATACAGAGGAAGTTAAAAAAAAATCTTGTGCAAGTAAAGCAGTTGGTGATAAAGACATCAGACGAAGGTTTGTGATTGTTTCTCCTGTAGATTGTGTTACATTTTGTAAAAAAAAAAAAAAAAGAAGAAGAAAAAAAAGAGTACCACAAACGTAATGTCTGATTAACATTACCCAAACTTCGGCTAACAAAGACTGACTTGAGGATAGAAAAACATCTATACAAAAAAAAAATCCTTATAAAATGTGCCTGTAGTTTAAGTTCATTATTTCTCCTCAGGAGGAGGTTTGGGGTCCGTTTCCTTCTGTCTTTGGTCTTCTGTGTTTTGTCAGAGAGTGAAAATGTGTTGTTGAGATACAGTCTTTTAAGGCGGGTAATTTCTTCTCTTGCTCAGTTATCTGAAAAGCAGAAAAAGAATTTAAAAAGTTGTTAACTGGCTTTGTTTTTCTGCTTTGCTATTAATTAACCTGCTTTGCTAATATTTTAACAGATAACACTAAACCATACACTGATCAGGCAAAACATTATGACCACCTTCCTAATGTTGTGTTGGTCCCCCTTTTGCTGCCAAAACAGCCCTGACCCGTCGAAGCATGGACTTCACTAGACCCCTGAAGGTGTGCTGTGGTATCAACAAACTGCGATGCACTGTGTATTCTGACACCTTTCTATCAGAACCAGCATTAACTTCTTGAGCAGTTTGAGCTACAGTACCTCGTCTGTTGGATCGGACCACACGGGCCAGCCTTCGCTCCCCACATGCATCAATGAGCCTTGGCCGCCCATGACCCTGTCGCTGGTTCACCACTGTTCCTTTCTTGGACCACTTTTGATAGATACTGACCACTGCAGACCGGGAACAACCCACAAGAGCTGCAGTTTTGGAGATGCTCTGACCCAGTCGTCTAGCCATCACAATTTGGCCCTTGTCAAACTCGCTCAAATCCTTACGCGTGCCCATTTTTCCTGCTTCTAACACATCAACTTTGAGGACAAAATGTTCGCTTGCTGCCTAATATATCCCACCCACTAACAGGTGCCGTGATGAAAAGATAATCAGTGTTATTTACTTCACCTGTCAGTGGTCATAATGTGATGCAGTCCCTGTTTTTGGAGCACTATTACATAATAATAATAATAATAGTAATTAAAATAATAATATATATGCTACTGTATTTCAAACAGGTGGAGAAAATGAAGTGTCTGGAGTAGGAAGAATGGAGGAGGGTTTTAGTTTTGACAAGCCACAGCATGTCCATTGTAGAAATGGTGTTAGAGACAGTGGTTCGACACACATTACTAATACAACAAGGGTGTAATTTAAACAAATACCAATGTTTTGTTATGATAAACTACTCACCTCGACACTCGTACTTGAGATCAGAGAAGTAAACCAGTTCCTGGGAGAACACGAACAGTCCTAATCTCCCTCCAGCAAATGATTGATCATAAACTGGCCCTGAATCTGCCATGATCTGCTTCCCCTCATAAACCACCACTCTGGTGAAAAAGAACATAGATCTGTTAACTCTACATGCTTTATAAGATTTCTGTGGCAGTTAAGGCCTTCCTGTTAATCACCTGATGAATCCTGTCTTGGGTCTGTGGATGAGATGCCACCTGTAGGCGGTATAATCCTTCCAGCCGATATTTTTAGGGTCATGCCACAGTGTGCGAACCTTTCAGAGCACATATAGCAATTAGTTTGAGTGAAGCTTACCATAAACGCTAACAGATGTCATATTTGATGAGGAGTCAGCCTCACCTGTCCAGGAGTGTCCCCAGTGTGCCACAGGGCGTTACGCAGGTGCTCCCCTGTGCCCGTGGTAGAGTTGACCACTTTCAGAGAAACCCCTGAGATGCCAAAGGCTTTTGAAGGTTTGTCTTCCCAGTAAGTCTGAGTTATCTGCTTCCACATTACCACGTAGAATCGCCCGCTGGACTGATAGCCAAACACAAACCCAGCATAATCGTCATCTCTGTCAGTGTTGACATAGAAAGTGCCACTGAAATCCACAGAGTTGAACTCATCGAAACCTGAAGAGCAATTAAAACGTTGAAGTCTCATTTCCTCAGTGACATCAAACTAAAATCATGACCAGATGGGCTACTCTGAAAGCTTACATACTCACCCACAGCAATACCAGGGTCAGAATTGGCAGTCTGAACCAACTCTTTCCCCTGATGTCTGACCACCCAGTTGGGATCAATTTGTGTTGTTCCTTTGGGGTCCAAATGCACCATCTGAAACTTCCGGAAGTCAGTGATACTGATGGCGTTGTTCTCAGGGCACACATCCAAAAAGTCTGGAATGTTGTCATTGTCAAAATCATCTTTGCAAGCATCACCTCTTCCATCCCCTTTGGATAAAGTTAGAATAGAATTCATAATTAATGTCAGTAGATCTGTTAAAACAGTTAAATCTGCCAAATAAACCAAAAACATACACACACACATAATAAAAATAATAATATTAGTATTATTAATTCACATTGTTATAATAATGAACTGTATATAATACACTTTTACTTCATTTATTTAATATTTAAATTAATTAAAAATGTAAATAATAATACATATTATAAAAAATAATTATTAAAATAAAAAACAGTGATAATTATTAACCAAGAAATAAATATACATATTTACCATCCCAAATTTAGAGCATGTGCGATTATATTATATTATATTCACACATGGGTAATAAAATTGTTAGGGGTTATAGAAATATTGTATTTTATTTAGCATCCCAGCACTCTTCTCCAAGCACAAAGCAATCTCAGCTGTCTTTTCATGTCATGTACATTAACATGTGACTGGCTTCAAATGTGAAATCTATTAAATCCAGACTTTAGCACTTCAAATATGAGGGAAAAGTCAAGAAGGCTTTTGCACAGATGCCAGCTCTTGCTATGATGTCTGTTTTTACAGTAGTTGGCGTACTCTTCTTGGAACCGTCATGACTTTATCCAATAAACAAAATATAATGAGGTGTGAGAAGTATGATAGCATCTGACAACTTCGACCTCCAACTGTAACCGGTTTCCATTTTCCCACCAACACAAAAAAATCAGGCAGCCTTAACAAAATGCGGCACAGTGGGGCAAATCACACGCACCCTTCAGTGTGACATCATTTTCTTTGACCCTGGCTACACAAAGGAAATTTTCCAGTTGTAAATATATCTAAATCTCAAAGAATGCAAAAGAGAAAAATGCGGCAAAAAAAAAAAAACTTTGACAAAAATTAATGGATTAAAGACGACTAGTGCGTGTGTGATCATATTTTCACAGTCAGCAGAAATACAGAGAATCACTTCTGGATATTTTAAGCAATAGATTCATTCACCATCAGAGTCTAGTTGATCTTTGTTCGGCACCAGTCTGCAGTTGTCCTTGTCATCAGGGATTCCATCATCATCGTCGTCAAAATCACAAGCATCTCCTTTCCCATCTTTGTCATGGTCGGCCTGGTTGGCGTTGGGGATGTAGGGACAATTATCCAGGCTGTTCTGGTGGCCGTCCTCATCAATGTCCTGATTGTTGTCGCACTCGTCACCAACTCGGTCATTATCTGAGTCAGACTGTTAAAACATACAAATTACTTGGTTAAACTGCTGTTAAACATACCTCCTATTTGTGGGCATGTATGTTTATGAATGTGTTTACTAAGACTGTTGTACCTGGTCAGGGTTGTGCAGCAGAGGGCAGTTATCACACTGGTCACCCACGCCATCCATATCTGTGTCCTTCTGGTCATTGTTGTACACATAGGGGCAGTTATCATTCTCATTCAAAACCTCTGAAACACAAGCAAACAACAGCATTACATTAGTTCAATGGACAAAATAAACATCGGGAAATCCAACAAATTTGCACTTGACTGTGGCGAGACATTTGCATAGTTTTTGGTTTATAATCTATTTACTTTAAAGACTGCACTTGGGTCTAAGCTTGTCGAGTCTATAAACAAAATATGAGTATTGTTGACTTTGTAATTTGTGTGAATGGTTCTAGCAGTTTCTCACCGTCTCCATCGATGTCTGCGGAGCAGGCATCTCCCTCGCCATTACCGTCTGTGTCGATCTGAGCGGGGTTGTGCTCATATGGGCAGTTATCGCAGCGATCACCGACAAGATCTTTATCATAGTCAAATTGCCTGGGATTATACAGCAGAGGACAGTTGTCCTGGGGCACAGGAGGAAAAAAATACAAGCTTAGTGTACATAAAAAACATGGCAGATTTTCAACAATATAATTAAGGAATTTGCTTACCCCCTCATCCATGATTCCATCATTATCATCGTCTTTGTCACAGGCGTCTCCTTGACCGTCTTTATCAAAGTCCTCTTGGCCGGAGTTTGGAAGGTTGGGACAATTGTCCTGCACGACAAAGGATAAAAAAAATTATTTTCTTTAGTTGGGAACATTAACACTTGTAAATTAAAAAAAATAAAATTAAATGTGGACTATTTAAACTAATGTAGCATCTGTTTTTTTAACCAGTAGATGGCTAGATGTACATTCATTTGGGGATTCACTGTGTAAATATACTCTACCATTCAAAAGTTTGAAAAGTTTGAGCACAAAATTTGCATATTAGAATGATTTCTGAAGGATCATGTGACACTGAAGACTGGAGTAATGATGCTGAAAATTCAGCTTTGCCATCACAGACATAATTTTCATTTTAAAATATATTAAAATAGAAAATAGTTATTTTAATTTCATTTTACAATATTACTGTATTTTTGATCAAATATATGCAGCATTGGTGAGCATAAGAGACTTCTTTCAAAAATGCAATTTCAGAAATGAAAGTTATATCAAATTTTGTCTTGTAGCAACAGAAAAGAAATCTCATTTACCTTTTTGCAGTGATATGATTGGTTGGCTCCACACACCAGGTTATGATTGGGCCAGCCATCAAGGTCAGAGTCCTCGCCGCAAATGAGACCGTCCCCAGCATAGCCGATTTTACATTCGCATTTAAACATTGGGTCACTAAAGTGGCCAAGGTAGATGCACTCAGCGGATCTGTGGCAGTTGTGGGTTTTATCCTTGCAGGGGTTTTCTTGCTCACATACCTGAAAAATAAACAGACTTCAGCAACCCTCAATAGCAGTCCAATTATGGTGAATGAACTGGGTCATCGCCTGTGGGGGACAGCAGGGAATAGTGTTGTGAGAGACTTAAAAGACTTTATATTGATAATTTCCTGTTATTTTGTTGGTTTCAGCTGTGCACATTTGGTTATTTGAAAAGTTTATTTGAAAAGCTATTGGATCGGAGCTATAAAACATGAGACAATTCATTTAAGCCCTTTGTCAATTTATTACCCTTGGGCATTGGATCAAAGAAATGCAAGTTGGATGTTGGTGACAAACCTATTAGTTGTGGACATTATGAAACTTTTGGGCCGAAAAGCAAATGAGTCAGCTTTCCAAGAAATCTGCAAAATTTATTCATCCAAGAGGAATTGGAGAACGAGAGCAAGATGGTGGCTGGCCACGATTAAGGGGCCAAATATTCAACAATCAACAACCCCAGTCACCCCCCGCCCCCCCTCGCGCCTTTTTTTTTTGTGGAGTGCATTAAAGGGTTAGTTCACTCCAAAATGAAAATTATCCCATAATTTACTCACCCTCAAGCCATCCTAGTTGTATATGTCTTTCTTCTTTCAGACAAACACAACTGGAGTTATATTAAAAAATATTCTGGCTCTTCCAAACTTTTGACACTGTGATCAGAATTTGTTCATCTAAAAATATTTAACAGCAATAAAACAAATGGAATATATAAAGTTTGAACTTGCCAGATCGACAAAGTGCTTTCCAGTTTTGTGTATAATATGCATCAGACGGTCAACGAACGGACTGTGGGCGGCACGTACTGTAGGCGTGCCGTCTGAGGCCGAGACTAGATTCAGCCAGGCTAATGAGTGTACAATGGGAAACTAACACATTTATATACTTGTGCAATAATTGATCCAATCTGTCCACAGACTGCATAACTGACCTGTTTATTTAGCTTGGCAGCTTCCACCCCCATTCCAAAGGGCTGACTGCCTTTGTATCGAGGAGGGCAAGGCAAACAGTGGAATCCTGGGTCTGTGTTCACGCAGCGCTGGGATTCTCCGACTTTGAAGCACAGATCAGGGACCATGTCACACTATAGGACACAAGAACCAAACAGGCATGTTTAGAAAGATATTTGAAATTAAGTATTTTTCAATAATCTTCACATTTACTAGGACTTGTTGGGTACAAATCATTGTATCTATAGTGTAAGGGTTGGATAAATTTTTTTGTTTGGCTACGCTTTCCCTGTTGATTTGTGAGTAATGCAGTGTAACAACTGCTTGTCACACAGCCCTAACTACATTATGCTTTTTCCCAGCTCTCTTTCCCCTTTGTACCTCATTCACATCCTCACAGAATGTTCCATTGCCACGGAAACCGACAGGGCAGGGCCCGCACTCCCACGAGCCGTCAGGGGAGCTGGTGCATTCAACACCCCCGAAGCATGGGTTAGATAGACAACCATCTGAGGAAGAAGAGAATGCAGAGGGAGAGGCTTAAAGTTTACTCATGAAATTGATATGCATTTCATAAATCTCGAGATGTTATGCATGATGTGTCAGTCTAAAGAGGTCCTTAAATAATAACTCCCGGTAAGATTAGTGAATGTACATTACCGTTCAAAAGTTTGAACTTAATTGTAGAGTAAAGTGTATAAACAAGAATATTGTAAAATATTATTACAATTTAATATATTTTAAAATATAATTTATTCCTGTGATGCAAAGCTGGATTTTCAGCATCATTACTCCAGTCTTCAGTGTCACATGATTCTTCAGAAATCATTTGAATATGCTGATTTGGTGCACAAGTTACATTTCTTATTATTACCAATGTTGAAAAGAGATGTGCTGCTTAATATTTTTGTTTACAAAGTTTATCAGCATTTATTTAAAATATAACTATTTTGCAATATTATAAATGTCATGATTACTGTCTTATTTCCACAATTTTGTGTTATAAGACTCTTATTTTGAAGTGTATTCCCATTGTTCCTGCTTTTCACCTCCTGTGTTTGTCTTGTTTCCTTAGCTCCCTTGTTTGTTCTTATAGTTACTCTGGTTTGTTTCAATGACGATTGTACTTTGTCAGTAGTTGTTTGCTGTTGCATGGAGATGTTCTGCGTTCTTTTTTCCTCATGTTCCCTAGCTCTTTGTGTTCCTTAGCTCATATTTGTTTGCAATAATAAACCCTGCACATACATCGGCTCTACGCCTGCTATCTCTTTTGTTCCTACCAGTGCCAGCCTTACAATAAATGTCTTTTTTATCACTTTTGATCAATTTAATACATCCTTGCTGAATAAAAATATTAATTTATTTCATAAAAAACGTACTGACACAAATGTTTGAACAGTAGTGTATCATCTTGTTTAAATATATTACTTTTGCTTATATTGCCCCTATAACACCCAAATGAATGCAAATATACCTTCATGCGTTATTGTAATTTATTGTGATATATAGCCAGCATAAAAATAGACATCTAAATGAACAACAGAGAGTTGCTAGTTTTATTTTGACCAGACTGAGCTGAGGCTAAAGATTTAATAGTGGCTCAGCGATGGAAACAAGAGGCTGGGGGTGTCCAATGTTTGGCCCTACAAATTTGAAATACACAGCTGAAGAAGTCAAAAAGTGAGAATATGTGTAAATAGAGTGAGAAATAAGTAACATACCCACAGGGCAGTCCTGTTTATTGCAGGAATCAGTGTCCTTGGACTCTCCTGGGCATTTCTTGCCACCATACTGCGGACGAGGGCTGTTACACACGCGTGTTCGTGTCCTTGTTCCTCCGCCACAGGTGGCAGAGCAGATCGCCCAAGGAGACCACGGGCCCCAGGCACCATCAACTATGAGAAGTGAAAATCACAGTATATAACTGAGTTTGCTGAGACAAATGACAGTAGTAATTTGTTTTATTCCAAGAGCACGCAATGCAAATAGGTCTAGTATTGCCTCAGTCTCATTTCACGAGACTAAGTCTAGTATATAAAAGAGAAGCGCATGACTCCCACTCCCACTCACTCGGACAGGGTTTGGCTTCACACTTTTGCGTCTCTCTACCGCTGCCCTCACAGTCCTTTCCTCCCAGTTGAGGGACGGGGGCGTTGCAGTGGCGAATTCGTGTGATCTGTCCCTCTCCACATGTCACAGAGCATGATGACCAGGGGGACCACAAACTCCACCCACCATCTTGTCGGACTAAAACAACAGTCAGAAAACTGGTTACCAAAGTCATATATTCTTGTTTTTACTGTACTTTTAATCAAATAAACCAAAAATAAAAAGTGCTTTGGTGAGCAAAATTTCTACAGACCCCAAACATTAGAACGGTAGTGTATTTCTCTCTTATTTCTTACACTTTATTGGCAAATTTATGGTGTTTTTACCCCTAATTATTAAAGAATAATCATAAGATATACAAACATAATGCTTTACTTCCCTAGTTTATTAAAATAAATGTTTTCTGGCAAGATTTATCACCATCAGCAGCACATTTGAAAAAAATTTGAAAAGTAAATATTCAAACTTAACAAAAACAAATCTGCCAACGGAAAGTTGGGGCTAAAACAAAATCGTGGAGGCATTCATGTGCACTCATCTTATTCTGACATGACCTGAAGGCAGTGCTAAAGCAGCAAACAAACCCACACAAACAATGACATCTTTCATTTACATTAGTAAGTCCAGAGGCATGAGGTCCAGAAATGGCACAGGGGGGGACAGCCAAAAAACTTGATGAAGCGATGACCACCTGGCCATCGTCTCTTTGGGATTCGGGAGTGGTGTATTCAGGCCAGGGGTGACACAATGAGCATTAAGTGTACCTCCTCACAAACGGTCAGCTTTATTCTGTTGCCACGACCACGTGTCTGAGTACACAGGCCACAATATGAGGAGTTAATGTATGAATGCATATAGATATTTTTTTGCGGTAATTGTAACAAAGGCTTGTCCATTGCTGTCCAAGATACCAGCTGGTAACATTTGTCAGTTATAAAAAAACATTTGAGTCAGCTGTAAGCCAGAGTTAGCATTGGTACACCACAAAGAGCCATATGCCACTCATTAAAACCTCACTGAGCATAAGTGATGAATACTAGCTCATTCCTTTGCTGATGGAAAGGAGTTTGTCTATTAGCACGTGCTCCATAATTATTTACAACAGATGATGAAAGAAAACACCCATGTTGTTACAAAATCTTCCGCCTGCCACAAAATCAGGTTAATATCATGTTGGATTCTTCAAGGCAATGGAATGGCTTGAAATCACAGGGTCAGTATGGCTAATGAATATTAATTAGGTGATGTAACATTCCATCAGTAGCAATAACCGATTTGATGACATGTAGGTAAGTGGTTGCCAGCCAGTAGAATTACTGCTTACCGTTTGAGTGTTTGTTGAATATTTGATCGATATGGCCTACTTTAAAGGAATAGTTGCCCAAAAATTCTCATTATTTTCTTATGCAGTTTCAAACCCATATGAATGTATTATTTCTGAAGAACATAAAAGGAGAAACTCTGACAAATTGTACTGGTTGCTGCTCTTTTTCAGGCCATTACAATAAGTGGAGACCGAAGCTTTCAACCTTCATAAAGGACACAAAAGCAACATAAAATAATCAAAAATGTGATCTATATGATTTGTGCACTATATTGAAAGACCTCACACAAAGCTATTGCATGGTTTCAGAAACTTACAAATTGTAAATCTACTTTTTTGACCAACATGGGCTCATTACGCGAAAATAATAATCTAATCATAAAATTTACTGCAGTTTCCAGCTAAAATGAACATTAGTAAAACTTTTTTCTTTTTTTACACAAATTATGATTAGAGGGACACATTTTCAAATGAATAAAGACATATTTTCACATGGTTACATCATTCTAGCATTTTATTTTATTTCCGAACTGCCACGATAATCAACATAATTGAACGTTGCGAGATTCAAGTTAATCTGTTTTGGATAAAACTAAACACGATTTTAGCGACACTTACTGGACATTTCATACCCCTTCGTTTGAAGTGAGGTTACGAAAAATCTTTGTTTGAAGGGCTACCTGGCCCTTCCCCTTCAGCCAAAAGAAAATTGAGACACCCCTACCCCTTCACGTGAATGAGCGAAACAAAGGGGAAGGGGAAAGGGGTAGAATTGGGATTGGGCCTTAAAGTGTTGCGAAACGTGCAAGAAAAACTCCACAGGTACATCTTTCCAATGAGCTGGGTTGTTTGTTACACTTTTATTGTGCTTTTGCATCTTTTTTAAGCTTATAAGCATCAGAACTCTTTCATTGTAATTGCATTAAAAGAGCAACGAATACTTTCTCAATTTGCCTTCCATGAAAGAAAAAGTCATACAAGTATGGTATGACACAAATAAATTTTCATTTTTGAATTAACTACTCCTTCAAAAGCTCATAACCAATTCAAAACAACAAAAACAACAGCCAAAAAAAGTATTTTTTTCCCCATAAAGATTTAGAGATTCTGGCTGGAACTGAACCGAGAACCAAAGTCTTGATGAAGCGATTCTTTCACTTCCATTTTCATTATTTTTAACAGCTGTTTAGATAATATGACAGCTGCATTTCAGACCTCTCTTTCTACTCGGTTTCAAACACAAACTCTGCTTCCACCATGGTCTGTGGAGACATTATAGATAAGTGCATTATTTTATTGTCACAATTAACTCTAATGCACTGATACACATGAAACAAATCAGTGAGAGAGCAAGCTTTGCATTTGCAGTTATAAGGTGACGGACCACATTTCTTAAGGCCACAAGCAACAGGATTCAATCCAATACCACTTAAACCTCTGTTATGTGGTTTTCGTCCAAGAACTTTATGGACAAAACAGGCAAGAAAATGGTGTCCAAAATGTGACCAAAGAACAGGTGTTCAGAGAAAGAGTGCAGTTAATAACGGTCAAACAAAGACTGGCTGTCTCACCACGACTGTCGCATTTTCCCAAGCTGCATCTGCGGGTTTGGATGGAGGGGCCGCTGCAGGGGTTACTTGTGGCATCACATGACCTGCCTCTTTGCTGGGTGCCTGTTCCACATGTGACGGTACACTCCGTCCATTCAGACCAAGGCGACCAGCCGTCCTCGCTGTCTTTAGCTGCACACACGTGAACACACAAGCACATTTAGCACTGGTAGCTTCAAGCACAGTTCACCCTGTTCTAACCCCACCACACCCATCATGGTGCTCCTTGTTGCTAATATATTTACACAGCAAAAGCAACATTGTTCTTCAGCTCTGATGTTTTGGAGCTTAAGTTATACATGACATCATCTTTCTCAACCCACTTCAGAGCATGGGAACCTACAGTAATGCTTGTTTCTCATGGATAATAAAAAATGTGTGGTTGGCAAACACGAGCACTTTATAAACAATAAAAGTTCTATATCATTAAAGAAAAGAAAAAGTCTGCCTTGTTTATAAACTTCTGTTCAAAACTCTGAGGTTGGTAACATTTTTTACCTTTAAAAATACAGTTTTTGAAAGAAGTCCCTTATGCTCACCAAGGTTGCATTTATTTATACAGTAAAAACAGTTATATTGAGAAATATTATATAAATATATTATAAAATGACTTTTAAATGTAATTTATTCTTGTGATGGCAAAGCTGAATTTTCAGCAGCCATTACTCCAGTCTTCAATGTCACATGAAATTATTCTAATATGTTAATTAGCTGCTCATTTATTATTACCATTTATAATTTTTGAACGCCCAGCAACAAGGCTGTCTTCATTGCGAGAACAAAGTGAATTACAAAAATCATACAATTACCAAAAGGTTATATAAGATATACAAGGCAAAAATTCCAAAATATATTCAGGTGATACATTTTTTAAAATACATCAGTTATAAATTTCTCTGAATAAAAACATTGTCTATTTACATTAAAAAAAAGTCCAGTAAAATATGTTTAACAAGGAGATTAGCTGCTCAAGAAACATTTCTTATTATTTTTAGGTGAAAATGTTTGTGCTGCTTAATGAAGTGAGGATAGTAAAAGTGTTTGTCATGATTTGTTGATGAACAGTAAGTTTGAAAAACATAATTTATTTAAAATAGAAATCTTTTGTAACATTATAAATGTCTTTAATGTCACTTTTGATCAATTTAATGCATCCTTGCTGAATAAAAGTATCAATTTCTTACAGTGCCCACTTACAGTGCCCACTTTTGAACAGTAGTTTATGTCTAAAACTTTGTCCTACTTTATTTTTAAGGAAAATCCATATGTATAAAAGTAGCATGGGTTATTTTAAAATATCAAAACAATTTCAAGTTACCATAAGAAACATCACAAGCTGGCCTTGACATAATATCCAGGCATTTAAATACAATTGACACACATGATATTAGTGAATAAAATAATTTTACTTCAGACAGGGAGTCTCTAAATTAGACATGATGGGAAAATGATAGCATGAAAATTGTGAATATCAACAATGTATCAGAAACGTTACTCACGCAGACACACAGGACAGCATTCACCATCTAGGAAAGTGGGGATGGCACAGGCTACTGGAGGACATGTGATTTGATGGCACACAATCTTTGATTCCTGCAAGATAAAGCCGTAAAGTATAAAGACACATTACTCAGAACAAAAGCAGAATGCCATTCGCTCTTTCTCTTACATTCATCATACGTCACAGATCTTCTTACCTGACAGGTACACTTGGTGCAGCTGTCCACAACCCAGTCCTCCTTATCCTCAAAGAGACGGCCGTCTTGCCAGCACATGCGCTTGTCTTTGATGTTCTTCATGTTCCCCAGCACCTCCTTCATCACAGTGTTCTCCTCAGTCTAACCGACAGATGCACAGCAAGACAGATGGACAAGCGGTCAAGGTGGCAATACTTCTGTCAATGTCTTCCACATGTAGATAAAGCACACTTCTATATAGCAGGGGAATTACGTTCTTGGCCTTTGAGAACAGGAAGCTCTGCCCTGGCAATCTTGGATGATTTACTCATTGTGACCTCTTGACTAGGGAAGTTACTTTGCTTTTCCTGCTATCAAATCTCTAATGTTAACCTGTGGGTAATGATGAGATTTCCATGTACACTACTGTTCAAAAGTTTGGGGGAGGTAAGACAGTAATATTGTGAAATATTATTAAAATTTCTATTTCTATTACAACAGATGATGAAAGAAAACACCCATGTTGTTACAAAATCTTCAAATTCTATTTGAATTTCTATTTCGCTTTCTATTTTAATATATTTTAAAATATAATTAATTCTTGTGATGTCAAAACTGAATTTTCAGCATCATTACTCCAGTCTTCAGTGTCACATGAAATCATTCTAATATGCTGATTCAATGTTCAAGAACATCAATCATCTTATTTTTCACTTAGGTTCTGTGATGTTTAAATGCAAATATTCTCTTTTCAGACTTTTGTGTTACTTTGTTAGTCTTTGCCAGTTGTTTGAATTTTCTGTTTTGATTTTTCTTTCTTTTTTAAAGAAAAGAATGAAATGAAAAAGAACACCAAAAGCAGAACGTTTTAGTCCTGAGAGCTATTAGCAAAAAAAAAAATCATGCATTTGTGGCCACGAGTACAGAGTTGAGAAAGAGGAAAGAGACAGAACAAGAGGTTTCGTGAGGGGAAAAAATAACAAGAAAAATGCAAGGGGGGAAAGGTTATTAACTTCTGAAGCACATTAAGTATGTAAAATAACACACACAAAAAAACAGAACCACAGTGTGTGCTGATGAATTAATTTGTACATGTGTGAGTGAGAACAAAATGCATAGGTAGCAGTCATGAGTGTTAGGCTGTGAAACAGAACACCACATGGTCTGGAAGAGCCTCTGGGACCCGCAGCATCCAACGGCAGGATTTCCCAGAGATTATACCCATCGCTGGGAAGCTCCCAGTGGAGGATAAAGGGGCTGTTTAAACACTGGCAAGCACAACTCGGTTCCTATTCACACTTCCTATCTCCCTCTAAAACAAACCATAAAACCCCAGCCCACATGTTCAGATTTCCCACTGCCTCTTCAGCCCTGTTTTCCTTTAATGGTTCCGTTTAGACTACAAGAATTTTTGCTTGCATGGTCAGATATTTAATCTGCAATAAAATTCTCCAAATCAGAGATGGCCACCAACCTGAACATTTCTGATCAACCAAACAGACATAATTTATTCACCCTCTTGTCATTCTAAATCTGTATGACTCCCCCTTCCACCCCCCGTGGAACACAAAAGGAGTAATTTGATGGTCACTCTTCCATGCAATTACAATGAATGAGAACTGAGGCTTTGAAGGTGTTTTTCTCACATAAAGCTATTGTATGACTTCAGAAGACCTGGTGTATAGTGTGCAAGTTGTATGGACTGGTTTTATGAGACTTTTATGGTGCTGTTGTGACCTTCTTGAAGCTTAAAGAGCCTCAGTCCCCATTCATTGCAATTGCATGGGAAAACAGTTCTTATTTTGTGTTCTTTTTCAGTTTGCATGAACTAATTTTTCAAACAAAACATAAGTAAAACAACTTTACCACTTTCTGCAAGCCATCAATGAGATTGCCCACAATGATACGGAGACCTTTGAGCTCCTGCACCATGTTGCTGAGCTCTTCACAGGAACGCTCGCACACGTCCGATGCCAGTTTCTCCTTCTGCCCAATGAAGTTGGTGGAGATGGCCGTACTGACAGACACAGTCTCTATACTCTCATTAACCACGTTAACTTCCTCTGAGAAAGAAAAGAATGCAGTGGATCAGTGTTAAAGAACATCATTGTTTTAATTGTATTCATTACTTGAGAGAACCCAGTAGACAACTTCATAATGTGATCAAATTTAAGAACCGATCCTAAAGAGCAAGCAAAAAGACTTTAATTTCAAAATGGTACGTGTAAACGAATACAACTGATACACTCAATCTGGGAGAGTAAATGTTGAAATAAAGCAGTTTTTAGCAACATGAGAAAATGGAGAGACTTTTTAATGTTTACTGTTCTATTATGTTGGTATTTAAAAGTTTCTGTTATGTTAATAGTTTTGGGGTTACCATTGTAGTGAAGTGTAGAACATGTGCTTGGGTTGAGGACCTGCTAACAACAATTAAAGTTGTTTTAATAATAAAAAAACAACTTTTTTGGGCATGCCATAGATGGAATAAAACCATCTTCTGGCTAACACCTAACAATAAGAGTCTTTACAGAGTAAAGATGTTGTAAAAGTTGTGAAAATTGTTCTTGAACGCATTAACTAATCAATTAAACTGGATTACTTGTTTTAATTTCTGTTTGATATTAATTTTAGGATAATTAAACTTAACGGTTTTGGACAAAATTAAGAATGTTAACCTGATTCAACTAAATGGCATTGAGTTAACCTTATGTAATAAATTTAAGTTAACTGAAATACATAATGTTAATTAAATGCAACATAACCAAGTTACGTGGAACATGTTGACAAGTAAATCCAACGTATAATTTTTGTAATTTTTGTGAGTGTACAAAGTGGCCCCATGAATACAGTCAGAATACAGCAGCTATGTTTGAGATCTTATAGAGATGCGTGGATTATAAAACATTTATTCCATGCCCCACACATTACAGATATATCATTCTCTCAATATATTTCTGACATAACTATAATAAATGCGCAGAAGTTACCCAGAAGTAACATTTAAAGAAAGATAGTGATTTTTCAAAGCACGTCTTGGAGAAGGAGGAAGGTGGTGGGGTTGGGGGATACGCAACAGCAGAGGAATGCTGTCCATTATGCCAAAACTCCCATTAGATATCTGCAGCCATTTTGGGGTCATTTGCGTAAATTTTCTCCAGATTAATGGAGAACAGGAGACACTAAATCAGGGAGCCATGTTGATACCTCCAGAGGTTCCTTTGAGACTCATGCAGGGTTAGCAGCTTTTTAGAGACTGTTGAACTCGTTCAAATCTCTTTGGGGTTTCAGTCAACGCTGGGAAAATAAGTGTGTGTGTGTCTGTTTCATCGACTTTCTAGGCAGGCTTTTGTGCAATTCAGTTTAGCTTTTATTTAGAAATACGTGGCACTCCTAAACTGGGGCACTAGAGAGTTTAGAGGGAACTCTGCACTGGCATCCTAACATTCAGCAGTTGGCATGCATTTGCGCTGGCAATGGAAATGGAAGCCTTTTTGACTGCCCATATCCTATGCATACTTATTCAGTTATAATTGAAAGGAACTGAGGCAGCAGCACATCTCACACAAAGCTTAGTTTTGTCATGATCTAAAACTATTTATTTCAGCACAAAAGTCAGCTAGCTCCAGAGATGAGTTTATTTACTGGTTAAATAGACTATCTCAGATTCTTCTCTGCATTAAAATGGAAAATCTGATGCAAAAAACATTACAGATTGGTTTGTTGTTTAAAGGCCGACACACCAAGCCGGTGGTCGGCCATCAGCCAATGTCCGGCCCTCATTAAGCATTGGCTGGCCCAGTTTTTGCTGTGTGTTCCGGACCGTTGGCACTTTTCTGACCCTGTCTGGGTTTTTTGGCCGATTGAGCATGTTGAATCCGGGTCTGTGTGTGTCGCCACCATCAGTGAGAGAGAGAACTCTAAATGTATATCTCGGTTTGTATATCTGCAGTCCTAGTTTCGGTTTACCTTTTTGAATGACGAATACAGACTATTGATACCTGCTAAAAGAGACAGTTATTTCCTTACAAGAAGGCGCAGAACGCAGATGCTATAGCTGACAGTCGCCTGTATTGTTTGTGGTGTGTTCAAGCACAGTTTTTTGGCCAAAACGCAGCCGACGCAAGGCAACAACACAGTCAGCTTTTGTCCCTCTAGTTCTTTGTCGTCGGCTTGGTGCGTCGCGGCCTTATGCTTACACATTCTTATGCTTCCAACACTATCGCTAGCCATTTTTTGTAAATTTGACAAAAGCTCATTTATGTTAGCCAGTTAGATAACATTATTGTGGTAAAAAATCTGCAGGAATTGCAGCACAATTGTAGAATACAAAATGTTTCCAAGACAATTTGCCAGGCATAAAATGGATGTACAGCATCATAGAGTAAGACTGTCACTGGCAATGCGGCACTGGCCTACAAAGGGCAAGTGACTGTTTCGTAAACTGGCCTGAAACTCTCTCTGGGCCAGCAGGCCATTCTTACTGTTGAGCCATGCCAACCAAAGCTTTAGGGAACAGTCAGTCAAACCAGCCAGTTTGTGATCTGACCATGTGCATGTATAAAATTATGAGTATGTACTTCTTTCATTTTTCCACCTTCTCTTAAAGTATGAACACCCTGCCAATGTATATTAATGTGACAGTCTTTATCCTCTTTATGGCATGTGCAAACTGGTTGACCCTTATACCACCACACTAACATGAGCGTTTCCCGTAAACATGATGTAATATGGTCAGAAATTTCCACAGCTCTGATCTGCAGATTTCGTGACCCACTTAGGTGAAAGCCAGAAGAGCTTAAAATGAAAACTGAATCCAACGGAAAACATACCAACCCTCTTAAAACAAATTTGATCATGAACTGCACAGAATAAATCCAATAGAGCTCCTAAAACGTAGAACATTCAGAAGTCCATGCATTATGAGAGCCTAATCTGACCGCTTAAAAAAATCAGTCTAACACAAAAATAAGCCAGAGATCATGAAAGCAGACAATTAAGGTGAAATTTTGGGAATTACTGCAAAAACTTTCTATTGTTTTCCCATGCTGACCTTTATAGTTTTCATGTTTAAGAGATATGAATGAATTCTTACCAGGTTTGGTGATCTCACAACCTTTGTTTCTCAGGATGTTCTCTATCGGTTTGTCAAAAAGGAACTGCACATTCTGTAGTAAACCCTGTGAAATGACAGAGATTACGTCCATTATAATGTTAAATTGAGGAGATATTTATGGTTATTTTCTTATTTTATGGGTCTTTTCTATCACACTTAAACCCCTACAATAGTGGTGAATTTGTAGCATATCTAGGAAAAAGTCAATAGAACATGGTTCCTTAGTTCAGTGACATTGCTGACAATAGAGGCTGAGCCATCAGATTTCATCAAAAATATCTTAATTTGTGTTCCGAAGATGAACGAAGGTCTTACGGGTGTGGAACAACATGAGGGTGAGTAATAAATGACATAATGACATAATTTTTGGGTAAACTAACCCTTTAAAAGGTCCTTAGATGACTTCTAATTAAATGAACTCACTAATTAAGTCAACTATATATATATATATATATATATATATATAAATCAAATGGGGTCATAAAAAGTCATACAAATGTTTATTCATAATATACATACAGTATATATGTGTGTATATATATATATATATATATATATATATATATATATATATATATATACTGTAAGTATATTATGAATAAACATTTTTATGACTTTTTATGAACCCATTTGATTTATATACAGTATAGATTTTCACTTTCAGACACTCAAAAAATGACTTTTTCTATTTGGGGTTTATTAGACACTTAATATTCAGTAGTATTATCATTTTGACGGCACTGACACTATTGGATGAGAACAAAACTTAAAGCGAACTGAGCTGGATGATGACACTGTTTTCTGCAGAGCTGCTTTATAGCTGATTCAACTTTATTTCATAACTGACAAATTTTGCAACATCGACACTGTCATTGAACTGAACTCATTTCATAAATGTTGAACTTTTCAGTTATTAAACTGAACTGAATCAACACTGAACTGACTTCAGCTGAATAATGACATCTTGTTTTAGAGCTGCTTTACAGCAGAATTTGTCTCATATTTGATCAATTTTTCAATCATTGATTACTTGTTCCTGTTTATTATTGTGAAGCTGCTTTAAAACAATCTGTATTGTATATATAAATACAATAAATACAATACAATACAATGAATATAAGTACTATATAAATAAAGGTGACTTGACTATTTCACAGCACAGAAAATCAATACGCAGGAACAAGCATGGAATGAGGTACAGATGATGATGAAGAACAACTGGTCTTACCCTGAAGTGGTTTTCCCTGATAGATCCCTTAGCCACAAACATCTGACTGCTCTCCGGCTGCAGGTGCTCATAGAAAGGCTCGTCCAGGATCACGCTGTCAATGAGGCTACAGCCTATGTACAGGTGAGCATTCTCTCCGTGAATGTACAGCGTGATGTTCTTCCACTGTGAATCAGACAAATCCACATCCTCAAAGGACACCACATTCTGAGATCCCTCGACCATGTAGACCAGATCCAGCGTGTTGGCGCGTCCATTGGACACAATCTCAAATTGACGCCTCCCACTGGGACCCTCCAGACCAATCAGGGTGCCCCTGGAGCCCTTGTCCTGTCGCATGCTAGCCACAAACACAAAACCCTCATTGTTCTGGACCTGCTTTAGGATCTGATGGAGGGCCAGGTTGTTCACAGCAGGGATGTGGTCAAAGCGGATGAAGCGGTATGCCGGTGAGTCCCAATCGTGGCCCTTGAAGAGCTTGGCACCAATCGTTTTTCTGCTGATGCTGCTGATTTTGAAAAGGTCGAAGATGGATTCATCTTCCACATGGCCATCTTTGAATGAGTAAACATGAGCATTTCAGAAGTTTAGATGATTATGTGAAAATACACAGCACATTTTATGTGATGATTATGTAAGCCCATTAAAGATTTTCAGGAAAATATTACATCATCTCAGGGCAAAATCATGCAAAAGCTGTTCTGCATTGAATACCACATAGAGACTGTTAATGAATCAAACACAGATGTGCTTGGAGGCACAAAGAATAATGGGCAAACTGTGTAATATGGACATGTCAAATTCAGAATTAGATATAAAGTGGGAAAACATCCATGGTAACAGAAAAAAGGTTAAACCCTACATATTTAGAAACAATTTAGGAACAGGTGCATCATGGATTTACCTTGAGGTAGTGCTCTGATGCATAGCAGCAGCAAGGGCAGAAAGCAGAGATTTCTCCTGAGTATCATAACTCCTTCAAAATACACATATACATATATAAAAACATATTATTAACCCATTTATTACCAATTACTCATTAGATACCCCGTTGAAACATACACATGCCTCAGATGGGCAACACAATCGAAAATTGCAAATAAATAAATAAATAAAAACATAAATAATAAATAATGTATTTTTTTTTTTTTTTTAATCAGGCAGTTGTATTGAAAATAGGATAATAATAATACAAATATATTATTTAAACAATACTTCAACAAACGGGGCTCTGGGTTTTCCTATGTTTCCACATTCCTGGGTTTTTTATGCATTTATATAAAAGAGCAATCTTAGTAAGAGATTAATAATAGACACTTATTATGACATTTTAAGGAGATCTGACACAGACATCATCTTTCAGAAGGGCAAACTGTAGGCTAATTAAACAAATGTGGTCATGTGACCGTTTAAACCAGTAAAAGTTCACATAAAATCAAGACAGTCTGAACTTTCATTTATAGTCGACAACTCTGTAAAATACATCAATAACACTTTAGACCACTCAAAGTAAAAAGTAAATGGACTCACCAATGGGAATAAATGAGTTTTCAAGTTAAAAATACATTAAATACATTATGCATCATTATCAGAATTACATCCCAAACATTTTTGCTGAGTGCAGTAACAAGTCTTTAAAAGCGTTTTACTGCAGCAGTCTAACTAAATGAAGACGTTTGTAACAACTGTGACAGTGTGTTAAACGTGGTTTTGGAGGAAAAAATGTAATTATAATTTTCACAGAGAAAATAATTTAAATTAGTTCAGTCTATAAGGAGCCAAAACATATAAAAATGCCCCCAAACAAAAAAGACTCACCTGTTCTGATGTGCAATCCAACTAAAACAGCACAAGTCTTTATGTCCTCTAAGTAAAAAAAATACAAATAAAAATCTTCTAGACAAATATGCGACACACAAGGACTAAAATCCACAGTGTCTATAACATCCACACGACTCCGAATTTCAGTTCAATGGCCTGAGAACTACTGGACTGAAGCCCTTTATACGGTTCAGTCCGAACCATGTCAGTCAAGTTCGGATATAAAGCTGGACCTGCCGAGGGGGCTGAATTATAAGTTTCCCATCATATAATGTCATGCCGGTAGCCTACCAATGCAGTGAAACCTCCTGTCCTCCCCTGCAGTGACGTCTCCGCGCCCAAATTCCGAGCCAGAGTCACCACTGGGAGGAGGAACAGAGATGTGGAGAAGCATATGCTCGCGCAAGATGCGAGAGATGCTTTTAGAGACTGTTAAATACAATGCAAATTATATTATAAACAGATCTTTGTTTACATCTAACTTGTATTTTGGCAGTATACTCCATTGTATGGGTTTTCAGAGTTTCAAGATCTGTAGGTTACTGCAGTCCGTAACTTTTTTTTTGGTTAAAAATTATCCAAAATCAATTTTTGAGCAAGTACATAACCAGCCAGTGTTCAAACTATCTCCTTACTTTAGCCCGATTAAGCTTGTAATAATGTTTTATAATAAAATCGGTACTGGTGGGAGCATGCAATTCGAGCATGCATCCATTCTCTTTGCGTCATTACGTCACGTCTGTAAACAGAAAGAAGGTTGCTCAAAACTGCGCATGCGTCAAACGCCTGTGTATGTGTATGAGTCAAATGAAGTATACTTTGCAAGGCTGTGCATTCGACTGTGCGTGTACGCGTAAAAAAACGAAGTATACCCATGTTCTGTAACCACTTGGCTTCTGTTCTGATCCACTCCTGGTTTTCCATTTCACACTAGATAATAGAAACGCAATAGAGCGATCTTGGAGACCAAACAGAAACGCGCAGACTTTCAGAAATCGCACAGCTCTGCAAACAAGCGGAGTGATACAGTGAAATGTCCCAGTGACAACGCATTTGGGACCAATCAAATTTGAGGACAGGAAATTTGAGGACTAACTGTTTTATTAATAATATAGGCTATGAGTGTGTGAGCGTTTTGAGCAGAATTGAGAGAAAAGAAACTTTGGTTTATTGGTGTTTATGGGTATAAATGTTATTTACACTACCATCCAAAAGTGGTAGGATGGAAAAATGAGAGTAAAGATTTGAATAAAGTTATTTATGAAAATAAATAAATATTATAAGGCATTATGATTACTGTTATAATGAATTAAGAAAAGGCCCACATTATAATTCTATTCGGTTGTTAAGTCTGACGTCACGCGGCAGCGCTTCCGGGTCCAAACGCTCATACCACAAGAAAACAACAAACGTTGCTAATATACACACATGATATGGTGTAATACTACCAAAAAATTATAATCATAACCTTTATCTCTATACCAAAATCCCAGATGGCCAGACAGTGATTCATCTTTTCTAAATCGTTAAAATATTAATGTCTGTGACGCTGTGAGCACGGAGACTGTTGTGTAGACTGTAAGTATTTTAAATGTTTAACTTTAAAATTTTAAATGTTTAATATGAATAAATAGCGCTCATAAACGGCCATTCTCAAGTGAAACGAGTCGAGGCTTGGACCCAGAAACGGCGTTCCTACGTCACGACTTAACAAGCAGATATAGCCTTTTAGCTATAATATTAGATTTTGATATAAATTATTATATTGATATAACTTTCAAAGTTCAAGACTTTCATTAAATATAGATTCAATGAATTCCAATCTGCATCTAAGTTGATTTAGAAACTTTGTGCATTCACATTTCTTTCACATTCATATGCACAAAGATGATACATTTATAAAAATTAAATGTGCATACACATTTCAGTTCTAATTGTTAATCCATAAATTATTTAGTGTTTGAACAAGTATTTGTTCTCATGTGAACAGTGTAAGTTATAAATTGAGGAAAGAGTTCTGCCATTCTGGACACATGCACACATTGGAAATAAATGTTTTTGTGAAAAGGGGATCATTTACTTTGGTTCATGTGTCTCTGAAGAAAACCTGCTGACTTTTTGCCACTCTGTGTGTGTCAATCTGAGACATCTCATATATTTCACTAGTTTAACAATGCCAGGAATTTGATTTAGAGGGTTTCAAAGAGGGCATGCAATGACATAGTATTGTCTCAAAGAAACCAGAGAGAAGGACAAACTAAGGATGACTTTATCTTATATTCATAACCTACCAATCTCAAAGTTGGAGACAAACATAACTCTCCACAATGGTCATTCAGTGCATAAGCAAAGATATTGCGTGACGAGGCTTAATCGTCAGAGAAAATTGGTTTGTTTTAGATATTGTGCCATCTTTGAACATATTTCTTCTGGAAGTACCACTTGGCCAAATTGAAAATGCTTATTTTGCCATTTAATAGTAAGAGTCTGTCGGTCTCATGTGGTTCTATTCAAGCCCCAGAGAGTGATATTTCATCCAGAGCTGAGCATACACGCACGCTATCAAAACACATCACAGCTGAACATACTGAATATCACTTCGGTTGCTGACATTAATTTTACCAGTTTCCATAAGCTAAATGTGTGCGTTTTTCAAATTGGGTCAGTGTGATATTGCCTAAAATTTGTCACTAGCCCCATAATACTTCTCTACACATTGATGCCTCTGTCATGCTAATGCTTTCATCTCTATCTTCATTGTGATATCTGTAATGTCTTTATAATGGTCCATTCTTGTGCACACAAGAGGCCACCTATCCTTTGACCCAAACCTTTAGCATGACAGTTTCATAAATCAATTTGTAATGGACATACATCTTCACTTAGTTTCAAATATGATCATGTTTATATCATGCATGTATTCTTTTTTTGATAGTTTGTTGAATCCATATCAGATAACTGTAACAGCATTACATCTTCCCCACATATTGGTTTCATATTTGAATAAAATCATTTATCTTTTTTTCATTTAACGTATTTCTTCCAGGAAATAAAACTCACTGATTTTCTTTGATTACAATAAGAGTATGCTGAGGTTATGTAAGCCAAACTCCTTTAATCTGTGTTTCATTACCATCGTTCTAACTTCAGAATCTGTGGTATTCGATAAAATACTCTGCTTATTTGATAGCAGGTTACGTAAGTTCTGAAGAACCCACAGGAGGTGGAATGTTCCATTATGATGTTGGAGAGATAAGCGTCAAAGCAGAGACGGAGGAATCTGACCAAAACACAGATAAATAGACTTCTGATTTCATGCTGCTGAATATCCATCTGTCAAAAACCACACAGTGTCATAAAACTAAACACCAAAGTGTCTCACAAGGAACTCTTTACATAATGGATTGTAAAATGGATCTTTTCGAGATATTCTTAGGGGGAAAAAACATTGTCACAAAAATGGAAAACGTAAAGACTGGTCTGTTAAATGAACGGAACATTTGCACAAAGAAGAAAACTGATGGTATAGCAATTAATTTTTATTAAGACTTTAATCTTACAATTGCAGTCTATATATCACTTACCAGCTCATAACAAATCTGTGTCACTGTAAATTTGCATTTCCTTGCATGCACAAAACAAGCATAAACCTTTAAAGGGTTAATTAACCAATAGAGGAACAGCTGTTCAGCATTTTTCAATTATATGCAGTATGAGACACAAAGGAGTCAAGCTGATTGGTCACACTTGTGACCCATGATCTGAATGCATCTAAAAGCCATCCAGTTGTTGATTTCCTTTTTCTTCTGCACAGAAACACAACAATGCCTGAAGACAGACAAAACGCTGAGGAAAGTTGCTGTATTTATGAGAAACAACAGCATAATAAAAATGAACCTGAGTTGGAACTTTCTGACTCTGTTTAAAACAAAAAGAGGCAAAAAAGAGCAAGACAGAGAGAGTGAGAGAATAGGACGTTTAGGGAGGGAGGAGCTCTGGCCCTGGGTCCCTGGGCACAGAAGGTGCTGCAATGCTGCTTTACTAACAGTCGGAATGGGAAGCACCTCTCAGCTCCGTTTCCTCTTTTCTCTCTCTCTCCCCCCACTCCAAGTCCACAACACAAATGCAACACAGACGTGTTCCTCTGTCTCTCGTTCTCAGACTTGGAAGATCCAGTGCAAAAATCCACCCTACTTCCTTTACTATCTAGCTTATATCATGACATTCATGTCGTAATGCATTTCAGCATTCAGTGTCCAAGAGTTCTGTTCCATGAGCAAAATTAGGTTTGTTCTCATTTATATTTTGAAGAATGTATTGATCCTAAATGAGTATCTCTCTATGAATACCTAGAAAGTCTACAAAAGTGTGTAAATATCTAATGTCTATGGTAGATCAGTGTGGGTTTTTCAATATTTAATACACTGAAAAATATATAAGCATATAAGACATAAACAAAATATTTGTTTTGAAAGTATTATCCTCATTGGGAAAATATTAAGTTAAAATAAGTATATATATATATATAGGCAAGAAAAATGTCTTTCAAAACAAATGTTGTTTATTTATGTCTTATGTGTTTTATATGATTCATTCTTTTTTATTTATTTTTTTATTATATTTTGTATTGTTACAGCTTCTTTTTAAAGTTGTTTAAAGTATGTTTTCTCCCTTTCTCATAGAATTGGACTTAGAATTGAAATTAGAACTGACAAGTAGTAAAACTTGTATGTTGTTGGAGAGAAAAATATTTTCTGGCAGAGGTCACACAATCAAATGACTTCAGTTACAAGAAACATCCCGCAGCTGCCTTCCACGTACACTGACCTTACATTTTCCCTCACCATGTGAACAATATGAATAAGAAGAACAGAAATTTTCATTTTAAGTCTAGTGAGAGTCTGGGAACTGGATGACCTAACCTCACATGGCTCAATGTAAAACCACCTTAAACTAACATGCTATTATTTGAAAAGAGCAATAAAGAATCTAAGGGTCTGACTGTTTTCTCTTACAGTGGGGTCCAAAATTCAGAGACCACATTGAAAGTCTGGATTGCTTTTCATTTAAACCTGGAAACAATGGAAACTTAGAGAGATTATTCATCCAAAAATGAAAATTCTGTCATCGTATACTCACCCTCACTGCATTGTAAACCTGTATGTCTTTGTTGTCCATACTATGAAAGTCAATGGGGTCCAATTCTGTTTGTCTTCGTGTGCCCCATCAAACTCTAAGGGTGAAGTGTAAATCTAAGTGTTTGGGTGGAAAATGAAAAATGTTTTATGTTTTTTTGATGCATTAAACAGTGGACCTTTGAAAAAAAAAAAAAAAAATCAAATGATGAAATTAAAATTAAAGTCTGGTGGTCCATGTGTCATTAACACGCACACAAACACACACACACGGTTATCTTTGTTCTGACTTCCCACATGTCAAGCTCAGCAGCTGCGTCCATCTGTTCCTAATTTCAGTGTCAGTCACTGTCTGCAGGGAAAGCAAGGAAAACGGCCTGATCCAGTGTTCCGTTTGGCCGTCAGGCGATCATTTTATCAATGTAACCCAGCATCCAGACTTCAGAGAGTTCAGACGGTTCTCAAAGTTCTCTCCAAAGCAATGCATGCAGTATTAAGCTAAAATATCAGAACTAGACTGTGTTAGAACTGACAAGCAGTAAATATTGTACGTTGGTGGAGAGAATCTAAAAGCGAGAGTCTTAAAAATATTTTGTGGCAGAGGTCACACAATCAAATGACTTCAGTTACGAAAAACGTCTCACAGCTGCTTCTGTGTACACTGACCATAGTTTAGCACACCATATGGTTATGAATAATAATAACTGAAGTGAAGGTCTTGAACTCTGGGAGCTTCTCATGACTTTTGATCTAACCTGTAAAACCACTCATCATTTTCTTAATTAGTTTTTTTTTCTTAATTTCCAGTAAAAATATCCTCAAACCTAGACATATAAATAAAAAATAAAATAAAAAAAAGCAATGTATACCTATAGGCCTATTTTTTTCCATTAATCATTGTGTGTATGTCACGTTCTGTTTGTGTTAGTTTCATTTTTATGGACATTTAATTTGTATTCCTCATTTATCTGTTTCCTGTGTTTCCATTTTTTCCCACCAGTTATATGTTTCTATGGACACTCATTCTATCAGCACACCTGTTCATCATTTAGTTTATTATCCTTGTATTTTTAAGTTCCTCTTTGTTTTCAGTTGATTGTTCCGGTATTGTTGTGTGTTACATGCTGTCAAGTTACCTGTTCATCATCTGTGGATTGCGCAAATTCCATTCATCCATCTTCAACTGCTACCCAGGGTCTCCACCTAGTCTTCCTCCAGGCCTCCTCCCAGCTGGACGTGCCTGGAACATCTCCCTTGGGAGGCACCCAGGGGGCATCCTTACCAGATGCCCGAACCACCTCAACTGGCTCCTTAAAACGCAAAGAAGCAGCAGCTCTACTCTGAGTTCCATGCTGAGGAAACCTATTTCTACCAATTGTACGATCTAGTTCTGTTGTTCATGACCCAGCCTTCATGACCATAGGTGAGGGTAGGAACGAAAATTGACTGGTCGATTGAGAGCTTTGCCTTCCGGCTCAGCTCTCTTTTCAGTAAAGTCACTGCAGTACCACCCCTGCCAATCTCCTCACTTGTGAACAAGACCCCGATGTACTTAAACTCCTTCACTTGGGGCAAGGACTCATTCCCTACCTAGCAGGCACTCCATCGGCTTCCTGCTGAGAACCATGACCTCAGATTACTTGAGTTTTTTTAATATAATAAATACCTTTGTTTTAGAACCTTTTGAATCCTTATCATCATCATCTGGACTAAAGCTTTAGAGAATACTGTTCCCCTTAAATGGAGATTGCGCTCATTAACATTGCCCAAATGGGGAGCGTGCCCAAGCCCAGTGGGGCTATGATCTTTATTTTGCAAGGAGGAAGAGACATGAAGGAGTATGTGGAGGAGTTCATCAGCACCGGCCACCTCGCCATTTGTGATAACATCATGCTCATGGAGGGATCAGCCATTACCCGTCATAGATATTATGCCTGAGCCAGCAACGGAGCCAGTGCCAGCTGCCAAGTCTGTCCCGGATGGAAAACCTGAGGTCCCGGCTGACCAGGTGTGTGAGCCTGCCATTGGGAATATTGGTGGTGCTGGATGAGGAGGAAGGGCTGATTGACTGGGAGATGGAGGTAGAGCTTCCCACCCTTCCCACCAACGAACCTTCTCTGTCACTGGTCCTCTCCTCCACTAATGTATGTTCGTCACCCGTCTTCATCATCACCGCTGGTCCTGTCTGTTTCAAATCACCATCATCCCTGTTCATCACAGAGCCTGTCTTCCTCTCCTGCACGTTCCAATGAAGCCAGCCATTCCCTCGACTCCGCTGGCTCCCTTCAGCCCCTCAGCTCCACCATCAGCCCTGCCATGCAGCCCTGATCTGCTTTGGGGCTTTTAGTCCCCATCTCTGCCCTGGCATGAGGAGTTCCGGGCTCCACTTCGCTCCTCGGAGGCTGTAGTTCCACCTCGGCCCGTCGACCAATCAGCTCCGCCCTGGCTCCTCACCACCTCGGCTCTACCTTGTCCCACTGGCTCCACCTCGGTCAGTCGTCGCTCTACCATCGCCACGGACTTCCGGGCCTTCGGCTGCACCTCATCCCTCCACCCCTATGGCTCCGTCGGGTTCCTCCTTCCCCCCGGCTCTGCCTCTGTCCTCACTCACACCACTTTGCCTCAGTCCTCCGGCACCCTCGCTCCACCTCGGCCGCTTGTCGCCGGGACCCCGCCTTGGCCTCCCAGTCTTTCGGTGTTATTGGGTCTCTCGGTCCCATGGTCTCCATCTGGGCCTCTACATCTCCAGGCAGCATCGCTGTCAGTTGGGCTCAAAAGACCTCCTTGGCTCCACTGCCGCTGTGCTTCAACTCCCTCATGGTTGTCTCCTGGGTTACTCTGGGATCTCGCTGGCCGTCCGTTCCTCCCTGGATCCTCCCAACATCAACTCCTGCATGGTTCCTCCCATCAATTTCCCCATGGCTTCTTCCATCGTCTGCTCCCCTACTGGTTTCCAGTGCCTCGCCCGTCCCTCGTCCACCTCATGTACCTCCACCATTCTCCTTCAAATAGTTAATAATTAAAAAATAATTAATGTGTTCAAGTGAACTAAATGTGAACAAATTAAACCTTATTGTAAAGTGTTACCACTAAATCAACAAAAATACTAACATATAAAATAAAAAGCATTGAATGAAATGGATCTGACAGTCACAGATCTTGCTCATGTACGGAGTCCTGGACATGACATGCAAGAAAAAATTGTGCGCACAATTTACTAATTTGTTCCCTCAAATTACTAATTAGAGCGCACGTTTTAGTAAATCGAGGGAACGATTTAGCCTACAATTTTTTTCCTGCATGTCATGTCCGGGGCTCCGTACTCATGAAAATGAACTAATGCATTAAAAAATAAACAGTTGTCTTTGGTAAAGCCAAACCCACACATATAAATCTGTCATTCTCTCATCATTAATATGTGTACACCTCCTTTGATAAAGCACTCCTTTCTCTCCCCTGTCAACAATATCTAAAATAAATGAATAACATCCTGTTCTGACAGACTGACGGAACATCCTTTGAATGTACTTTCAGATAAAGCTAATGTGGGAAAGTCTGTTTTACCCTTGAGTCCTTGAGTTTGCTAAATGGTGAGGGAAATAAGGCATCAAAAAATGTTTTTTTAAATCACAAAGACCTGGAACAATACTTAAGGACAATGAGCTGGACAAAACAAAAGACTTTAATGCGAAATTGATGTTTTCCATGCACACTTGGGTTATTTGAATGCCAACTAAGCCATGAACAAATATATTTTATATGACAACAGAGGTCTTGAACAACTGATCGAATTAAGAACTGGTTTATTGCCATTCTGATGTTTTTATAATTAATAGGGTGAATTCAGGTTGAATGGGACACTTTTTCCCAGTCATCTCAATGGCAAAAAGTGTCCCAATCAACCTGAATTCACCCTAATTGTACTAAATTAACAAGTTACATTGGCTGCTCTAATAGAAAGACGTGTGAAACAACATTGTGGCCAATTCAGTAATCTCAATTTATTCTCCATTTGTTTTTGACAGCTCATTTCACACATTGCCAAAGCAAGATCTCAGCATCCTGTGATAAATTTGGAGCTGTTAATAACATATTTTTTAAAAACGAGGTCTCTGAAAGTAGCTCACACACAGACTTAGAAACAGGCTATCATGAGGTAGTTAAGTGCATCCATATTTGACATCACTCTGTTTACCATTATAAGTGAACAGCTTCTTTGTTTAGGAAAAGCAGCCAAACCCAATTATAAGAGAGAAGTTGAAGCGTTATTGTTTTTCTTTAATTCAAAAGTAAAGATCAAACGTGAAACCACTGCATAACTGCCTCAGCTATTGCTTGAAGTCATGTGGGGTGAAAATGTTTTCCTGTAATGGCTCATGACAATGAACAAAAACTGCTGAACTGTTTCCATTCACATTTAGAAACTGTGCCAAAATAAAACATAAAAAATTGTACTTTTCTTAACAGTTTTATCTTGATATTTCATGTACTTCTGAAATGAAAATGTGACCTACAGTACATTGTTATTTCCAAAGAAAAAAGCAGCATATAAATTAATGCATATCTTGCCATTTGTATGCTAACCTATTACTGCCGTTAAGATATTAACGTATAACATTCACAGCAAGGAGAGTCAATACAAGCTAAAGTAGAATGTGCTCAGCTAAAGATAACCCTCCACGGGATAGGTTTGTTTCTAATTGGGCAGAGAACAGAATGACCTCAGAAAAGTTATTGGTGCAGAAATGCTGCCAGCTGTTGTAGTGGACACCACCCATCATTAAAGACTCCAACATTACTCTCTATCACTTACATGAAGACCTATTGGCGCCAGACAGACACAGTACATGTATTGCTTTCAGATGAGCATCCTGTCTCATTTACTACATCCTAAACCCAAAACGGTATATTTTAAACTTGTGCAAATAATTCAGCCCAAACCGTTTATTTACAGAGGTCACTCAAACTTTGTTTTGTAGATAATATCAGTCTTAGGTCTGCTGTATATTTTTGTTTTTTTGTAAAGGTAACACCAGTGCTCCAGCCTCTGACTAAAATGGTCGCAAATGTGACAAGAAATAAAATTGCCATTAAATTTAAAATCTAGGTTGTGTTAGCTAAAGTGCATGCCAGTCTTGGACGCAGCAATGAACACAGAGCAAGCCATGATGACCGATTCCCAAAACAAATGACTCTTATGAATGGATTCATTTTAATGAGTCAGTCATGAGATTCACAAAACATTGAAATTAGCAGTTCAAATCAGACTTATTCAGTCAGAGAATTGTTCAGAGACTTCATCGCTGAAAGTCATTTTATGGTTATGTCCTATTCGAAACAAACGGAAACCACTACTGTGATACTTACCTTGGTTGATCATTTGATGTGTCATTAATGATATATATTCACAACGGAGTTTACTTTTGCAATAAATTAATTTGTGGTAATTCGAAAAAAGATTCAAATATTTCTCAAAACATATTATTGCAGTGATGTTTTACTAATTTGGCAATTAAATTAATTTCAGGAACCTTTACTCCTTTGAATTGTTTTTTCAAAGACAGTGTTTTAAACCTTCCATTAACTTGATGTGATCTTAAGCATTCAAAATGTAACAGATGATGCTGTCACAACATTGGCACACTAAATTGCAAATAGCATTTTTTTCTTACTTCTATTTACATTCTGAATCACGATTGGTTGCTTGCATACTTTACATCTGTCAATTATAGCCACCTTCATGTACTGTTGATTCTTTAGAGTAGCCAAATGAAAGATAATAATAATGCTAAAGTGGCTCTGATATATAGCATTTAATTTATGCGAAACCAAACCTAAAACATAAACTTACCTAAAAATTATATCCTTCTATCCATCTTCATTTCAGAGGGTAACTGCTGCAAAATGGGCTGTTTTATTCAACACACAGATGAAACATTTTAAAAATGAATCATTTTGGGTTGAAATTGTAAAGTATATGTAAAAAAGTATAAGTATTTTTAATTTGTGAAGTAATTACATAAACTGAGTCACTCTAAAAATAAGATTTATATTCACAATTTAGGTCTTTAATATCATTTTACTGCAAAGAATATTACAAATCAGATGAACCTGTGCATAATACTGCATAGTGTGTGTATGTGTATCTGTCCATGGGAGTGTGTTGCTAAGTTAAGTTCAAATGTACTTTTCTCTGAGGGTGCGTCTTTGGCTTAACGGTTGAGGGCGTAAGCATGTTGTCACATCTGTAGGTTGTCAATGGGGTCTGAAATGGTGAAATCACAGATCCCATCCATGATGTAGGTCTCAGAGGTGGCACGCCAGCATCTCAACATGACTGATGTAAGACTTTCATTAGTCTGCAGCATCGGTGGACTTAAGGCAAGAACTGAGCCATAGGGTAAATTCCACACTTAAGGGAGAAGAGATTCGGCCGGATGAAACAAAGCCAGTTTTCCATCGAGTGTTCCAGTCAACAGCTGTGAATAAAAAAACGCTTCACTCATTAAACATCCTGTTGTAGCGTAAATAAGTTCATGATAAAACTCTTTATTCTAACTATGCGGTCCTGAATGTTTCAAATGAACTTAAGTGCTTGTTTGCAGTCAGGGCCGTATTTATAGGCATTCTAGGCACATGCCATCAAATAGTAATGATTTATCATAAATCATTACTATTGGTCACCCTTTACGTCTGTCTGTGGGTTTTGCAAATATTTAACCAAAGAAACGAGTCAATTTAAAAGAGTTTGTGACTAAACATCATATCTCCATTGGATCCTCAAACTATCGGTACAACCTCATAACTCCACCCCACCTCTATCGTGAATGAAGTGGCACACACAGTTCGGACCGTCTCTGCTTGTTTGCAAGGGTAAATAAAGAACTGGTTGTTTGAATAAGTACAGCGTTTTCTTCACTCAAGAAACTCTTTCTATATAAAGGCTAATGATTTATGTATTTGAGGAGCGGAGAAGACGATTTGTCGTCGAGTCAATACTGTTTTAAAAAGCCCCTGCTTTGCACTTTATCTTTTATAACATGACATTTTGGACAAATTACAGAAAAACTGAGAGCCCACATAGTTACAATAAACTTTATAACAGGTAAATTATACGTATGTTCAGTGGTGTTCACTGGTCAAAAACATTTTGGTACAAATATTACACAGGTAGATCTTTACCTGCTAAGGCATTGCTGCCAGCTGCACCTCAACAGGTGCCTACAAATTGGCAGGCTGCAGGGTCATCAGCCAGGTACCACCGCTCATTAACGTTTCGCCCCTTTAAACCCGGAACGCCTCCTGGTGGCGAGACAGTGACATAAACGTCTCCCTGTCACCCTCTGCAGCATGCCTCTGTGCTAGGTGGTTCCCCAACATATATCCTTCTTTAGCCAGAGCCAAAAGCTACTTTTCTTGGCTTCCCCAGCCAGATCTTTGAGGGCTTTCTGAAGTCTTCCTCCAGCCACTCTCAGATCTCTCATGAAGTGGACAGCTGATGTCCCCACGAAGCCGCGGCATCCCACCTCTACCGGGTAAATGGTCGTTCTCCATCCTGCCTCCCTGCACTCAGTTGCAAAATCTGCGCATTTCAGCCTCTTCCTCTCCCATGCAGCCTCCAACCCTGCCTCCCATGGAATGGTTAACTCATGTTACTAATATGACACATGCAAGTGTCTAACCATATAAAGCCAGAATATTAACTTTGAAAACACATTTTGTTTAATTATTTAAAAAAAGCCGTTTTGGAACTTTCCGGCTGACAGCGACGATATATATAGACAATAAAAGAGGGGGGGTTGGAGGAGGAGTAAATCTGACCCTGTTTGCAGTTATTAATTCCAAAAGTGCCGCTTTACATAATAAATGCCATTGTTTTCATAATCAAATATTAAAGCGAAGCCACAGACAAAACAGGAACATTACATTTCATAACAACACATCTGCCGTCTTAATGACATAGTAAAAGGGTTGATGGTTTTCATTTATTTATATTTGCCAATAAAAAATGTTCTGAAACTTTTATGTCCTGCACTTTGAATTGTGCTCTCCTAAAGACAATTAGCCATTTAGTTATGAAACCCCATTTATTCAGCAGTTTGTTTACTGGAATCCCACCAACTCTGGATTATCTATTAACTCTCTATATCTTTTAACGTTTTGACAGACACAAGTCAGAAACAAAACTTCAGAAAGTGTGTTGTGACATGCAGTCATGCAGGGTGAAGGATCTAACCACCACATGTTGCCTGGAGGGTTATAGAATTGGGGTAGCAACAATGACTTCATTGCTTTGTCATAGGTGGGAAATTGTCCAGTCAGGTTTTACAGTGTGACATGAAACTGTTTTGGCAGTGGCCTGGAGTGGGTTCTGAACAGAGAATGTCACATACCTGCCTTTACAGACACAGTAAAATCTTTTGAAAGGCATTTTAAAGACATTTGAAAGGCAAAATGAATTTATCTCTTGGCTTATATTATCTGGTCTGGTAAAAAACAGTTCCAAACTTTTTCAGTCACACAGAATTTGATCTGAGAAAGATTAGAGATACAGCATCTCCACACAGCAAATGTTTTGCCAGTGCAATCACCTTTCAATCACTGTTGATATTTGAAATCAACCCCAAAAAACACACCCCTACCTTCATTGCTCCACCCCCAAAATGCACGAATACACAATATAAGAGTAGAAGCCTCTCTATCAGAATAATGCTTCATGAAAAATAAAGCAAAGGTGACAAATGAATGACAAGAAAGAGCAAAAAATAAAAATACAGTACACAAGAGTATATACAAGCAAGAGTTGTTTGTTAGTTGACAGCAGCACACCAGCTCCAGACAAACAATGACCCTCAAAACTGTCTTGTTACTACAGCTAACATTGCAACAAGAGCATATCTTGGTTCTGTTAGGTTGCATAAATTAGGTCAGCCGGAACCAGGAACACTTCCTGTAACACCTAATGTACTTCTTACATCATAAGAAGAATGGCATCTACACTAATTTTAGTCTCTCTGATAGAGTTTGGGTTCCTGAATCAACACTGAACTTACTTAAGCTGGACAATGACACAACTTAGTTGCATTTTTTTCCTGTAATCAACATTGCAAAATCAATGTTATTCACATTTGGAGCAGATACAAATGTACATTTTTAGGCCTTCCTGCTTAGATCTCTCCAGCGCTGGAAAGCTTTTCTTATATTAATGTGGGTCCTAAAGCTCTTGCCTGATCATATCCCTTATTTTCTAGTGATATTCCTCTGATATTTTCTCTTTTGTAATGTCTCTCAGCCATCTCTCTTTCTACAAGTCTTTCTTTAAATCTCCCTCTTGCTCACTCTTTCTTCTCCCCCATCACAGGTGTATACGAATTTCCATGATTTTCCCAGTCTTCACTGTGGTGTTTACATCCGTCCACAAATCATTGTTCTTGTGCATTTAGATACACAAGCACAATTTAAGAACTGTTAATCATTCCCAGTCTTTTTTTAAATAATTTTCTACAGACTTCAATCACAAATTTTAACAAATTGAGTTAAAAATTCAATTGGCTACAGACATTTCCATGACTTTTCCTATGACTTTTAAAGATTGTATTGATTTTCTTGACTTTTCCAGGCCTGGAAACAACAATTTTCTTCAAAAAGTGCTTTTTTGTGTGTGTGATTTGTCTATCTGAATAAAAATTAAACTATTCAAACTATTAAAAATGTATTTCTTATAACAAATAAAAAAGTGTTCATGAAAAAAAATATTAAAGCAAAATGAGCAAAATAAAAAAAGCAAAGCATTATTATTGCTTATTTATGAGGATGTCAGTTTGTTAATGAAAAATATGGATGAGATGCTTTTTTTGTGTGTGGAAGAAAGCAGAAAGAAGTTTCCGTCATAAAATCTACAAAAAAAATAAAGAGTTATTAGAGAAGAATTCCCTGTCCAATGTATCCTGATCTTCTTTTCATTGAGTATTTCTACCATAGGAGTATACTTTAGCCTAAATGGTTTTACAAGCAACTTGACGATAAATCAGAGTGCAAAATATCGTACTTTCTGACGCAGGTTTCATAACCTGATTTACTGCAGGGTTCACTGGCTGAAGGCTAAGGAAGGAAGAAACAAATCAAGACTTCAAAAAGAAAGATGAAGAATAAATAAGTTGCAGACATGTTTACATGTTTGTTTTTAGCTCACAGGGGGATCATTTAATATAGTTAGAATAGCCTCCTCAGGATATAAAGTTTTTTTGTCATTTTAGTCTATACTTGCAGTGACCCAAGAAACCCTGTATTTTCATTAAAATCCCATTTAAATCCCAGATTAGCCTGAAGTCCACAGGGAACATCCTCTGTCAACTAAGGTACCTTAAAGCTGTGATTTTGAAGACTCAATTACTCAATTTAATTGCTGAGTTGCACTAAATAAAATAAAATAAAAAAGTTATTAGAACTAGAAGAACTTGCCAAATAGCCTGCCATAACAGTCAGAATTGCTTTAAATGATCTGCATTAAAGAATAAAGCTGGCTGCTTAAGGGCTGGTGTCAGTATGTAGAGAGGTGTCTCCCAAAAATGTGTAGAGCCTCAGAGGCAAAAGCTGAGAACAGAGACAAAGCAAACTGACAGTGCCACTGCCACTGCCCAAAGCCACAAGTGTTATACAAGCAGGAAAATATGCCATCCTGCTGGGCTCACACTCTTTTTTACCATGGATATTAGCTTCTTAGCAAAACTGGGCGAGAGAATTTATTTAGTATTCTAATATATGCTTAACCATTTACGAATTCTACAGAGTTAACAACTATAGGGTAGGTGGGGGCAAGATGACCCACCCACCTTAATTTTTTGGACATAGATGACACAAAATCTAATTTTAGCACTTTTGATAAACGGCTACACTATTTGTAATTTTGCCATTTCATCTGAATATCAACATTTGTGAGATTTAGTCAGTCTAAAGTTTGTGTTTTTAATGATTTTGAAAGAAGTCTCTTATACTCACCAAGGCTACACTTATTTGATCATAAATACAGTAAAATAGTAAAACTGTCAAATATTACAATTTAAAATAACTGTTTTCCTTTTAAATATATTTTAAAATTTTCAGCAGTCATTACTCCAGTCTTCAGTGTCACATGATCCTTCAGAAATCATTCTAATATGATGATTTGCTGCTTAAGAAACATTTCCCATGTTGAAAACAGTTGTGATGCTTACAATTTTTGTGGAAACTGATACCTAAATAAAGGATTCTTTGATGAATAGAAAAAAAAAGCATTTATTTAAAATAGATTTTTTTTTGTAACATTATAAATGTCTTTAATATCAATTTTGATCAATTTAATGCATCCTTACTGAATAAAAGCATTATTTTCCCCCCTAAACATTTAAATTAAATGTTAAATGGATTTATATTTAGTATTTATTCTTCATTCTGAAAACTGACCTGAACATTTTAAACTAAACTGACCTAAAATTTTAATTAATGATAACATCAATAATCTAATAAAAGATCACAAAAGAAAAGACATAAGCAAGCAAGTAGACAGGGACAGCTGAATGATTTACTATAATTTGAGGCCTTTCAAGTATGCAGACCTGTGTTGATTTTTTGTTGCTTTTCCCTAAAAACCGGTAAGGTGCTAGCAACCATTCTGGAGAACGGAGAACCTGCGCGATATCACAAAAGACATCTGTGAATGTCACAGAAGGGTCACACCTCTGCACTAACTTCCACAGGAATGTCTCAGACTTGGCTTATGGATAGTGTCTGCCTGAACGGAAAGTATCTCTCACTCTCTCTGAAGCCCGTTAGGTGGTCAAACTGTGAACATTTGAAGCAGGAAAAATCAAGGCCAACTCAAAGGGATTATACTTTCAGATTTATACATAGTAGTTGAGCGATTTGAACGCCAAAGGTGTGAGTCACACACTGATATCTTCATGTGCGCAAACCACTGTTTAAATTACATTTTCTTACCTATCTTTATCTGCCAGGAATGACTCATCCTTAAATGTCCTAATAACACAAAAAGCCAGTGTTTTGAAAAGAGGAACTTAACTTGAATACTTGGATTAGATATAATACACAGTGACTGTTCACAATAGGAACTTCTGTAAGTGGCTGAATAACAAGCAAAAGTAGGTTACAGTGACTGATTGCAATATCTTCCCTTGTGTTGTTATGTGAATAATAGGTCAAACATAAACACAAAAGGCTACTTTTTGACATCACACTGCTTTGCATTATAAAAGTTAGTGAGACAGATCATTGAAAAGCACCGAAAACCAGGTGCTAGGAGTATCTTACACCTGAAATACATTAAAACGGGAATGTCCTGGAATGAGGATGACATCTCCTTTGGCAGAGACCAGAAAAGCAATTCAGTGCAAAATCTGCAGTGCAAAATGAGCTGATAACCTCATTGTGAATGAGGTTATCACTGCTAAACAAGTATTTCTAAAATATAATTTAATAAAATATATAAAAAAAGAAATTAGAAATAACTATATGACATAAATATAAATATTTGTTATAAAAAATTAATTTTATGTCAGCTTCACATCATAAGAATGTGAATACATTTTAAAGCAATTATTATTGTTGTTATTTTTTACATCGTGAAAGGATACAGAGTTGAAATGATAACCTCAAGGTTCTGTAGTGTTTTATGGAACATGGCTTCCACTGCACTGGATCTCTCCAAACTTATGACCACAAAGCGGCCAAGAGATACAGCTACAGCTGTTTATGCAATAAAATCCGGCCTCTGCCTAAGGATATAACTCTTTCTCATCACACAGAGCTTCCAAAATCCATGTGCTACAACTTAAAGACAAATACCGCTGAATGTGCAGAAATAATATATAGTGGCCTCAAAAAGTATTTGGTCACTTAAGTCAAATAAAAATGTCTGAATACCACTGTATTATATAACAAAATATCAAAGCAAATGGCATCTGCAACCAAATGCTGCTCTGCATGGTTTCAATACTAAATTCACTTTGCTGAGCCATTTTTATAGTTACATTTTTTGGTGATTTTGGTCCCACTTTATATTAAGTGGCCTTAACTACTTTGTACTTACATCAAAAAATAAGTACAATGTTCTTATTGGGTTCATATTGAATTGCAAAACACCTTTGCTGCTATTGAGGTGGAATATGGGTAAAGTTAGGGAAAGATTTTGAACCATATAACTTTTTTTTTTTTTTTAATTTAAATCCTAACAAACCTGAAGAAATAGGAAATATTTTGCTTGAAAAGTGCACTTAATTCAATGACATTAAGATATTAAGTGTGGCTTTAGTGTTCAAATATTGTTTGGGGCCACTGCATGTTATAAAGATCATCTAGTGTATAAAAAAATTGTCGAGTTGCAAACTATTGCATTCTGCACTCTCTGAGTGAGTAAAAACCTCAAATGCAAATTTGACTTATGGAGTACATTTCTAATAGGAAGATATTTAACTGAATTCCTCATATTAAAATTGTCCATTATGTCCGAATGCAATGAGACCTGAGAGTGAATGTGCGTTGACTTATGAACTGAGCTTTTAAAATTCACAGATCTCTTTACCTGAGCCAGTACAACAGTGACCACTAAGACTTTCCACTTCCAGTCTTGGAAGTCTGAATGAATAAGAGCTTGGAACAGGACAAAGAAAAAGAGCAAAACAGTGCATGCAAATCCCAAAGCCAAGTGCATATCAATACCAACTCAAAACACAAGGACTAATTCACACTGGAGAGATTAAAGGGGACCTATTATGCCCCCATTTACAAGATGTAAAATAAAGCCATATTCGGACAGGATTAGTTTTACATTACGGACAATGTCAGTAAAGATTACGGCGACTTTTACCTTCCGTAAAAAGGTCCGGAAAAATTACCTCAGGTAATACTAATCCCGTTCGAATAGACCTGCTGTAAATATGTACGGTAAAATTCTGTAATTTCCTGTGTAAAAGTAGTTTTCCACGCATTTTTCAAGCATGGAAGCACTTGAAGAAACATTCAGTTGTGTTGTAGGTGGTTGGACAAGTCTTTGGCAAACCTCAAGTATTTTCCCCATACCATTCATAGCAAAAAGAAGATCAAAAGCACTTGTCAGAAGCACAAAATTAATTTTAGCTTTAGCTAAGTGCCTATTACCATCAGAAACCAATCAGAATCTAATTAATAAATCATTTGACCAGACCTAACTGTTATATATAGTTTATATATTTAGATTACATGTGTTTGCGCACATGGTATCAGGAAGTAACATATACCCACATGACGACAGGGAGGTGACGGCGGTGCGTAAATCGAGTTACCCCTCCCACGTCTGCTAGTTTTACTGAGATGTCTTATCCTGTGCGAATTGGCCATTAATATTGCAGACGTCCTGTGGTAAAATGACAAAAAAATTTAAAGTGTCATTACATTCTCTATTGTTTACTGGTTTCATTCTATCAGCCTTCAGAACAGAAATCACCTGGAGCGTACAAGTTTGTTCGAAAATTATTGGACTTCCTATTAGGACTCTTTCCACTATAAGTGAACAGCAAATGCTGAAGTTGGCTGGTAGGATTTTAAATGACCTGTCACACATCTTGTTTTCTGTGTTTGAGTGGCTCCCTTCAGGGCGACGACTTCATTGTCCAGGTTGTAGGACACAAAGGAGGAAGGCAACCTTCATTCCTAAAGTGGTGCAGCTTCTAAATTCTCAATCATTTCTGACCCCCAGGCTTACCATGTTTTGATTACATAATTTTTAAAACTTAGTATATTTTTGTAGGGTTTGGATTTGCTTCTTAGATGTTTATATGTTGTAGAATACATATATGTTGTGTATATTGTGTTATTTATTTAATGTGTTGTGTTTTTGACGTATATTGTTTGTTACTCTGCGTGAAAGTGTTTGTTTGTGTTTGAAAGCAAATGAACAGCGAACCACTTTGTGGATCAAAGACTGCCAAAAATGAAGAGAGCCAAAGATGCGTTTATATTTTCCCCCCCAAAATAGGTGGGAAAATAAGCTTATAAGCCTCAAAATGATGCATAAGCACCATTAGAGTATCATAAAAGTCTTCTAAAGTCATCCAACAGCTTTGTAAGAGACAAACTCAGACATAATCTTGCTCTTCAGTGAACCATTAACCTCCATCAACTGGATCAAGCGATTTATCAAAAGATTCAACTTAAAAGAACGATTCATTCATGAAATGGTCTGTACTTCTTTCATGATTCAGTGAATTATGACTATAATTTTGGTTTGTTCTTCAGGTAATCCTACTTTGCTTCAGAAGACAGTTATATTGTGTTGTATAGTCTACTTTTATGGTGCATTTGCATCCTTTTTAAATCTTGAAAGCTTCAGTTCCCATTCATTGAAATCAATTGTGTTCTGTAGAAGAAGAAAAAAGTCATATCATTTTGGAACCAAATGAAGGTGACAGAATTCTGAATGAATTATTCCTTTAAGTGATAAATTTGGAGACTTCTTCCAAAGGGCACTTAATTTCCTTCTCAAGAACAGACAGGCTGCAATTGAACATCTGCTGTCTGTACTTGAAAAATAAAGAGTACTACCAAAGCAAAACAAGCCATTTATGGTCCACATAATGATCTGATCAGCCATTTTCGTGAACAGCTATGGCCAAGATCTCTGATATTCAGACTCGTAAACAAAAAAAACAAAAAAAGCTGAGAAGCATTGTTAGGTAAGAGATGACACTACAGACATGTGTTGTAGATACATCCTACACTAGCTGAATGTACAATACATGCTCAAATGCAGAACCATCAAAAGCACTGCATTAAAAATATATTTTAAATTTTTTTTGGTTGGCTCATTGTATGCCCTAATTTAGGGGTCTTCAATTTTTTCAGGTCAAGGACCCCAACAGTGGATAGAAAAACTGAGCAGGGACTCACTATGACATACAGTACTGTCTAAAATTGAGTGCTGCATTTCAATCCTGGGCTATAATAATGTGTACACGGTTTGGCACGCACTTGCATCGCGGTTCATCTCATATCTGATGATTTGACGCATACGCATCTATGATATGGTTAGTTGAAAATAAATAAAACAGAGTTAGGCTAATATACATTCATGTGAAAAAGTTAGGACACCCTTACTGAGTTCCATGGTTTTCTGTATCAGGGAATAATAAAAAAAATCATCTGGTCCTTGGCAGGTCTTAAAATTTGGAAAATAAAACCAGATGAACAAAAACACATGACATATCACACCACGTCATTATTTGTTTAGCAAAAATAAAGCCAAAATGGAAAAGCCATGGGTGAAACACTTAGGACACCCTGACTGTTACCATAGGAATTAAGAGGGTAAGTAACAGTCAGGCACTGCTAATCAAATGTCTTTGATTAATCGATCATCAGCAAGTGTAATCACCTCTATAAAAGCAGAAGTTTGAGCCTTCAGATGTGTGTTAACAGAATGCCAAGGAGTAAAAGACATCTGCAATAATCTTAGAGAAGCAATTGTTGATGGCATCAATCTGGGAAGGATTACAAGGCCATTTCAAAACAATTTGAACATTCTACAGTGAGGAAGATTATTCACAAGTGGAAGACATTCAAAACAGACACCGTTCAAAACAAACTTAATCGTCTTCCCATGAGTGGACATCCCAGCAAATTCACCCCAAGATCAGACCATGTAATGCTCAGAGAAATTGCAGACAACCCAAGAGCTACACCTCAGAATCTACAGGCCTCAGTTAAAGGGTTAGTTCACCCAAAAATGAAAATTATGTCATTTATTACTCACCCTCATGTTGTTCTACATCCGTAAGACCTTCGTTCATCATCAGAATACAAATTTAGATATTTTTGATAAAATCTGTTGGCTCAGTGAGGCCTGCATCGCCAGCAAGATAATTAACACTTTCAGATGTCCGGAAAGGTACTAAAAACATATTTAAAACAGTTCATGTGAGTACAGTGTTTCAACCTTAATATTATAAAGCAACGAGAATACTTTTTGTGCGCCAAAAAAACAAAATAATGACTTTTCAACAATACCTAGTGAGGGCCGATTTCAAAACATTGCTTCGAAGCTTTACGAATCTATTGTTTTGAATCAGTGGTTCGGATCATGTATCAAACTGCCAAAGTTACGTGAACTATTGAAATTTCGAAACACTTATGACGTAACAAAGCCTCGTTTACTGAAATCATGTGACTTTGCCACTCTGAACCACTGATTCGAAACAAAAGATTCGTAAAGCTTAGTGTTAGGAAGTGCTTAGTGTAAACCAGTGTTTAGAAATCACCCATCACTAGACATTGTTGAAAAGTCGTTATTTAGTTTTTTTGGCGCATTCACATTCTCATTCATTCTTTTTGTTGTATCCTCTTCGCTTCATAACATTACAGTTAAACCACTGTATTCACATAAACTGTTTTAAATTTGTTTTTAGTCCCTTTCTGGGCATCTGAAAGTGTTAATTGTCTTGCTGGCAATAGAGGCCTCACTGAGCCATCGGGTTTCATCTGAAATATCTTAATTGGTGTTCCGAAGATGAACAAAGGTCTTGCGGGTGTAGAATATCATGAGGGTGAGTAATTAATGACAGAATTTTCATTTTTGGGTGAACTAACCCTGTTAAATGATAAAGTTCAAGACAGTACAATTAGAAAAAGATGGGACAAGTATGGCGTGTTTGGAAGGGTTTCCAGGAGAAAGCCTCTTCTCTCTAAAAAAACATGGCAGCACGCTTAGGTTTGCAAAGTTGATTCTGAACAAACAATGAGTCTTCTAGAACAATGTCGTTTGGACAGATGAGACCAAAGTGGAGATGTTTGGCCATAATGCAGAGCGCCAAGTTTGGTGAAAACCAAAAGAGCATATGAGCACAAAGACCTCATACCAAAAGTCAAGCATGCTGGTGGAGGGGTGATGGTTTTGGGCTTGTTTTGTAGCCATGGGCCCTTGGCATCTCACAGTCATTGCATCGACCATGAACTCCTCTGAATACTAAAGTATTCTAGAGTCAAATATGAGGCCATCCATCTCACAGCTAAAGCTTGGTCAAAATTGGGTGTTGATAGCATGCGAGCGCAGGTGAGACCTGAACAGCACTTGTTGCTATCTGTGTTTAAACTAAACTCATTTAAGCCTTGCCAAGTTTAACATTCAAGTGCACGATGTGAAAGATAACGCGCACGGGCAATGTGAGAAGATCTGTTATTCGTGTACAGCGCACAAGTATTGAATTCTCTTTCAAGTCTTGCTCTTGAACGGACAAAATCACACAAAATTATGTCAACATGCCCGTCTTGGGGAGTGTCCTAGCAAACATAATAGGTTATTAGGTCTTAAGTGAACTTAAACATTCGAGAAAGATTGCATGTGTTCAGTATCAGTGTACTGAATTATGTCTTAAAGTGACAGCAGCCTAACATTCCTGCTGTCTGTATGTTTTTAATGTTAATCAAACAAAAAAAGATAAGGAAATCACTCACTGCTCTTGACTGAATAGCTTTTGTAACTTAATAATTAATAGGCTAATGATTAATCTTTATTTACTTTATACAGTGAAGATTTTATGCAGTGTTGTTTTACATTTGATCAGCTACTTTATTCCATTTCTGTACCTGAAAACTACTGTTAAGATACCTGAAAAACCTGAAAAGCACTATTTTATTTCTCTTTTCTCTACTGTATTTATTTGTGCTGTTGCTTGTAGTTTGACTATTTATTTTCTTTATTTTTATTTGACAGTAGTCATTTTTTCCCTGAACACAGCATATACCAAACCGAACCGAAACCCTAAAACCTAAAACTGTGATAAAAATCGAACCATTGCACCCCTATTCGGTATTATATTTTTATGTTTTTGAAAGAAGTCTCTTATGCTCACCAATGCTGCATTTATATGATCAAAAATACAGTAAAAACAGTAATATTGTGAAAAATTATTACAATTACAATTAACTGTTTTCGATATGCTGATTTGGTGCTCAAAAAACATTTCTTGCTAACTGAAAACAGTTGTGCTGCTTAATATTTTTAGTGGAAATCGTGATGCATTATTTTTCAGGATTCTTCTGTTTAAAAGATCAGCATTTATTTAAATCTTTTGTAAAAATGCTGTTAAGGTCACTTTGATCAATTTAATGCATTCTTGCTGAATAAAAGCATTAATGATCCCATAACTCCTCCCACACAATCACAGTCGCCAAAATTCTGACTTAGTACACCTGTTGCACCTCATCACGGCCACACATAAATACCAGCACTTCACCAACATTCAGCGTCTGGTCTCGTCAACCAATTTGGTATGTTACTGCCCGACTGCCTATCTACTATTGAACTTACCTACAGTGATTCTTCGTCTTCAGATTTTCATCTTTTTCTGTCCTTTTTCCATTCAGTTCATCGCCAACCTGTCTAGCAAAGATACCTCTTACAAGGCTGTTTCTCAAGTTAAGTGTCAATGCACCATTATGGCTGATCAGCTCACCTGCTCAAGTTTGCTTTTGCACATCTCTACCAATAAAGCCTACTGCATTATCTTCGTGAGTCTCCTCTTCTGTTTTGTGACAAGTTCGAACAATAATTGGTGGACACTCTGCAGCACCACCATTGACCCCTTTTGAAGACCTCTGACCTAAAAAAATGTGTTTTAACGGTGAGCCCTTCAATCTAACAGTCTATATTCCAACTGATGTCCTTTCACATCATTCCAGAAAGACATACTGTGGTGTTGAGAACCTAATGCAGAGCAGGTGCATGACATTCTCTTTTGTCAGGGCTAATACATAAACCTGACATTGTGGTACTTCAATGTGGAAGGGTTTTTCAAGGCCATCTCTACAAAATATGATCCTGCATCTGTTTCTGGCCTCAGACATGTAATTCTGTTAAAAGCTCAGGCTAATCAGTTAAAGTGCTACATCCTGACTTCCTACACACACTCCAACGTATAAACAGATGCTCCAATCGATCATTCAGAGCATGCACAGTCAAAGCCTGTAATTCAGTTTTATATTTTCTATGTGCTAACATGAAACTGAGATAAATCATTTGGGGATCTCTGAAAGATGACATGTGGCTTTGTACAAGACCCGCAGTTATATTTACAATACAGACTCCCCAGAAAGCCGTGATTGGTGTGACCAATTAATGTCATCTACACAACCACAATGTCTGTAAATCATTTATGGGGGGTTTCAATAGTTTATCTCTTTCAGGCCGATGTGTGGTCACACATTGATGGACTGCCCACAAAAGTTCTCATTTTTCACAAAAACAAATTTTGATCCAGATTTGGACTTGATTTTCTATTTTCATTATCTTTCTTAGACTCATCTTTCTATAATCCTTCTGTTTTAATGAGATTTGCAGGACAATATGCCTTAGGGAATGGTAAAACTATAAAAAACAGGCTTTTAACCCTCAGAGGTCGGCTGGTCGCGCCGGTGATACCACCTTACTTTTTTTCTTATCAGTATGAAAGAGACTCAAAATACTCTGTCAATTTTGCACATACAATTAAGAGTTATAGACCATTTTAATCTATGAAATATCTTCTTTTATTTGTGTACACTCAGAGTAAAAACGAAATGTTGTGCTTTTTGCAAAATAAAGAAAACTAACATGATGCGTGATCAGTCGTCTCCCTCTGAACGAAGTCCAATCTGATAGTTCTCAGAAAATGAACTGTAACTTAGTAAATACTAATCACAAAAAAATGAGACTTATGTCTAAATAAACATTGAAATGTCAGGTTTTAAATAGTGTAAGTCAAATCGAAAACAAATATTCTCGGTTTATGTAATCTGAATGAAAAAGAGGCATGTCAGACATCCGCGTGTCAGCTCATTATCCACTAATTCGGCAACGCCCACGGAGCGAGCGCTATTCAGACGCAAATTCTGAGGCAATACATGAATACATCGTTGCAATCGTGTATTTATTATCTTCAAAAGTGTTTATCTGCATGTTATAGCCATGATTAGTGATCTCTGGAAGCCTCTTGTTAGTTCCTGGAATGTCACATGGTATGCCTGTTCTTCTAACGAGACATTTGTGGACTAAATGTGCACAGAGCGCCCTCCGGCTGCAAGTATGAATTGAAAGCACAGTACCCAGCGCTCATAGTGATGACAATAAATATTCAATAAATATTACTTCTCTGTATAGAAAATTGACATTAACATATGAGAATCCATCAATATTTCTCCAAATGTGCATGCTTTTAAGCTAAAAGCCCTGATGGATGTTGTTTTGTCAAAGGTAACGACTCCGTTTTTCATATTCATAACTCCTGACGCATAGGCTATTAACAAATTACGATCACTATAAGAGTAAAACAGAGGTCAAAATTTGAAGCTTGAGTCTTAGATCTTTTTAATGATGTATAATTTGTCAACTGCACATTAACATTTAGGCTGTATAATATAACAAATATAATAGCCTGAAATGCCATAGAGGTAAAATCAATGTTCAGATGCTTTGCATCACAGAAATACATTATATTTTAAAGTATATTAAAATAGAAAACCATTATTTGGTTTGAGACTTGAGACTTCTTTTAAAAACATTATAATAGTAATGTGTCCAATATTTTGACTGGTACTGTAATTTAAACTATAATAGGCCTATACAAAATTTTCTTCACATGTGCAATAATACATGCATGCATGAGATCACAAAAATCATGTTTTTTTGTCAAGAGTGGATATTATATTTACGTTAATAAAGCTGATATGATCCTTTTATCAGAGGCTTTTTTCACATAGCCTACCTGACTGAAAGGGCTCATTATGTGGGTCATTATGCAGGTCTTTGTCTTCTCAGGTGTGAATCACAGCATTATTCATGAAGATTCACGCCTCCACGCATACAGTGTTTCTTGACAAAAAGTGTCTCAGAAAATTTAAATCAATATATTGTTTTATATGAATGAGTAGGCAGGATAATTTTTACATCATTTTGAAGCTAAAACTCTAGTCTACAACCTCCAATACCCAGAAATCTTGTGAACACATATATAATAGTAGTTTTGTGGCCTTATTTCAGTGACTTAAGTTTTTTGTTTTTTCAATAACCACGCATAAACATTATTCCTTCAAAAATACAAACACATAAATACATGTTGTTTGTGCTGAATACAGTGTAATGACACCTTTTCCATTAATATATTTATGAACAACTGAAAAAAGCACAAATGTCAGGGCATGTCAAAACTTCTCCAGGGCCCCAAAAATCCTCAGACCCCAGAGGGTTAAATCATTTACAACAAATCCTCTCATACATCTTATTCAAAACCATAAACGACCATGCACAATTATTATCTGTTTTTCTTGTTTGTGGGGTAATATCAGAAAAAATAACTCAATGCCTTCATTCTTCTGGAATGCCTTCCATATATAGAGGATCTACAGTTAGGTGTTCGTAATGACCCTTGAAAATCATTTGAAACACAATATCTTTTGTGTTCCACAGAAGAATGTCATACAGGTTTAAACAACATGAGGGTAAGTAAATGGCAGAATTTTCATATTGGTGTGAACTACTCCTTTCAAGTCAGTGTCATAATATAACTTGATGTAGCCAGTATGTTATTCTGTTCCTACAACTGCTCATCTCTCAAAGATTCACCATTTCTTATTCGTAAACAGAGCATAGCACAGATGAGCACACGCTTTTTCCGCTCTGATAAGGAATGCTCTGTAGACGACAGATAGTTGAGTTATGGAGCAGAGGTACTGGCACCACAACAAGTGCTGGGGATCCAAAAGGTGTCAGTCTGAGTGCAAGACGCTTTGGGAAGTTGTGACATAGACAGAGGAAGAGTTGAAGTCACACTAAAGGAGCTGAGCTAAAGCACATGGGTAAGGTGGTCAAGACAGCCAGAGTAAAGAAGATTGGCTATTAAAAAAGCCTGGTCCAAAAACCACCATTTGGGCACTTATAGGAATAGTTCATGAAATAAAACTTAAAAAAAAAAAAAAAATCCAAAATCAAAACTGATTACAGTATTTACATACTTATGCTGTTCTAAACCCAAATTATTATTTTTTTCTAAGAAACACAAAAAAATAATTGAACAAAAGTTCATAGTGATAAAGGAATTTCAAGCTCCAAAAAAGGCACTATGAAAATACAATAAAAAGTAGTTCATCTGACTTATTGAGACATTATAGCTTCAAAAATGCATGACAGCCTCTGCTCACTATGAACTGCATGAAGACTTATGAGGATTTATTTATATTAACTTTATTATATTATATTACATATATGAACACTACCATAAAAAAGTTTGGGGTCTATTAAGAAGCAAAAGAGAATGATTTAGATCTCAGTTATGGCTGCTGAAAATTCAGCTTTACCATCACAGGAATACATTACATTTTAAAATATATTACAATAGAAAACAGTTCTTTTGAATTGTACTATTTCACAATATTACTATTTTTACTGTATTTTTGATCAAATAAATGTGGCCTTGGTGAATATCAGAGACTTCTTTCAAAAACATAAAAAAAAAAAATCTTACCAACCCTAACCATTGAAAAATAGTGCATTTTAGATTTCAAAAAACTTCTTGTGTTTCACAGAACAAAAACAACAGCATATGTTTGGAAAGACATGACGGTGAATAAATGATAACAGAATTTTCCATTCTGTTTTCATTTTTTTTTTTTTTTTGAGTGAACTATTCCTTTGAGCCACATTTAAAAATACATGAATACCACTGCATTAGATAAAATATCAAAATAAGTGGCATTTATTTTAAAGAGAAAGCACAAGCAAAAATTTCACACACAAATGAAAAAAGACAAATAACTGTCCACTGATAGTGTGTTGAACTCCTGACTTCATAAAATCAGTAAAAAAAAACATGGGAATCAGTTAGGAACCACTGCAAAAATACTTTTACAAGTAAAGTCAGTTCTGAGATACGTTCTACATTTGTTTGTAGACACCACTTGGTTTCATATTTTGTTATCTAACTGTTATCAATAAAATGAATGCACTGTAATCGTGTGCAAATATGTTTTGGGGTCACTGTATCTGAGATCACTCTAGAGTCTCAATCTGAAATATTCCGAAGAAACACTCCTTCATTACTGTAACAGAAAGTTCATGTAATACAAAAATATGTACCTGTAGATGTTGGTAAAGTATTTGATCTGATTGTTTAAATCACTAGAGTTTGTCTGCCAAATATGTCATAGCCTTGGGGTTTCAATGCACTGAATCCCTTAATGGAAAGCACAAAAGTCTTTCACAGGATCATTTGCTCAAGGGCCAGAGACAAGGGAAGACTTCAGACAGGTTTAGCTCTGCCGTTGATATACTGACCAGATGATGACCGAGCATCTATTCCCCATCAAGGAAGATCTCCCTGCCGATCACGTCTCTCTCTCATGGCCCAGAGAATCAGAGATGTGAGCACATGTTGAACTCGCTCCAGAGCGCTTTATAAATCCCACACATTTGCAATGCATGAATCACACTTTCCCTTGCAAAAACGTCCTGTAGCACTAAACCAAAGAATACATTTTACAGCCCTGTAAATTACCACTCACTCCTCCTTGCGTTCCACTGTCCAAGGTTACAGCACGTTCGTATCCACCGCTAATCAAAAACGGTTAGTGAGGTTGCTAATTTGTAGTTTAAAGACATAGTTCAGTCATTATTTTCGCCTTCTCATATTGTTCAAAACTCATATGACTTTCTTTTCTGATTTACATTATAACGAATGCAGAATATAATGAATTATCAAGAAATAACAACATAAATCTATCTGTCACACAAAGCTATTATATTACTTCTGAATACTTGGAATATAACTTTATAGGAGTCATATGGATTACTTATATCATATAGATTATGACTCTTTTATGCTGGTTTTGTATCCTTTTTGAAACCCTAAAGCCTCAGTCCTATTCATATTAATTGCACTGAAAAACTTCAAATATGTTTCCTTTCCAAAAAAAAAAAAAAAGATAGAAAGAAAGAAAAAAAAAAGTCATACAACCTGAGGGTGAGAAAACAATAGTACAATTTAAAATTTTTGGTGAACTATTTTTTTCTAGTTGACATGAAATGGAATTTCACCCTATCTATTTCCTATATGCATGTTAACGTATGCATGCTTTTGATCTTATTGTGAATGATTAATCCATGCATGTTTTTTTTTTTTTTATCTTGTAATGAATCAAAATGTAATAACTTAATCTACCAGTAAAATAACTTTTCTCTAATGACATACACCTGACTTCAATCATGCTGTGTTTCTCCAGCTTGTTTTGTATTAAAGACTATTTGTATTATTCTTCTGCGTTGTGCACTTTGTACACAGCCTGACTATTACACTAACTCACTGGACTCTTAAACCTGTTGTAATTTCCACGGCAACACAAAAAAGCCTTTTTAAAGCTCTCTTGTGCCTAAAGTAACAACCTTAGCAGAGTACATATACTAGATTCACAGCCCTCCATACACCCAGGAACAAAACATATAATATCTATAAAAAAAACAGATCCTTCTTTAAAACATACCTTTACCACATTTGGCAAAATCGTTCATGCGAACATGACAATGAAATTTGTTGGGGTGTATTTGACTAACATTCGATATGAGGACTCAGTATGATGGCTGTAACAGGCCTGTTTGAGTGATGTGTTGAGTTGTGTTGGAAACCAGGGACTGAGGTGAGGACACACTGGACTGAGTGAGGGGTGTAGAGGCTCGTGCTGTGTCTCACAGCGATCTCCCCACACAACCTTTGATTCGCTGCGTGAAACCCCCCTGTGGAAGCTTTTTCTGTGGATTCATTTAACGGTGAAAGGAAGATGGGGTTCCTCATAGGTCCCATAGCAAGGCAGTGGGACAAAACACACACTGTAAAACATATTCAGCTGCACTCAACAAGAAAGGCTGTAATAAAAGAATCCCATTCAGTAGTCAAAAAGATGCTTATTTTCAGTACCTTCATATCTTATGTTATTGTAATCTATGTCATGAGGTATTTGAGACAGAAGGAATCTTTGTCATTTACTAGTCTGTGGTTACAAGCAAAATTTAAGAGTACAACACAACAAAAAAACAAGTACACACAAACAATTCCAGTCATTTCAATAGGAATCCACATGACCAGGAATATCTCATGAGAGTGAAACATTTCCCCACGCAGACAGACAGTGACTTTGTAGACTATGTGACTGACAATAGACCTTTTTTACCAGCAAAAATTTGCTTATGTGACCGCATCTTAATTCTTATTAAGGCAGGATAGCATGTATGCTTTGTTGGGAAGCATCCCAGAATGCACAGCAATAGACTTAGTGAAAAAAAACAAGCCTGCAGGCAAGGCGAAAGAAATGCAGTATAAAAACGTTTTAATTAAGTACTGAAAAATACTGATAAAAATTGTGTAGTGTAATTAAAATGGATTATTTTACCCAATACCTTAATGTCAAACGTAACTGAAATTAACAATGAGTGCTGCCTTATAGGTAATGCACAGCAAGGCAGCTCACTTGGTTTTGGAACAGAGATTATAGTGCTTGCAAGGCAACAGTGTATTAATATTTGCCAACATTTATATTTATATGGTTTGGGAATGTTCTAAACTCCTAACGTATTACTTTTAATTCTTATAATCAAAACCTATAATTAATTCAGCCCGAATCAGGTAATGTACAAAATCAGAGTTTTGTAGATAATTTCAGTCTTAGGTAGGTCTTAGGTCTCCTTCTTTTCTTGCACACTAAATAAATGTAATTGGAGGCATTAAACCAAAGCCTAAAATGACCTAAAACTTAGTCTTTAGCTGCTTTGTAAGCACTGGTATTTTTTCAGTAAAATTATTTGTTTTAGAGTTATTGTTTAATTAGTTATTGTTTTAATATTGTTTACCTCTGGATTGGCAGGGTTGAAAGCCACATTTAGGACCGTTTCAGAGTGTCTCTGGAGCTTATGGAGAAAGTTGCTGCTGCGTGTGTCATATATATAGGCCTGGAAGAAAGGTTAAAGGACAAAGTCTCAGTACAGCATGTGAAACACATATAACAACATCAATATTAACAAAACGGCTTGCCTCATTACACAATCGCACACTTTGTAAAGAAACTTTCACACACTGGCTTCAGTGTCTGAGTTAAAAATGTTAACTCAAACACACTCATGTTGCATGTTGTATTTGTGTTACCTTGTAAAAGTGCAAATCCAGGGTTTACAAATGTACTGTGTGAAATCTTGAAACTATCCAGATAACAAAGAAAAACAGTATGAAACATGGAACAAAATAACATTTAAAAGTGTAACCATTTTTAACAGCGGACTGATACAGAGAGACAAGTGCACATCTAACTATGGAATCTTCTTGACAGCATTTGGCAGAATTTATAGCTAAAACAATCAGCAGATCTGCACTATTTCCAAGCTCAGTTCTATGTAGTGTTTGTAGCACAAAAGGAATTAAAACTTCTTCAGCAAGGATGCATTAAGCTGATTAACAGTAAAGACATAATTTTATAAGTTTATTTCAAATAAATGCTGTTTATCACGGGAATAAATAAAAGAGTTATTAGAAAAGTTATCTAAAATTGTAATAATATTTCACAATATTAGTTTTACAGTATTTTTTGATCAAATATATGTAGCCTGTGTGAGACTTCTTTAATTTTTTTTTTTTTTGAAGTGCAAAGTTTTAACATTTTCATAGTGGAAAGTTTTAACTTTATAAATTGTGCAGATGTGCAGGATGTTTTTTAATGTACAGGAACCAAAACCAGATGGGTGAGAGATGGGTCAATGCCCCCCTCTGGTTGTCTTGTGATAAATGTGTTTTTTGAGTCTCAACCTCGTGCACTTTATGTGCAGCTTTTTTTTCTCTGTGTAAGCAACACCAACAGTTTAACTAAATACCATGTAAGGAGTTGTTTTGTTTGATTAACAAGAAGCCCTCACCCATCAACTGTGGAGAACTAGGTGGCCTATAAGTATGGCCAGATACACACTGTAAGTTTCAGGAGTGACAATTTCTTTTAAATGCAGGAGTGAATCCCCTAAATTATCATTACATGTGTGTACGGAACACAACTCACTCTCAAAATTGCGATGATTGACAGCTTGGAAACCATAGCAATGTTCTGGCGTCTCTCATGTTCGGTATCTGTTATTGTGACCAAAGTAATGTTACAGTGACAAAACACTCGTTGTTTTCAGCAATTTAACTAAACATAGTCGACAGAGGCGTCGTGTTTTGTTTATGCTTGTACAGCCTGTTTCACACAGAGCGGGCTCTTTTTTTGTTGCCATGATCACTCATTATAAGCGTTTTTGGGCTTGTTGTTTAAGCTCGTCTCATAAAGCGATCAGGTTTTTTAAAGACACCTTGTTTGTTTTTCCAAATCAGCCTCATCATAATTAAGTTCCACGACAAGATCCCAAACTTTTGAACGGTAGTATAATTTTCTTCAACAAGGGTTGAAAGAATGAAAAGGTAAATCATGACAAAGATGAGGCAAAGAAAACCTGCCATTAACATAGATAAAACGAGACGTATCACAGCACACTGGTTGGGTTCCTCCATATGTTTCTTATTCAGTCCTCTTAGGAAATACATTGAGTGTTCTGGGGAAGACACAGGTCTTGGTGCCAGAAAGAAGCCAGAGATCGCTAACAGGTTTTTGCAACATCCAATTATGTGTAAATTTAAGGCATTTAGCAGATGGCCTTATCTAGAACAACTTACAAATCAGCTTCAGCTTGCTTCAGCTTCACATGCAAAACTAACATGGACAACAGATAGGAAGCCTGTGAGATCTGCTGACACTGTCCAAACAAGTAGAAATGTGACAAAGCAACACAATAAATACGCTTTCAAGTTCAAGTTCTTATCCTAACCAGCTACCAATGGCATTTTGTCAATGGCCGGCCTTTATTTTTTATTTCTTTTGTGGAACTCTTAAATTACTTCTGATAGGTAATGGCAACGCAGTTAAAAGTACAATTTACAATGTGGTTAAATGCACAATTTGCCATGTTTTCCATGTCCTCATTCCTATGAGGTCAAAATCAATCACTTTTTGTTGATCGTACTTGTATTCGTTACGTGTGGCTTAAAATAATAAGGCTTGGGATTAATGCAGTAATGGGGGAGAGATGAAGTTCTTTTTTCTGTGATTATCTTCTGAAATATAAAATGCATCAACAAATTCATCTGGCTTATTGAAGTCTCAAGACAGCTACTACTGTTCTCTCCATTTGGCTTCCAGGAAACACTGGAAAGCAGGCGGTGCTGTGGAGATCTTCTCAAAACCGTCCTGCTTTACCCAGTGCTGGCGATTAATAACAGCTATCAACACGCACATATTATTCCACTGACTTGAGCAAAGACTAAACACACATACACAAACAGAGCAGAGACGGCAGTCCTCCCACACTGGCAAAGAGACACATATGGAAAAGTAATTTGATTGATTCAAAAAGACAAAAATAAACATTCAGTTCAAAATATGGATTATATGAAAAAAAGTGGTTGCTTTAAATGGCAAGTTTGTGTAAAACCTGATGATCATGCTATTCAGCTTTATTTGAGAATCAACCAAAGAGCATCTTGTGCTTCATTGGAAGCAAGAACATCTGACCATCTGCATAAAGATGCTCACATGATCAATTTTATTAGAAACTAATCAAATTTTATTTGATTAGTGACCTAGAAATATTGCAGAATCTTAAATATTTCTCTGTGAAATCCTAAAACTAGGTCATTCAAGCATTCGCATGAGCCAAAACCCACTATGGCGAGTCATTTTTCATGAAATTGTTGTGTAACATCCGCTGTTCTTTTTTAAAGGTCGATGGGACAATAGCTCTATAAAAGATACCTTTTTCTCAGAGCTCTTTTAACAACAGAACACCATGAAAGTATGGATTACCCACTGTTTTCCTTATATGAGTGAATTGTTTTGACAATTCTGGCAAATGACACAAGACATGGAGAAGCTCAGCAGTAAATGTGATGCAGCTGCTGGATATGATAAGAGATACTTAGAGAGGGAGAATTAAAGAGGTCAACGGAAAAAGTGGTCCAGTGAAATAGGGATGATTGTAGGTTCCTCTCAAGCCCCCTGTAGATAGCATTTGTGGTGTCGAGTTAATGTGAAGTTTAATGCAGTCTGTCTGTCTGTCTATCTATCTATCTGTCTGTCTATCTGTCTCTCAGTCTGCCTGCCTGCCTGCCCATCCCATCTGTACTTTCAATGAAGGCTTTGCAGACAAACTTTGTAATTCCATTTGGTGCAAAAAATATATATTTAACCTTTTCAAAACAACATTTTCATAACTCCAATAAGACACAAAAGAAAAAAGAACTGACTAAAACCTAAAATAATAATAATAATAATAAAAAAAACCCTGTTCTTACCTATTATGTGAAAAATGTGGTATTCAGCAGTCCTGAATGGCAATTTTACTACCTCTGTCAAGATACGCAGGCTCACACTGGGCCAGAACAGGATTATCTGATTTACAATTATGCTGTACATTCTGTACGATGCTTGTGAAATATGTAGAGGTACTATGAATTATTGGTCTCATGAATTCTATTACACCTTGTGCTCATCATGACACCATTAAAAAACTCCACTTAAGCAAGGAGAAACTATTATACACACAGGGAGAAGATGAGCTGAAAGAAACAAAGACAAGGGATACAGGACATGTATTAATTAGTAGCAGGAGATGTATTAAATGTACTCACACAATGGTCCTCTGAGCCAGTAGCTATGAAGCGACCGCAGGGTGAGAAAGCCGCAGTGCAGTGATGACAGCGGTTAACATGGCTCTCATAGCGGCGAACACACCTAACAGAGATGGACAGAAAGAAAGAAGATATTAATCAGTTGAGTTTTGTGAATAATTCAAGAATGTGCCAAATTTACATTTTTGTGGCTGCCTCAACTGGTTTGCAGGCGCTTTGTGAATAATACCATACACTAAAGTGGCCCAACTTTGCCCTTCATGCTTTAATTCAAATATTTATCCAATAGGATCCACTTCTTTGTCTGTTACTTCTTTGTCACACTCCCTCTTTGAACTGTTGCCATCTGGTCGACACTACAGAGCTCTGAGCACCAGAACAACCAGACACCGGAACAGTTTCTTCCCTCAGGCAATCCATCTCATGAACATTTCAAATTTTATATTTCAAATTTGCACTCATCATAACTGTACATAAAAACTTATTATGAACATATTATATATTGTTTTTTGCTTTTTTTGCACTTTGTTTATCTTGTATATTTGTATATTATTCTTATTCTCTTTATTATCTGTGTCTTGTCGCTGTCACTCTGTTGCACTGTGGAGCTTCTGTCACTACAACAAATTCCTAGTATGTGTAAACATACCTGGCAATAAAGCTCTTTCTGATTCTGATTCTGGTTAAGCAGCTGGAAAATGCATGCTTAGACTAAATAACACAGTATAAATGACTATTACCAAATTTGAACACATTTGTTTTGTACACACTCACAATATTCACATTTGACTTCATCAGTCAGAAATGATTATCTAAAGAAGAAAAAAAAAAAAAGATTTAAAATCAGCTTTGCAGTTCCAGGGCTACTTTTGTCTGTCTTTGTAGACATCACCTCCTTTAGTATGTAAATATTCATTTAGCAGATACTACTCATCCAAAGTAACATAGAGCACATAGGAACCATCTTCTGGAACTCTGTGATGACTAAGAAAACATCAAGTCCAAATACACAAAATAATTTTCAGTGGAGTAGGGCAACACATCTGGAGCCAGTGATTTCTTCATGAAGGTGCTCTCAAACAGCCAGGATGCATGTTTCATCATGTGGTCCAGAGGGAATATGTAAACTGATGTGGGAAGAAACTTCATTACTCCCATGCTTGGTGCTGTGTTTGCAATTGCTAGACCACATTTCCCTGCAGTCTTCTAGTTTATGCATAATGATGAAGGTAACATTACCTACTTGGATAAACTTAATGTGAATATAATATAATATAATATAATATAATATAATATAATATAATATAATTTCCTTAGTGAACATATTGAGCTACCATTTGTCAATGTGTACTGTATAGATTTAAAGGATGACCACATATGACAGCTTTCTGGGTCAATGTGGGTGAGATGTAACAACACAGCATTTAAACACATTAACATTCACTGGGAATTTAAGGTCTGCACTTTGAGCATCCACGATTTAAAAAAGTGCTATTTTAAAATCCACAGAGGGAAATTACCCTTAGAGCTTAACCCTAGCCTTTTTATAAATATAAACCTATGATTTTTGCCTAATGAGATCATTATGCCATTAAGGAAGTCACAAAAGGGGCATATAAAGTGATTTAATGCTAGCCATAGCATCAGCCTTTATGGAGCAGCACAACCATATAATAAATTAACTCTTTTAATGAGACTACATAGACTGCCAAAGCATGCTGTTTCTGTCCATGCAATAAAACACTCAAAAAAACAAAACAAAAACAACTGGCATAGACACAACTAGAAAAGTCAAAAGATATTAATATAAAGGTTAAAATAAATTGGACTGCAACAGGAAAAGAAAAACATAATGGAAGAGCTTGCCTGAGGCTCTTGCTCATCACATGAGCTGGGTCTGGTTGTCATGTTCACTCTGATTGCTCTGTACGCCTTTATGAATCTAGAGTGCTTTTCTGAGGGTCTGGGTCTCAATTCACATTCTATACAAGCCAGGTTAATCTGCTTCTCATTACGAGAAGAGATTATGCTTTAAGAGAAAGCATAAACAAATTTATTGTGTAAAGCCCACATATTTTCTTCACATTTAGTCAACCACCAGAGTCAAACAAACAGAATGCCAACCGGAGAGCCACCAGAGACTCTGCAAGCACCTTTAAAAATCAGAATGAAAATACCAAGCAGTAACCACCAAGCAGTCACCCAGAACACTCTAGCAACTACATAGAAGTGTGCTAACAACCACATAACAGCATCTTCTCTGACTTTGGTTATTCCCCATTCAAGTGGTGCACTTGAATGACTATAAAAAAGATGCCTGGGGACATTGCCATGATGGCTGCTGAGTGAGCTGGATTGGAGTCAATCCCAAAAAGAATTCATTCTCTGAGGCACAAAGAGTCGCAGTTATTTATATTCGTTCACTGATTGATTTGAGGATTCTTTCTGTAGGTTACATCTACAGGTTACCTTCTGTAGGTTACTGTAACTACCTGTACAATGTAAAAAAAATTATTGCTATCACAACTTAAAATTTAGCATTAGAGTAAGTTGCCTGAATTTAACTTGATAACTCAAATATCCAAGTTGTCATTTAATATCCAGTCCACATTTCAAGTCGACTAAACTTAAAATTGTAAGGCAGTATGAACACTTTTTAAAGGTTTTTAAAAGATGGCAGTTATGAAAAAAATAAATTAAGGATGTACAAACAGTGTGTGTTGACTAAGTACCAGGGTCCCACCGGAGGTGCCCTGACCTCCTATGCAGCTGAAAGCAGAGTGATGCTTCATAAAAGAGATTTTAGAAAGTCTTCATGAAGCACTTCAGAGTCTCTTGCCAGTATTTCTCATACATAATTCAAAATCCAGAGGGCTGCTGCTCCCCTCTTAGTCTGAAGTTCAATATACTACTGTATACCTATAAAGGAAACATACTGTATGCAAACATACAATCCCAGAACAGGCAGACAAGGGTTATGTGGAAGACCACAAGCCTCCGTCTTTCAGAGCTCCTTGGCTTTTGGCTTTGTCTTGGTTTTGTCTTGGCCTGTGGAATGATGTCACTTGTGCTTTAAATGAAGTCTTGGGGGAGATAAATCCATTTCACGTGCTTGAAGTTGGAGGACTGTTAAAGAGCCAGCCATTGGAAAAATGGAAAATACACATAAAATGGCCTGCGCCGAAAGACTTCATTGCCAAACCTCAGTTTGTCAATGACTGCAGGCAAATGATGTCACTAATTCTCACATATGCTCCCGTCCATGTTTCCCGTGTTTGACCTGCATTTATCTTTAGTATTTTGTCTTAAGTGTTTTTCATGGTTTCCTCCCTGTGACAATTTTCCTTTCTCTTTTCCACTGGAACTAATCCTTCAAAGAAGTGAAAAAATATGCTGTCCTGCAAGGCTGTTTTTAGGCAATCAGTGTAATGACCCAATTTTCCTGCAGATCAAGAATTAGTCACATGGTTTTTACAACTAAGGGGATTGGCTCAAAAACATTCTGTGGTTCCATGAGCAAAAATGGCAGAATTCGACTTAGCAACAGCAGAATTTGTACTTCAGGGGGGTCATGTGGCAGGAGAAAAACTGCCATTGAGATGAAAGGGAATGCTTTTGGATAGCTTTCTCTAGGTATTACAGACCTCCTCGGGAAGGAAAGTGTCAGTTGTGAAATGTACATCATGTTTGCATAACATATCAAACTCTTATTTTAAAGCAGAGAATTTATGCTCCGTTAAAGAAGTTAGGTTCTGCAGGGATGGATGAAGTTGTTTAATGCTCCTGACCAGAACTTGACCTGGAACTCTGTGCAAATATTTATCAAGGCAAGTAAAAGGGATTTGATACTTTCTAGAGTTTGCAAGTAAGAGCAGGAAGATCTCCAAGCATAATAGAATGAAGGATGTATAAGAAGCAATTCATACCATTTCACAAAGTGAATGAAATAAAAGAAGTCTTTTGTCAATTATTTTAGCTGTCCTTATAAGGTAAATAAAGCTCAATGGAGATATTGAGGTGCAGAATATCTATATGGACATGACATGAGTTCTGAGAAAAAAATATGTTCAGAGTCTGGAACTTTCCGTACAGATTCCTGTACCTGCAGTTGTTGTCTCTGTTCTAGTTTTGTCTCTCCCTTCACAGAAGAACAAATGAGTCCAAAATGCTTTTTCCACCCTGATGCATTTACAGAGTGTTCTTAAAGGAACAGTCCACTCAGAAATGAAAATCTGTTCATTATTAATCAATCTCCCGCTCCATCACTAATCTCTGTTTTTCCAATCCAGTGTGACATTCATTATTCTGTGTAACAGAAGATTTTTTAAAGAATATCCTGGCCACTCTTTTCCATATAATGGGGATCTGTCAAGCTCAAAAAAAAAAGAAAAAAAAGAAAGACGTAAATTATGACATTTTTTTTTGTGGTGGACTATTCTTTTAAAAGAACTCTGGAAACACTTCAAGTTAAAGAAAGCATTTCTGACTAATCTGTCCTCCTACGAAGAAAGAAACAAAACCAGGACAGAGACAGAAACTACAGGTACAAGAGTCTATACTTGAAGTTCCAGACTCTAAAAACTCTGAAAAATGTGTTGCAACATCATGGGTGAAAAGATAATATTATGTTCTATTACTTTCAAATGATTAATGGATAAGAAAAAACAAGCACTATACAAACACAGAATTCATTTTGAACTGGAACTAACTGAATTAAGATTCAATTTAGAATTTATTAGCAGGTTTATTTTTCAGATACCTTTGGCATCGGTGTCTATTTATCTATATATTTAACTTGATCTTATACAGACCAACGAGGAACTGTGAAAGAAACCGCATTGCTGAATTCACTCAGTGTCCACCTAAAGCAGAGTGGTTACTGTTAGGTCAACTGCAGGGAGGGAATTCTTTCCAGAGTCCTTTTGGCTGAGGTTCGGGCAGGCTCAGCTTCTAGAGAATCTGGAAATTTTGGATTCTTCGTTTAAATGATATATGTACCTTTCTGACTGGCCCTAATCCTAGTTGTTCTGAATGATCTTCAGGGCATTATGTAATGGTAGTATCCTGCAAGCCTATAAACCTGGGATTTGACCGTTATTCACTTCTCTGAAGCACAGGTTATCAGTGCTTTAGTGAGGTGAGGGCATGAAAATGTATGATAGACTGGAAAAAACATAACTTGAGCAACATATTTAGAAGGCCAATTACTCAATAATCAACTTTAAATCATCATAAACTTTAAAAAAGGCACAAAAGTAGATATTTCATCTACTTCATCATTGGCTCAATGGTGATATTTAATAATGTTCCATAAGCTTAAGCAAGGTACCTAACTAAATCTTTAGAATATTGCAATATTTATCAAAAGATAATTGGATAATTCAACATTTAAGTCTTGGTAAATGGGGTGAATTTTATGCAGTCTTGCCCTCTAAAGGTCTCACAAAGCCAGGGAAAGGAGATCAAAGGGCTTACCTTGCTGTGCGCAGGTCCCACAATTTCAGACCATCCGTTACAGCGCTGCTCAGGAAGAGATTGTACGATTCCAGGGCCTGTGTACAGAATGGGGACCCCTGCAATAAAAGAAAAAGAGCAAAGAATCACACCAAAAGAAAGGTGTGGAATATTAATAAAAGGAAATCAAGGATCCTGAATGGGGAAACACTTATAAAACTGCTAATAACTAATATGGACACAATGAGGACATCAACACCTTCAGAAGATAATAAAGTACAGATGTTCATTGTCTTAAAAAAGCCTTCAATTAGCCTGATATTCAGAAAGAATATAGCAACTTTTTAAATTTTACTAGCAGGGGTTGCACCGACTAATCGACTAGTCGACTTTAATGCTCTGCCATGACGCTTTAAGCATGACATCGCCAAGTCGCTGGTCATGGCCTATAGAGGGCGCAGCAGGATAAGAAATCTTTGAAGTCCACATTTTACGCTCCGTATCCAACAGTTAATGACAAATAAATGAATAATCCAAAAGCACTCCACAAGATATGTTTGATTATACCATCTGGATTCTCAATATTGATCTGATGGATGCACATTTTAAACAGCTTATTGTACACGTAAGTTAATCGCCAAGTTAATCGCCATTCTAAACTGTAGTGCACATCGATTGCGCTCACAGAATTATTCAGTATTGCAGAAATGTATTGTCAACACTGTTCTGTGGTTTATCAATAAAATAGCTTAGAAACTGAAAAGTTCTAGCATATCTTTCTTAGTAACTAAAACCCACAGCTTCACTATTTGTAGAGAGAAGCTGCCAGAAAGAATTGATTCAATCGCTATCACTCTCTCACTAATGCATTCATATAAATGTAATCTTTACTGTGCTACTTTATCCGTATCTGTTTTAGAACGAGCAGAAATCTGTGAGAAATATAATGACCCAAAGACAAAATACTAGACATGCCTGTCTAGCGCGTTTACATAGAAAAACAATGGTAAAGCAGCGCATTGGAATAGAAAAGCACGTTCTGTGTGGACAGCCTCCTTATTTGTTCATTAATGATGTCATCATCGACTAGTCGACGTCGACTCGACTTTAATCACATAAATGACTTTAAAAAATTTATTTGATCAAATTACAATAAAAACAGTAATATTGTAAAATAATATTACAATTTAAAATAAAAATTTTCTATTTGAAAATATTTTATTCCTGAGATGGCAAAGCTGCATTTCTTCAGTGTCATGATCCTTCAGAAACCATTCTAATATGCTGACTTGGTGCTCAAGAAACATTTCTTATTAATATCAATGTTGATTATAAAATAGTTGCGCTACTTAATATTTTTTTGGAAATCGTGATCATTTTTTTTCAGGATAAATGTCTTTACTGTCACTTTTGATCAATTTAATGCACCCTTGCTGAATAAAAGTATTAATGATATTATTAAAAAATCTTACTGATCTCAAACTTTTGAATGGTAGTGTACATGAATTGCAAGAAAGATGAGCATAAAATGACATTTATTTGGTCTAAAGTATCTCATTCATATAAATCTACTATCCTAAATAAATACATGATTGCAGCATCCTTGTTATAGCTGTTGTCTGGTCATAGAAAGAAACGTAAATTTGGCAGGAGATTGCAAACAAGCTGTTCTACCAAAAATGTTTGTCATACATTGTGGAAGACAATCGGTGAAACAATCTCTCTTGTGCCCTAACACAAATAAGGATGGTTTAAGGTGTCCTGCGTGATTATTCACACACAATTAGACATTCATCAGAAATATTCTCTACAAAAGTAGCTTTAGAAAGAGGAACATGTTGCCCATGGAGAAGAATGCAGAATAGCTGAGAAAAGGTTTGTTGTAGCTCATTCACAGCTGGCAGGAATTCCCAGTGATCAGTTCTCTTGATCCCTCTAGGCGTCTCTAATGCATAGGCTTCTTGTTGGAGGATCCCATATGTATGCAAGAGCCAGGTTGTGTTATTGTGAAGAGATCAGATCACAAGTACAGCAGACAATGTGTAGCGTGACTGGAGGTTGGTATGCTGGTATGGAAAATGGCTGCTCGGGGAACGTGGGAGAGTGCCCGCTAGCTAAAGCCATTATACTGCTTTAGATCAGTTATTCCAGTCCACTGTCCACTTGTGTATCCAACTAATCTCAGTTGACCCTTTCAAACTTTGGAGTATCTGGGGGAATGAATCTGCAAAACATGTGGTACACTGCTCTCACGTCATACAAGACATACAAGGTCAGTAAGGGCAATATACCCTACAGAAGCCTTAGTTCATCCTGTTTCATCTCACATGTCTGGCAGTATGAATTTTCTGATACTCAATTTTTAAGTATACAAATATAAAAGAATGTTTCAGTACATTTTGCAGAAACCATCGCAGCAGTAATTTATTAAATCATTATCAAATGATAGAGAAGAGCAATAGTGTTCACATGCAAAGTAAGTTTTTTTTTTTAAAGAGATTAATACTTTTAATCAGCAAGGATGCATTAAATTGAACAAAAGTGACAGTAAAGACTTTTACTATACATTGTTACAAAGAATCCTGATGGTTTCATGGTTTCTACAAAAATATTAACCAGCAAAAAGCACTTTCAGGTGAATGGAGTCCAATAGTCTATGTAGGTTCAACACAATTTCATAAATGCAAATGGACAGTATGCAGAAATGTGATCCTCCCTCAACTTTTTCATGTTTCCATCCTAATCTGTAAACCTGAGGGATTTAGACCAAGATACTCAGAAAGATAAATGGTACACGCGAGACCTACAATTTAGGCCCACCTTGGAAAACCTCACGCAACTGTGGTTTGGATTATCCCAACTAAACGATGAACTTTTATCCTTAAAAGAAGAAGACATCATATCTTGCATAACGTTCAGAAAGGCCTTATATAATGGGAGGATGGGAGTGCCAAACTGCAGAGAAAATTTGGTTTGGAAAACGGACTTGTTAAGCAACTCCAACATGAGCTGAATCCGTTCATTATCTTTCACTCCTTTCAAGGAAGCCACACATTAAAGTTGAGGTTAAACTTGTATATTCAAAACCATCTACTTCTTCCTGACTACACTGAGCTCCTGTCCAAAGCAGTCTGAATAAAGTAATATCTGGGTGTGGACAGTAGTATTAGTATGGGCCCCATTTCCCCTCAGTATGATTTCCCAGCAAACAAAACACATCCAATCAGCTTCATTAACTATAATTATCTTTAAGATTAGGGCTCAGTCAGTATTTCCTTGGTATTGTTTCTGAAAGTGACTTCATCATGGTTGCCATGGATATGAGGTTAACCCAAGAGCAAAGTGAGTCAGAAGCAAAGCGTCTTACTTTGGGTTTACAACGAACCCAGAGCATAGTCCAGCCCCGCAATAAAAATACATACACAACCCACAAAACAGCTTAAGTGGTTTGTAATTCCAATTTTAGTGTTGTAGCTCAAGGGTCACCACCAGTATTGAGTTGTGTGCACCTTGTAAATGACCACTGAGGTCTAAGAGAAAAAAGCACTGGTTTCTCTTCAGCATGAGCGTCACTGCATTGTTTTTAAAATGGTTGAGACAGTCACGACAAAACAAGTTTTAGAGGGTGGAGTAAAAGGCTGGTTGTGCATACTTGCCACTGATATAATATACACTACTATTCAAAGGTTAGCCAGTAAATAATGTTTTTGAGATAAGTCTCTTATGCTCACAAAGACTGCATTTATTTGCTAAAAATACAGTAAAAAAAACACCAATATTCTGGAATATTATTACTATTTAAAAAAATGTTTTCTAATTGAATAGATATTAAAATGTAATTTATTCCTGTGAAGGCAAAGCTGAATTTTTAGCATCATTACCCCAGTCTTCAGTCAGTGTCACATGATCCTTCAGAAATTATTCTAATATACTGATTTGGTGCTCAAGACATTTCTTATTATTATCAATGCTGAAAACAGTTGTGCTGCTTAATGTTTTTGAGGAAACTGTGATACATTTTTTCAGGATTCTATGGTGAATAGAAGGTTAAAAATAACTCCTTGCTACAAAATGACTAGGGAGTGTCTGGCTCCTATAATTAATTATTCAAAAGTCAAAATTTCTTTTTAGTTGCCAAATAATAAAACTGTAAAACTTTATTTTTTTATTTTGAAAATAAAATATTTGTAACATTCGGCACAGTCAGTCTTTGGATTGTTTTGGGAAACTGTACACATTTTGGGAAACTGTATATATGTCTCCCTTATTTAACACACCTGTTTAGGTCTTGGAGTCTTTACTAATGAGATGATGAGAATAATCAAGTGTGTTTGATTAGGGAGTGATATAAATCTGTACTGTTTGGGGGATCTTCAGAAACAATGATGGGAAACCAGTGGTCTACATAGTATAACAGTCACTTATTTCAGAAGAACAAGGAAAATCCTGGCTGACATCATATGGTTTTATTCTCTTACCTTGTTCTGTGTGAGGTGGTGGACAGCTCTACAGTGGGCATCAGGGATCTGAGCGGCCATACAGCCCTGGTTCATATCGAACACCTGGATGGTACGGTCAGCGCCAGCAGCCAAGACGATATCTGATACACTACGGTTAAAGAGGTATACTGAACTTAAACTGTCACCTTTAATGAAATCCAATATGGTTAAATAACAATTTTTTGAATAGTTCATGGCTTTTATAGCACTACCAAAGAGGCCATGAGATTACCCTGTACATTATAATCTGTACAAGTTTTATTTCATAATCCAAAGTACACACAGAAAAACTTTAACAAAATTGTATCATTACGCTGATGTGTTCCACTGCATGCTTTGCCAAATCAGGTCCACCACATTACCTTACGTAAGGATAGGCTGAACTGAACGAATTATTAACAAACTGCAGTGTTCAGAACGTTTATTGCTTAATAAATTAAATGTAAAACATTTAATAAGGACAAGGTTTGGACACATTTGTCTGAGTAAGAGCTTAAAAACATTCTCAGTCAGGTTTTTTAGGATACAGGAGTAGAAGTCATTGATCGCTGACACTGAAGTGATGTCCGTTCCTGAATTCATGCTTAATTTACTGGCCAGTTTGGACTTGCTTCTTTGCTTATACCTGTGTTTGAGGAGAAGGAAGAGCAAAATAAAATTAAACATTCCATATGAATCTGAAATAATTTTAGAATTGTTTCTATGGATAATAACAAAGCATTGTAGTGGCAGTCTGGACATGAGCCTGATGTGCAAATATTGTAAACATAGGTAGCACTCCTTTAAATCCTGACACGAAATAATATTCTACCATTATTATACCAGAAGTTTATATTAACCAGCAAACTGTTTCCAAGATAAATAATAATAAGAATTTTTGCTTGAAAAAGCACCAATCAGCACATTAAAATTATTTCTGTAGGATCAAATGACATATAACACATGGTGACAATTCAGGTTTGCCATAGGAATATATTACAATTTAAAACATATTAAAATAGAAAACAGTTATTTTAAATTATAATAATATCTCACAATATGTCAACTCAGGTCAGGCAAAGCAAGGAGAATAAAGGATCTAAGTACAGCAATATTTATTAAATACTCAAAAAATAAGAAGATAATCGAAACAGGAGCAAACGCATAGCAGTGCAAACACTAGACAAAGAACTGAACAAAGTGAGGGCTATATATACACTGTGAATGATAATCAACAGAACTGGAAACAGGTGTGTAGCTCAACTGGAAACTATGGCAACTAACAATGAATGAGAACTAAGGCCCCATTTACACTAGTGCGTTTTAAAATGAAAACTATCCTCGTCTACACTGGCATTTCCACACCGTTTCAGAAATTATCTCCATCTACACTACAGAACCGAAAATGCATTCACACTGGGTATGCGCGTACAAGTGTAAACAGTTGCCTCTTGCACATGTAGGTAGCTGTAGTATTACGAAAAGGCAGAGTTTAACTGCACAATGGCTGCTAAAACTGACAACAAAGCCAGCAAAGATTGCAGTTCAGACTCCATGTTATTGTTTACACGGTTGTCAAGGATACATAGAGCGAACATGGGCAGCCACGCCATCGTTTTCAAAAGTCTCTGTTTTGGTCCGTTTACACTGAAACGCAACCCCGGTGTTTTCAAACTAAAACGGGCTCTGCAGCGTTTTCAAAAATCTCAGTTTTCAAGTGTCGAAAACGCCGGAGTAGTGTAAATGACAGGCATAACCTTAAGCAAAAGTTATGCGCTTTAAAACGTAAACGCAGTAGTGTAAATGGGGCCTAAGACAAACAAGAACAGAGAAACCAAACTAAAATGCAATGAAACTAAACATTACCCTTACACAATATTACTGTAATTTTGATCAAATAAATGCAGCCTTGGTGAGCAGACTTTTTTCAAAAACATTACAAAATCTTACCGACCCTCAAACTTCTTTTGACAGTATCAACTGTGATTGCATATGGACCAATTTAGAGAAATATGGAAAAAAAGAAAAATACAGTCTTTATTTGAGTAGAGATTTTCTACCACCTTACATAATGCTGAAAAAGGTCTTGTGCACATAATTATTCTCTGTAAGAGGGATAGAAGATGTTCCATCATAAATAGAATATGATGTGCAATATCTGGCTCATGTTTCATACGTATCTATTCCAGGGATTCCCCAACACTTGTGTGTAGGCATATAAATATAAGGATTCTTCTATGATTCTTCAGAAATAACTCATGGATTCTCCATTGACGAGTACTCACCCCTTCAGAACAGACATCCATACTATGACCTATCTATTAACTGCTTGTGTGTATGTGTCCCGTACCTCTTGATGTCATCTCTTGTGGTGTCCAGATGGTAAAGGTACAGCATTAGATTTGATCCTGACGCCAGCAGTAAAAACTTGTCCAGATAATAAAACTGAGCTGTTCTGAGAGGCTTTGTGAACTGGAGAAAAGTTAAACAAACAGTGCATAAACAGACAGTCAGTAAGTCACATCAACATTGCAGTTTATTAATAGCCTTTAAATAAGTGCTAAGTGCATTCATATGTCACACTGTATAAATTACAGCACCATATCAGCTTAAAATATCAAGATCTCAGTCATTCTCTTTTTACCAAAGATGGAGTGTGAAGAGATAAATGAGGATAGAGGAGCATAGGAATGTTGTTTTTTCTGTCTGGAAAGTATGACATTATTGAAAGAGACAATTTGGTGAGTGGAATATGAGTGCTACTGGATGCTTAGTATACTTATTGTATGCAAGTACATGAATGTATGTAGTTTTAGCTTAAAGATTTAATGCTTTGTTGCCTTACAACTATTTGCCATTATCATACCACAAGGGCTGCTATATCAGACATTAGTGTAAACTGTCTGCTTTTATACTTTTTAGTTATTTTTATGCTACCAGCCAACCCTTGAACCCTTGTCGGCAATGTGCTTGCCAACAACATTTGTCTTTGTTTGCATATTTACTTGAGTGTATTTCTGGCCAAAATGTCTAAAATTTATTTATACTCCACTTTCAACATGAAGTAGCCCTGTTTATTATTGCAGACTTTTTAAAATTTTCTCTTTAATATGAATGACACAAACACTGATGCATTGGGTCATATTTGGCTCTACAGATACACACACAGGTGCACAGGCCCTGAAGACTTGATGGGAAGACACTAGAGAGAAACTGTAAGCCAGAATGTAAATGAAGAAAACTGATTTGAATGAACTTCAGTTGTGTTGGGAGTTCTGGGAAAGGGGGAAATTATGGTTTAGAGAGGTCTGCAAGTATTTAGAGCACTGATGTGCTGACCAGGGGACTGCACAGATGCCTTTGATGTTCCAACAGAGGAATACTGCCAAGAGAAACACTTCTCACAGGAGTACGCATTCAAATGCAAATCAGTTTCTTGAATCTTAAAACTTTCTTCACATACTTTGCTCATTTGTTCACTCTGAGCTGGGTTTGACGGTAATTATTGGTACTGCAAAAGCTCAGAACTAATATAACTTTTTAAATTGCTCATGTCAGTGCAAGGACTGTATTTGGCTTAATTGTTGATTCGTTACCATGGTCAGAACAGGTTCAGAAGCACTTGCAGTCCAGATGCAAAGGGTGGGGTCCTCAGAGGTACTCAAAAACCAACACTTACTATGACTCCAGCATACAGTGTTCACAGCCTTACTGTGACCTGCAAACAGAAAACAATAGAGCCAATTGAGGAACAACATATTGCCATCCTTATTGAGTTATCTAGTTCAAACTTCTGATGCCAAGGTCCCCAAAAATGATGATCCCCTTGCAAGGAACCCCCTACTATGTAGACCAGTGGTTCCCAAACTAGTGAGCTAACGGATGGTGAGGTGAGGTGACAGAAGGGGGTATGCGAACAAAATGCTGAGTCTTGCTGTTCATTTAATTCTACCCTACCTTAAAGTAACATTAAAACCGAGCATGTATTTCTAACTGGCCGTAAATACATGACATCCAATCAAATTATCTCATCTTTTGCGGTGAAAACTGACACACAAGCAGCGTGCATATGACAGATTGCATGCAGAGTATTGTTGCTTTAGCAAATAGTGCTACATTACTGCCGTTCTCGACAATGCAGCTTTGTAAAAGTGGGGATTTAGCAGTTACTCACATGAAGAACAAATATAGACACAGAGTGGATTGAGATCAATTTAAGACTCAAACTTACTTTGATACAAAAACATACCCTGTGTGAATGAAATAATAGTTCCAACAAAAACCACAACAGAACTACAACTGGCGGTTTTAGTTTAATATTTAACCCCTTAAGCCCTGAGGGTATTTTCAGAGTTTTTTTTCTTTTTCTGAGTGACACACAAAAAAGTAAAGACTCGTAACTCCAAAACTATAGCAAGGAGAGTCAAAAGGTTGGTATTGTTTGAAAGGAAATTTTTTAAATAAAAAAAAAATAATTATTTGGACATTCTCATGCTGAGAAACTGCTGATAAAGCAAAAATTAAAAGTTTGCTCAAGGGAAATTTTAAATATATTTCATATTTGACAATAACTCAGAAAGGAAATAAGGTAGGAGGACAATTCTTTGGTGATGTTCCACTATATGTGAGCTGTATCTGGATCAAATTTTGTGGTGATCGCATAAAGAAATCAAAAGTTACAGCATTTGGAGCCAAGGTAGACTTTTTTGTTTAGCCCTTGTCACCCCCTAATAGGCATTTTTAAATCATTCTTTCACATGGAGTAACTCGTGATCGACGCATGGAATTATGTTGATCTTGGACTCATTTCAATCGGGAGCATCCACTGTAAGTAATGATGTGCCATTTTCTACAATCTATGCATGTTTCATGAAGTTATAAGCTAAAATGCCACGTGATAGCTAAATTTTAGTTTTAGTTAGCATCTGTGCGCCTGTGGGGTTTTATGTGTCATGACTGTATGAGCAATATCTCGTGATCGGCTTATTGGATGCTGATGTTGGACTCATTTTATTTGTGAGAATCTGCTGTAAATAATAATGTTTCATGAAGTTACTAGCCAAAATGTGACATAAATGCTGCATTGGTTTATTATTTACATATGGGTCTTGCGGGGTTTCATGCACAAAAACTCGCTCAAGTTTAGTCAAAGCCCAAAACAATTATGCTTGTTGTATTCTACTCCATGAGACCTTTCAAATGACATATAACACATGATTATCTGAGCTGTATGATGCTTTTCACACTTTTGGAGTACATAGTACAAAAAAATATTTCATAAATTATGAAGAGAGGGGGTACACAGAAGGATGGTAAACCCCTTTTTTTTGTTTGGGAACTACTGATATAGACTAATTTGTACTGTTTTCAAAGAAATTAGTAAGCCTGATATTATTGAAGACAACAATGTAATTTCAGTTTCAGTGCATTCCTGTCTAAAACTCTCCACAAAAGCATATGAGGACTGAAGATTTGTTTTTAAATGAATGACATGAAGTGACATGATCTGAAAACACAAATATTTAGGCATATTTTAACATATACAAATTTCAACACATGTGTAGACTGTTGTTACACTCTTCTTTGTTTATAACAACCTTTAGTCCAATGAAAAGAACATCTATTTCAGAGACAGGATTATCAGAATTCCCCAACTGTCAGTTTCAGCTGTCAGTGTCATGTAAAAATTCAAACACTGAATCAATTCCTTTGCGTCACTAATTCAGGAAATGAAAATAAGAGACATGTGAAGGAATTTTACAAAAATAAACACTATAGATCTGAAGCTCTCCCACTACCTGTGTAGACAGCTGGGTCGCCGGTGAGTGAAGAGTTATACAACAAAACTGAACTGTCTCCAAGACCACACACAAGCTGCTTTCCATCTCCTAGACACAAAAATAGAAAGGTAACAGACAAAAAGAAGGCATAATTAGTTAAAAAATGACGCTCCTGAGGCGAAAGTCTAAAATAACAACTACAGCACTCTTAAAAACAGGCGTGCACAACTTTATTGTGTTTAACTCCAGGAGTCTACTCTGCTTTGCTGCTGCTATATTGCATCTTTATGTGAGACCACAGGAGAACCAAAAATGCAAATAATCAACAGGCAAATGATCGTTAGCCACTGCTATTAAGTGCTGTTGGTCATGCATAAAGTTGGAAAAGAAACTGTGTGTGCAATGTTAAGCCAATGAAATTACAGAAGGTTACTACAGTGGTATAGGGCTACATTTTGTGTAGAAGAAGTCTGACCATAAAAAACACACGTTTAAAGCCTAGTGTGATCGTACCGTTACTCACCTGAGTACTGTAGAGAGTTGACTATGGTTGGAGTTGTGGAAACCATCAAATGAGCGTAAGGCACACTTGGTGCTTCTAAGTGTGATGGATACTCATTTAAGAGGCCTTTCCTGTTGAAAAACAGCACAGATTTCAGCAGAAGCTACAATGTTCTTATTGAGTACTGCTGCATTCTTGAGACTCTGTACTGAAACTGGCAAAATACTTACGTATTTGTGCTAGTTGTTGAGGCAGAGTTGCTTTTCTTCTTAACGTTGGTCTTTGGTCTAAACATTGCCCTACTATAAAAGAGAAATATGCTGTAGTTTATAGTCTAATTCTTGAAAAAATCCAATAGAACACAGCCTAATTTTTCATACATAAGGTACTTGACCTGGCCACAAGCAGATGCAGCAATAACATTTATGATCAACATCATGAAAATACTTCCCTAAGGTCATCTTGTTCCTTCACTACATAATATTGAAACAAAAAAAAAATCTTAAGGCAAAAAAAGCCTTTCAATAAAGTGAGTCTGAGCAGGCCTGTAGGTTCCGTGGAAACCGAATTAAACAGTGTTTAAATAAATATATTTTGCTACTGACCTCAGATTAAACTCCAAAGTTACAGCATGGAAGATATTAGGTATGAGAACAATTAGAGTAATTTGCTGTAAGTCACATTTCAAAGCTACCAGAACACAGCCTGAGTAATATTTTAATATAAGTCTATTACTTTTTTGTCTTTATTAATTTAGCTCCTAAAATGAAGTTTTGACATATGCACCATTTTATAAATATCTAAAACGCTAAAGGGGTGAATTTCACACTTTCAAAATGTTGTACTCAACAGGATGCTTGATTTCTTACAACGTTCAAAGCCTGACACCATGCAAACTATATGCATGTAAACCTGAAACTGTTAAAGTTTGTTAGACACCTGACACTAAAATGCATTTCTCTGTGTCATCTACTGACTTACTGAGGAGCTGCATTGTATCCTGATGACTTAACTTGTGTGTGAAAAACTAAAGCCTGATCCTTCACACTCTTCTGACAGCTCACACCTAGAAGACAAAAAGAGAACAGGTCAGTCACATAATTAAGCTCTGCCTACATGTATTCTGAACATTATCATAACTGTGTGCCACTAACACTATAATTTGAAATACATTTGATGGATTATACTCTAAAATGGTTACTAACGCGTGTAATAACCCAACTGATTTGCTGTTTAGCTATTTTCATAACTCTCATACCACTCTTTGGTCTCTTTCTGCTCACATAATGAAATAATTTCAACTTAAATTAATATTTCTTGCCCATATATTTATTTATTTGGTAAGAAGCTCTGCTTGACACTGTACAGTCAGTTCGTTACTGTGTCAAAATATACCCCTTCAAAATGACACACGATTTTACTCTGGTTTATTTTGTGATACTGAGCAGTTGACTGTACATTATACCTGACTAAAAAGTCATTGACCACAAAATTTATACTAATAGGAACTTATTCAAATAAAAAGTCTTATTACAGTAAAAAGATGTCATATGATACAAATCACAACCTGAAGAACTGACATTTCTCCAAGTTTCCTTCACTTCAGTGTACTCATTTTTTCCAGCTCCATTAAAACTAATGCACACTTTTCCAAAAAATGTTCCTCTGTCAACCACAGACTAAATGTATATTCTGAAATGTGGCTTATAAATGCAACTACTTCCTAAAGCAGGAGTGTCCAGTCCTGCTGCTGGAGGGCCAATGTCCTGCTGAGTTTAGCTCCAACCTTCCCTAACACACTTGCCTGGACATTTCTAGTAATCCTGAAAACCTTTATTAGCTGGTTCAGGTGTGTTTATTTAGGATTGGAGCTAAACTCTGCAGGGTAGTGGCAAGAGCAAGATTGGACACCCCTGTCCTAAAGGGATCAAATAGATGAAGATTAAAATCAATTTGTTATTGTGCAAAAATCTATCTTTTTGGACAAAAAAAGTTCCTGTAATGAGTTCAGTCAATAAGAAATCATGTACAGTATTCTTTCATAGCTCATACTTATTACTGTGGTATCCTGAATTGTTTCATTTTACATTGGCAAATGGTACCGAAGAGAAGTAGTGGTTTCGGTTCATTGTCAACAAACCACATCCTGACATAACCCGTTCTTCAAGAATGTTACACTGTTCTGAGATCAGCCTGTTATCAGACCTTTAATCACACAGACCCTAAACTGCTGGATCCTGACTAGTGCATGTCAAAGCCTGGCAGTATGAAGAAAGAATGAGTTGTCCTAGTTATGGTATTGACTTAGGCCCCAGAAAAAGCTATGGTATAAATTGAAACCTCTAAGGATATGTAACTCTAGTAAGGAAGAGAAATAATGCCCAGTTGGAGATGGAAGAAGACCCTCCCTTAATGGAAAGAGAGAAAAATGATGATGATGGATTGCTTTTACATCTATTGGACATGCATATAAGAATCATTATGTAGTTAAAACACACTCAAGAAAGAAAAAAGTGTTTGCAAGGAAATAAAAGAGCTTAAAAAAGTATTTTATAATTTATCCTTCTATTCATTTTAATTTTGAGAATAGGAGGGAGACTGCAGGTCAGTATGTGGGCCACATGTTTTGCTGCTTTGGTTTTGATCAAATAAATGCAGCCACGGCTTACATAAGAGACTTCTTTTAAAAACATACTGTATATCTTACTGAACCCAAACTTTTGAATGACAGTGTAGCTTATACTGTAGTATAAATTAATTTTCTCAGTTTATTCTATTTCAGACTTTACAAACATGCTGCCACATTTATTTATTTTTTTTGTTTTTGTTTTTGGAATAATATGCAGTGATGAATCATGCACATTAAGACCAAGATCATGTGTTAAGAAAATAAATAGGGTACATTCTGATTTGATGTTGGACTTTGTGACATAGTTTGGGGCTTGTCTCTTCATTCTGCGGTTATTAAAAACCTGTATTTGTATGACTTCAGACACCAGATGGCATCAGACTGTTTTACTGAAGATAAATATTCGAGAGTGACAGTTTAATTGGACGGTTTCCTTTCCATGTATTTCAAAAGTATTTTGAATCAACCCAAATATCTCAAACTGCAGTCTATAAAGAATGCTGCTGTGCCTAATGAGAACTTTCTTTTGAAAAGCTATGTTGTGGTACAGACCTTTCGCCAGGCCAGAAAGATTAACATCTTGGACAGTAATCCTTCATAAATTTTACCATAGAGGGGTGTCAATGACTTCCAAAGGTGGTGATTTATTTATTTGCCAAAAAAATGTGTGTGTGTGTGGTTTTGTGAACTCCAACCTATTTTTCTCTGAGGTTTTGGGTCCTGTTTTGCCAGCTCAGCATTCAGAGGGGACATAGTCATCAGAGGAGAGCTGAAAATGGTGAATATAAAGGAAAAAACGTCAGAAAATTAAGAGGGGGAAAAAACAACATAAATAGACTTCTATTACTGGAAATAATAAAATACAGAATTTTCCATTGTGGTACTTGACTCATCAAGAAAATGGTCAAAAGTCTACAACAGACAATATGTCTACTAAAGATATTTCTGACTAAAACCAGAATCAAACACTTAGTAAATTATTCTTGGATAGTGTTTAAAATGATACCCTGCATATCCTTAATCCAAGCACCACCAGAGGCTGAAAAATAAGTGTTGTTACCTGGGCACGACTAAAAGTTGCTCTTCCACAGAGAAGCTCTTTGCCATCCCAAAGCAGAACTCGTCCAGCCAGGCACTGCTAACCTCAAAAAGCACGACTGAATTCCCAAATAAAGAGGTCACCAAACAACACATCTAACCAGAAAGAGAGGGGATGAGGGTAGTCCTCATGTTATACTGTGTCTCACACAGACCACTTTCCTCCCAGAATGCAAACCACAGCCAAACCTTGTAAAAGCTTTACATCTTAAATAATCCAGGCTTTTAGAAACTGTAAACTGCTAATTGCAGGGCTGTAAAAATACCAAAGGTGCTATACATGTGAGCTGTAGAGCGGCTTAAGGTTAACTACAGGAATCATTAAAAAATAGCAAGTAGGACTTCTATAAAGGTGATCCTCACAGTTTGCCTTTAATATGGAAATTTATTCTGTTAATAAAATCATAATATAAATCTATCAAGAGCTGTACAGACATAGAATACTGTAAATCAATAAAATATTGCATTTGTATACACAATGCACAGACGGCCTAAGAGTCAGCCGTCTTTTACAGACACCAAAAATTTTGCACAGTACTTACATTGCCACTATGTCCATGAGTGATGGCCCATGATCCTGCCAATGAAATGCTAAGGTCACCTGTCAGGGGAAAATTTGCCACTCAACATTTCAAAAGATCTAAAACAAATTCAAGTGACATTTAGAGGTAACCAGGCAAATATTTAATGACTATAGTTTTTCTGTCTCAGACATTCTGAACATGATTTTGGCTTGGAATAAATCTGAACATAGCCATTATGTTAAGACTCTGGCTTAAGAACTAATTTGACCTACTAGCAGTTAGTCAGTCTTACTTTTCGGTAACAAATTAGACTAATCTAGGTTTTTATGTAACTGACATAAAAGAAGTTACGAACAGTCTAGAAGAAAAATATTTGATGACTAACTTGTAAGACTAGTCTTGACAGTTTATGCATTCGGCCACAGGATAAATTAGTGTATTTGAAAGATAAACTGTAATTCTCAACCCTCAGAAACCCAAGCATTTATACTGTTGGTGACTTTTTCCCTGTTTAAAAGTATTTCTTGGAAGCCACTTGTTATAAAACAAATTATGATGTTTATGCATATTTTTTAGGTGAATTGTGTTTTGAGGTTGCAAGATTTTATCTGTGTTATTATTAAGTGTACAAGTACAAATGCACTGACTTTTTAAAGTTTCATAATCCTGGCATATTTCAAGCTAGAACACAGGATAAATTAGTGTATTTGAAAGAAGACAAACAGTCATTCTCAACCCTCAGAAACCCAAGCATTTATATTGATGGTGACTTTTTCCCTGTTTAAAAGTATTTCTGGGAAGCCACTTGTTATAAAACAAACTATGATGTTTACGCATATTTTTTAGGTGAATTTTGTTTTGAGGTTGCAAGATTTCTATCAAGGTTATCATTAAGTGTACAAGTACAAATGCACACTCTAGTGTTTTGTTAGGCTGCGCAGAAAAGTTACAATTGTTGATCTATCATTTACTGAATGCGCTCTGTTGTACAATGCATAACATTAAAATGGTTGATCACTATGACCCACTGTTGCATTTATTTGTATTATATTTAAATGTACATATTGTAATATGTTGCCATTTTCTGCTAATAAACTTACCAGGAACTGAGATAAAAATATAACAGATCAAATATATACAAATGGGTAAAATTAAACCTAAAACATGTTTAAATATCTGCAAGAGTTAATTGAATACTTATTATGCCTTTGAGTGGAAGAATCATGAGAAGCTCTGAAGTATCCAGGTCAAGCAGATACAGCCCATCAGTACTCCCGATCCACACACAACTTCCTCTATGGAAAAAGTACAAAGAGGAGGCTGTTTGCCAAAAGACACTAAAAGGAACTAAGGCCTGGTTAATGTAACTGAGTACAACAGAAAAAAATGAACAGAAAAAAGATCTCTATTATATAGGCCTATTGTTCTAATTCAAACCCACAAAGTCTCTATAAGAGAGAGAGAGAAGAGAGAACTATAATAGAGAACATCTATGAAAGCCTGTAATAATGTATTGAATCTACAGTGGCAGACTCTATGATTAGAGATTGCACAAGCTTGCTCTTAAGAAGAACTGCACTAAAGCTTTGAAAAACATGATTTAAGTCGGTGTTCAAACCTGTCTTATTGCAGTGCAAGTCATAAAGTGACAGGGGTCAAGGGTCATCTCTCATGTCCAATAAACTAGAGTTGTTGGGGTAACATGTTGTTTTCTATGAATCACTGGGACAGTGTGAAGAATTCATGCACAGTTACAACTAAACATGAGAGTGTAAAAGAAGAAATTAAATTATTTTTTTATATTCTAATAAAATTAAAGGTTTTTGCCCATGTTGGAAAGTGTCTAGTATAAAGGTAGGGCTGAACGATGAATCGCATTTTTCCGAACGATTTTTAAACCGCAAAGGCTGTGACAGAAATTGTATTATAGGGAGATGAGAGGGTCTGTATCTCTTACCATTGGAGAAAGCGTAACGGCTAATTTAATCACATGCAACACCTCTCAGCCTATTGTGTAATGGCAGTGACATCAGTACCCGCTGTTCAAAACTCCTTCCCTGCGTACCGCCCAAGCGGCAACCTCCCTCAGTGTCTAATGAAGCCAATACGGAAGTGAATTAAACCGCAATTCATCAACTGGCCGCTAGGGATGCGGCTCCAAAAGAGAGCAGAATCTCATTGAGCCCCATGTTAAAATGGCAAACTTTACAGCAGAAAAAAAACATGTTTACAGTTGGTACAAATTGTGGTTTTGGTCTATACTGCTAATTTTGCCCTTCATGACAACTCTGAGGGGGGTGGGTTTTTTTATAACTTATCCATTTAAATTATATTAAGCCTTAAAGTTCTGCATAATTAAGGGCGTGGTCACTTGAGTGACAGGTAGATTGCCGCTGCTGTCTGTGAGCCATCATGTCACCTCAGCTAATTCCAGCCGCTGAATTTGGCATCTCAGCCGCATTTGTGCTTTTTTCTGGATTATTTTATACAATTATAAAATAATATGGCTTGCTGTGTTAATGGTCGAGACTCGAGACAGATGTGCGTCTGTGTACATGTGCACGCATGCAGAAGATAAACAGAACACACGTTGTTAGATCGTCTTGGCATTGCCTTAAAGTTTTGTTTGTGAGATTTACTACAATGACAACGGCAGGAGAATATTAAACTCCGACAGCACTGCTTGGATATTATAACTAAAACTGCTGCACTATTTTGAAAAATTATATTTTATATTTGCACACCTGACACAAATTAATTACTGGTGCTGGAGCATCTATATCGTAAAAAAAAAGACCGTAGATTGACAGTGAATCTTTAGAACTTTCTAATGATATAACTTTTCTTTATTAATATTTTAGTATCTTAGATAGATAGATAGATAGCTCCTTTGCCTGTCGAGCTAGGCGGGCGTGGTTTCAGCAACCGGTCACCTCGGTTCCAACCATGTTCCGCCTCTTTGCCCATTTTCAGTTATCCGGGAGTGACGTGCGGTGACGCGCAGCTAAGATGGCAGCGGCCTCATCTGCACTTCAAAAATGCTCTTCAGAAATCAAGACACAAGAGCTCTTCAGAAGGCAAGACACAAAAGGTCACTGCAAAAGAAGCTGGCTGTTCACAGAGCTCTGTGTCCAAGCACATTAATAGAGAGGCAAAGGGAAGGAAAAGATGTGGTAGAAAAAAGTGTACAAGCAATAGGGATAACCGCACCCTGGAGAGGACTGTGAAACAAAACCCATTCAAAAATGTGGGGGAGATTCACAAAGAGTGGACTGCAGCTGGAGTCAGTGCTTCAAGAACCACTACGCACAGACGTATGCAAGACATGGGTTTCAGCTGTTGCATTCCTTGTGTCAAGCCACTCTTGAACAACAGACAGCGTCAGAAGCGCCTCGCCTGGGCTAAAGACAAAAAGGACTGGACTGCTGCTGAGTGGTCCAAAGTTATGTTCTCTGATGAAATGCATTTCCTTTGGAAATCAGGGTCCCAGAGTCTGGAGGAAGAGAGGAGAGGCACACAATCCACGTTGCTTGAGGTCCAGTGTAAAGTTTCCACAGTCAGTGATGGTTTGGGGTGCCATGTCATCTCCTGGTGTTGGTCCACTGTTTATGTTTAATCTGTCTAATATTGTGTTGTTCATACATTGCGCTCTCTCTCTCACACACGCACACACCACTCGTACCATCCATAAATTAATCTTTAATAAAGTTTGGAAAGGTTGAATCGAATTACAAGAACATTCGCAAACTTCATTGCACATTATGCGCTGTGAAAAACGCGTGCTTTGCTTACGCTTGTGTATCGTCTCGCCCGCCAGTATTTTCCTTACAAATGCTCTACGAACGCTGCCTCAGTGATGTCGTGATGTGCTCGGTCATGCGGCTGTGCGCGACTCCTTTTAAGTGGTTAAATGTACTTGCATCTCAAAATGCTTTTATGACGCGAAATCAATGTAAACACAGTTATGTCTTATGGGATCAAACAGACTGGGCAAACCACATCTTATATTTCAAAAGAGATCTGTGCATGTGCATTAGATTTCCCGCTCTCTATGATGTCATCATAATCAACAACAGTAAAGCTGAGAAAGAGAAAAATCACTCACAGCTCTAGAAAGGAAAATTTTCAGATACTCTTAAATACTGAAAGCACTCTTTGTTTATTGCTTGTAATATGTTTTTTTTTCCCTTTTCTAATACTGGCTTAATCTAAGCCTTGTCTTATATTAGTTTATTTAAAATCATTAACATGCAATTGTTTTAATTAAATTTTTAATTAATTTAAAAAGTATAATTACAAATGTAATTACATAATAAAAAAGTTTTATTAATAAGAACAATCAATGAGAAAAAAAGATTAAGAATCGTTTTGGAATCGGACTGTGACTCCCAGAATCGGAATCGAATCGTGAGGTGCCTAAAGATTCCCACACCTACAATGACTTATTGCTTGTCTTTGTTGAATAATACAGAAGATAAAGAGCTTAAAAAATAATCGCATATTAAATCGCAATCGCAATATTGGTAAAAAATAATCCCAATTAGATTATTTTCCAAAATCGTTCAGCCCTAATTAAAGCCCTAATTAAATGAAAATTGTCATTAATTACTCACCCTCATGTTGTTCCATACCCGTAAGACCTTCGTTCATCTTTGGAACACAAATTCAGTTATTTTTGATAAAATCCGATGGCTCAGTTAGGCCTGCATCACCAGCAAGAACAACGCGTATCAAACTGCCAAAGTCACGTGAACTATTGAAGTTTCAAAACACTTATGACGTAACGAAGCCTCGTTTACTGAAATCATGTGATTTTGGTGCTCTGAACCACTGATTCGAAACAAAAGATTTGTAAAGTTTCGAAGCTTCATGAAGCAGTGTTTTGAAATCGCCCATCACTAAATATTGTTGAATAAAGTTGCTATTTTGTTTTTTTTTGGTGCACAAAAAGGTCTTACGGGTGTGGAATGACATGAGGGTGAGTATTTAATGACAGAATCTTCATTTTTGGGTGAACTAACCCTTTAATGCTTTGGAAAACAAAGTCATTTTTGTGACGTTGCCTATTCCACTGAAGACTATTTAAGTCTGCAAATATTCCTCCCAACAGTGTTTACAACATATATTACGAATTTTATATAATGATGATTTTCATGTCATGCTAAAGGTCTCAGGTTCAGCTCTGAAGTCCCTTGGAGAGAATTTAGATAGTCAGAGTAAGGGGCGCACTAACTTAAAAACCTATGATTGGCGATTGAGTTCAAGAGATCAACAGACATGTCTGTGATTGGCTTCATTGCTCAACACCGCAACAACAAGTTCTAAAAAGAAACGCAAATACATACGCACTGGACCGTTTGCCAAATCTGTTCCGCCAATATGCTATTATTAAAGTATCAACTTAGGGTGCTCTTGCTTTCGTTAGAGGGTGCATAGCACACTCTAGCACCCCCGTAGAACCAGTCATGCCTCTCATGCTGTATCCGCCTCTGTCATTTTGCGCCCTAGGAAACCACCTATGTCGCCTATGCCACGGGCTGGCCCTGAAAGTCAGGGACTAAAAGCATGACATAACCTACAAACCCAACAGCTGTCTTGTGCTTCCAACCATCTTGTCATAGCTGTAACTGTTGTTTGGATAGCATGAAACCAGAAACAATGGTATAATGTCTATTTGGAAGTTTCCTGCCATGACCATAGAAATATCTGTGTCAATGATTTTGTACGCCATTAAAGACAGGAATAACATGCTCTATATCACTGCCAAAAATTTACGTCATGTCATCAACAGTAATGATTGTTATAATGCTGTACATTGTGCTTGTGAATACTTTATAGCTGCCTAATAAAGATTTGACCAATATTATGCTGCAGTAAGCAGTTTCAAAAGACAGAATTGAAAAATGGTCAACTACAAATTAAAATATTGTGGTATATGTGCAATCTAACCTTCCCATGCCGGCCTTACATCATTTCTCACCCCAAAAATTCCACAACTGCACAACCAGATCAAGGAGAACAACAAAAACAGGTCAAAGACAGACCTCTGCTGCAGGCTAGCATGGGTGGACTGTGGTCTCTGTGCCCAGATTCTCAGAACAGGCTTTGCTGTCTCCACTGTTCCTCTCAAATCATTACGAGTCGTTCCTAGAAAAGCATACAGATGAAGCTTAGTGAGATCTTTTTCACTTGAAGCAGATGTATCGTTTTCCACAGTGAGGTAGGCACATGAAAAACTGTAGTCATACAGTCTCAATTGTGGCTTGTGGGTTTTTCTAACCATCTGCTCTATTTTGAGGTGGGTTGATTTTCCTGAGGTTTCTCACATGCTTTTGTTCAAGCTTCGAAAGGTCCAGTTTTGTCACCAAGCGACATTTGTGGTCCACAGGGAGAGTGTAGCACCAAAGCTTAAATCACAGAGATTCCAACATAAATAAAGTGATATATGGATACACAAAAAAAGGCCTAAATTGTTTGTGTGTATATATGACTCACCTGTCCATCACCAGACCCTGTGATGAACTGACTGTTTTGCTCCATGAAGAACAGACTAAGCAGTGGATGCGCTGTGAAACAAAAACACCTTCACTACATATTCTCTACATTTACAGGCTATAATGAGTGAAGAACTTCAATTTCTGTTGCATAAATATTGGTGTTATAAATTATACACCGACCCGATAGAACAGCAGATTCAAAGAGAATATCCCGCTTCCTCACATCCCATATCTGTTAGAAAAAAGAAAGCCATATATATACATATATATATATATATATATATATATATATATATATATATATATATGTATATATATATATATATATATACACATTACCAGTCAAAAGTTTGGACACTGTAAGATTTTTAATGTTTTTAAAAGAAGTTTCGTCTGTTCACCAAGGCTGCATTTACTTAATTAAAAATACAGTAAAAACAGTAATATTGTGAAGTATTATTACAATTTAAAATAACTGTTTTCTGTTTGAATATATTTTATAAAGTAATTTATTCCTGTGATCAAAGCTGAATTTTCAGCATCATTACTCCAGTCTTCAGTGTCACATGATCCTTCAGAAATCATTCTAATATGCTGATCTGCTGCTCAAGAAACATTTATTGTGACAGAAACATTTACTCTAACATTTATAACATTTATTATAATCTTTTGTAACATTATAAATGTCTTTACTGTCACTTTTGATCGATTTAATGCATCCTTGCTGAATAAAAGTAATAATTTCTTTCATTTCTTTTCAAAAAAAAAAAAAAAAAAATTTGTACTGACCACAAACTTTTGAGCGGTAGTGTATAATGTTACAAAAGCTTTGTATTTCAGATAAATGCTGTTCTTTTGAACTTTCTATTCATCAAGGGATCCTGAAAAAAAGTACACAACTGTTTTCAATATTGATAATAATCATAAATGTTTCTTGAGCAGCAGATCAGCATATTAGAATGATTTCTGTAGGATCATGTGACACTGAAGACTGGAGTAATGGTGCTGAAAATTCAGCTTTGCCATCACAGGAATAAATTACTTTATAAAATATATTCAAACAGAAAACAGTTATCTTACCGTGTCCAAACTTTTGACTGGTAGTGTGTGTGTATATATATATATATATATATGTGTGTGTGTGTGCTGTTTAATATTTTACATCTATATCTACATTTTTTCCAGTATTCTTTGATGAATAAAAAACAACCTTACTGACCCCAAACTTTTGAATGGTAGTGAACACAATAAACACTATATTAGAAAATCTATATTTAGGACAGGTACAGTCATGCTGTCGTGGTTTGTATCGTATCTGTAGTACCTTGAATGTTCTGTCTTCTGAGACTGAGATGAGAAGATTAGCGTCCCATGGACAGAACTCTGATGCAGTCACAGGACCAAGATGAGCTTTCAACACTCCAAGCACTTCCTCTTTCTATAGGAAACACAATTTGTCTTTATTTGTCTTAATGGAAAATATGTTTATTGTTTTATAATTTAATTAAAAAGTGTTTTACTACATAGAGCAAAGACGATCATATTTTTTTAAATTAATAAATTGTTTTTCTTATATAAAAGACAGAAGTCGACGGGAGGCTTATTCTGATTTTTTTGTACACTGATTTAGTGCTGGTTTCATGTGAGTATTTTAATGTTATCTCTCATCTTTATGGGGTGGTCAATCATAGTCTGAGTAACGGAATGTTCTGCATGCAGGCCTTGTTCAGCGTTTCATCTGGAGATGGGTCAAAAAGGCATTTTTTTTTCTCTTTTACTGTTTCAGCATAACTGCTTTTGTTTTTACTGAACAAAAAATTGTCTTATCTTATTTCATACCTCTGCATTCAATAGAACCACTCTGGAGCCTGAGCATGCTGCCACTTTCGCGCTCAGTGGACATAGTGACAGATGCACCACACTGCCGAGCAATGTGCCAACAACTCTACCCGAGGCAATTACACCTGGAACACAGATGTCATGGTTGTGAGATAAAGCAAAAAAAATGACAGACAGAGAATAATGGCTACATTCTTGAGTGGCACTGTTTTATATTTCCGGATGATTTTGAGTCCAGACGAGCAGATTTTTTAAATCTGTTTTTGAATCTAAGTCTATGGGTGCTTATTACCTTCTTTGATTTGTCTGTAGCAGCGAGCGATGTCCCAGACAATTACATAATCTTCAGAAGCACTACAGAGGATGAGACGATCACTCACTGTCCCAAACACCATGGCAGACACATCGCAGTGGTGACCAGTAAGTTCCAAGGGAGACTAAATGAAACATTAAAATTAGTTTTAGGTTTAATCCTAAATATATTTGATAAAAATACAGTAAACATTGTAATAACATAAAATATTATTACAATAAAAAAAAAAAACTGTTTTCTATTTTAAATAAAAACAAAAGTTTTTAACATTTTTGAAAGAAGTCTTTTGCTTCTCACCAAGGCTGCAGTTATTTTATCGACAATACTGTAAAAACAGTAATATTCTGAAATATCATTACAACTGTTTTCTATTTGAATATATTTTACAATGTCATTTATTTCAGTCTTCAGTGTCACATGATCCTTAAGAAATTATTCTAATATACTGATTTGCTGCTCAAGAAACATTTCGTATTATTATCAGTGTTAAAAAAGGTGTTGCTGCTTAATATTTTGGTGGAAATTGTGATATATTTTTGTAGGATTCTCTGATGAACAGAAAGTTTAAAAGGACAGCATTTATTTTAAATCTTTTATAACATTATAAATGTCTTTTGTGTCATGTTTGATCAATTTAATGTGTCCTTTCTGTATAAAAGTAATAATTTAATTTTACAGTAGACTATCACAGTTTTCACAAAAATAAGAAGCAGCACAACTGTTTTCAATATTGATAATAATAATAAGTGTTTCTTGAGCACCAAAGCATATTAGAATGATTTCGATGGATCATCTGACACTTAAGACTGGAGTAATGGCAGCTTTGCCATCACAGGAATAACGTACATTTTAAAATATATTTAAATAAATATATATATTTAATATATTATTTTAAATTGTAATAATATTGCACATTATTATTATTATTCAAATAAATGCAGCCTTAGTAAGCATAAGAGACATATTTCAAAAACTTTAACCCCCGGTTTCACAGACAAGGCTTAAGCTAGTCTCAGACTAAAATGCATGTTTGAGCTGTTTTAACTGAAAGCAACTTGCACTGACATTATCTTAAAATATGTTTTGTCTCAAAATGCAAACCAGTAATGTTTTTTTTTTTTTTCTTTCTAAAACACCTTTTAAAAAGCTACTTAAATGTCCTTATTGAACTGATCCCTACTCCTGGTTTAATCAAAGCCTTGTCTGTGAAACCAGGCCTATGTCTCATTGTGGTATTCATTGAAAATAGATAAAAGTGCAGAAAGACCTCCAGGTTGTTGTTTTCATAAATCCTTATATTCTTGTCCTCCCATGGGACAGCACAGTGGGAAAGGCAGCAGCTCAGCTGCAGGTGGGACACTGTCTTATTGCAAGTTACAGCCAACCTCTCAACAAAACACTGCTCTGAGGTCACAGCAGCCATGGAGTCCCCAGTTGTCACCTGTAACAACAAATGAGAAAGTCTGAATAGAAAACAGTGCTTGAGTGTTTAGCAGGAAAGTATGACATGTTGAAGGGCACACTCCATGAATAGGGTACACTATGGTGTCCCATGAGATTTTATAAAGCAGTAGTGGATTTTTTTTTTTTTTTTGTGAGACCTATTAGCTATGTTTGATGATATAACATTAAATTACTCAAGCATGAAAAGCAGACATGGTTAAACACAGCAATCCCTCTCTTAAAACTGGGATTTGTTTTGTCCTATCATTCTTGAATGTATAGTTTACAACGTCATATTTTTAACATAATCTGTTGAATTAATATTCAATTCACTAAAACAAAAATCGAATATTCATTTAACTTTAATTACCACAAGTGTAATATTCAGTTGTGTCCCACATTTTGTGTACAATCCTATTCCCGCATAGTTAACACGACCCAGAAATAACATAATTTGAACCATTTTCTTTGAACCATTTTCTCAATTTTTGGACAAATTGCAATTTCAACTGTCTTTAATTTATAAGCTATTATAAACTAGCTAGCCCCTGAGAGAAAGCTTAATTTAAGCTTTAAAATCTCAACTCTGACCATTTGTTGAAAACTAGCTCAGCGTTTTTTGAGTAATAGGCCGTGTTTTGTACACTGGATTTGTGGAAAGTGCCAGTGACATCAGCTTCAAAATTACGTTTATTCCGTTCATCACTCACCTGAAAGTAAAATGCGTTGTTGTTTAAGTATTACAAATGTAACCACACATATGGTTAATCATATATGTGTAAATAGTAACTGAAGTTCAAACATTCGTGCATTTATGTTTTTGGCCTGTGACCCAGTAGTAACGGCGTCCTTGTTGCTTTGGAAACGGGAACTTTTCGGGACGGCACACCAGAAGGGACAAATGCTAACTGTTGGTTTGCGGGTTTATGCGATTGTTTTAATAATTAATTAATTTGTAAGTATAGTGTACAGTGAAACAAATACATGGCTGTGGGAATTTTGTGTTTCTGGCTTGTTCATAATATTATTTCATGTCTACAATTACAATTCACGTTGTTAAATATAATAACGTGATAATATGAATCTAATTCTAATATGAAAACTTACGATTTGACTGATTGGTTTTACTTGGATACATCCGTGTTATTCGTAGCGCAGCGGATCTGTAGCCTCTGATTTATTATTTACACAAACTGCCCAACTTACACAAACTTATAGAAAACACTGTTTAAAAAGACAGGGAATCAATCTTCTATGCAACAATGCCCTCTGGTGGCAAACTGCAGTTAGTAGGTCAATGCACATTCAAATTGAGTTACAATGAACAATTATAAAAAAATAAATAAGTGAAAAAAAACAAAAAAAAAAAAAACACCAATAGTAGTATCTATAAATAATATATAAAACATAGGTTTTGGTTAGTTAAGTTATTGTATAGCTATATCTTAATCCAAGCTCTCTACAAAAATCTAAATACATTGGGATAAATTGAGATATTCCACATTTGTAAATATAATTTTTTTTAAATTTTAGCATGTTGTCAATACTTTTATCATCATATTTACAATAACAAACGCCGTCTTTAACAGTTATATAAAAGAGAGATTACATTTTTTCCAAATTTTTAGTACAATTTGACAATCATAAAACAAATGACATCTTCTATGACTCTTCTATCGTTTCAAGGAGGAAAAAAACATTTCTTCAACACAAAAAGCGAATTTAATACTATCTTTTGAACGTTAGAAATGCCGAATGATGTTTTAGCAACAAAACGGTCTGCAAGTCCACGCCCACATATGTTTTCCGCCAATGAATCTCAGCCAAACACACTGAGCTATCCAATCATCAAAGCGTTATACACATATGCCAGAGATTTGGACACGCCTTTAATCTCCATCGACCAATCAGTCTATTGCTTTAACCGGTCAATCAACTCTCCCCGCCCAGTTTTTCTGACGGAACGGAAGCCGAGATGGGCCAAACCAGCCCATCCGGATAACAGAGACAAACTTGGCAGCGAGCGGATGAACTGGTTGGATCTTTGTTCTTCACAGCTAGACTATCAACCTCTTTATTTTTGCATATCGTCACTTATATGTATCACATTTATATCAAGATATAAAATACTCCTTCTTTGGGCACGCAGCTTCAGCACAGGCATATACTTTTTGGGCTAGCATATTTTCCTAGTGTTTTTAGTTCATTCTCCCCCCCACCGACGAGGTTTTATTGGACCAAGATAGGCGGCGCGGGCACCAAGATGTCGAACCGGATGGTGTGCAGAGAAGCGAGCCACGCCGGCAGCTGGTACACGGCCTCAGGTAGAGCCAGAGAGCGGCCCGGGCCTGAAGTCCGGTGAACTGCTTAACACCAATGTGTGTGTGTGTCTGGCATTATCTCAAAACCTAGTGAGCTGCCTACCTAGACAGCATTTCTGGGATGTTCACCACGCTCCTATGATAGCTAAACATGCTGCCTAGGTAGGCAGCTCACTAAGTTTTTGACACAGCCTGTGCGATCAGCTGGGAATTATTAAATAGCCGAGCTTAAAATTGTTTTAAAAGACCACAGAGTGTGTTTCTTTACATTTATACCTTTTTCTGAACTGTCATCCTTTTGAAAACGAACTATATTTGTTTTAAATGCGAACTGAAACATGTCAGTTTGTTTTAGTTAAAGTATACTTTAAATAGATTTAATTCTGCTTCCCAATTCGTCTAATTCTGTAAACAAAAGTGGGTCATTTATTTCATCCTGGCGTTTAAATGATCTTTTCATGAATTAGTTTATATGTTAGAAATGATTTTGAATAATTATTTCTTTTTATTGAGTAAACTAGAACCACTTGCATTTAAATTCATGGGCCATTATTTAACTCGACCAGACTATGTGTTTCTCTCATATTTTTTTGCCTGTTGTTGTTTATTTTTGTGTCTCAGTTGTATACGTGTAGCTTCTGTGTGTGTATCAGCAGCTGAGAACAAAAACAGGCCAGCAGTTAGCTGGTTAGCCTATAGCCGGTGTGTGTGTGAATCTCTCATACACACCAACTACCCAAACTAATACCACAGATTAATATACCATCCACACTAACTTTACCCAGCCCCACTCTGCCGATCAGTAAATCCAGATAGATGAACGTCTGCCGCAATTCAGAAGACTGGATTTACCCTGCTAACGGCTAAAGCTATTTGTTGAAGTTCATATAACAGCTGTACATGACAGCTGTGTTTTCATGGAGAATCAAACCATATGTTTCATTAATACTGATGTGAAGTAATACTGTTTATTGTTATATCGGTCAGCATTTTATTTGTCCAGTTCCATTCCAGCAAATACAGTGAGCACAGTCAGAACATGAAAGTCTTTGGAGGGCCGGTGGTGTTTTTTTTCCTCTCTCATGCAGTAACAAAGGATGCATGACAAAAGCCCACTGCTACACACACACACTAGAAGATCGCATATATTTACACCGTACAGAAATCAGTCTGCTTGCCTTTACATGATGACCTGAGTTCTGCATGCTGCCACCATATTTAGAGATCTTGTTTTGTCAAAAACAACCAGCCTTTTGCATGTGTATTCTAGAAGGTCTATTTCCAGCAAATAATATCTAATGTAATTTATTTAAAAACAGTCTTAAATTTGTTGTTAATTTCCCCCATTCAGGGTACTGTGGCATACATGACTATAAACATCCTTAGATTATTATGTCTTCATTTACAGTTTTTAGATCATGACTAGTGATTGTTCATTTGGCAATAATAACTGTACCCGACTGGCCAATTAACAGGAGGGTGACAGTTTCAAACTATACTGACAATGTTGCCAATGAATACTGCCCGTTCTCTCTTTCTTTCTCTCTCTCTCTCTCTCTCTCTCTCTCTGTGTCATATTATATAAAATGAGTCTTACATTATATAAAATGAATTAAAATGTCACATTTGTTGTCATTAAATTGTGATTAATTGCAATTCTATATATATTTGTAATCAGCTACCCTGCATTCTAAAGATTGTTAAAGACATCAGTCATTACAGAAAACATCTCTTTTGAACAATAAAATTACTACAATTGCTGATTTATTGGTATTCTTCATATGTGCTAGACCGATCTATTGACTAGGTCTCAGGTAATTTATATTTTTTTTATATTTATCTATCTATATATAATAGATAGATAATACATATATATGTATATATGTATGTATGTGTGTATATGTGTGTGTGTGTATATATATATATATATATATCACTTTGGATATTAGTGTCTGCATCAGCCATTAATAATCCATATCATTCCAACAGTAAAATGAATACATTTGCACATTCATCAATATTCAGACCTGGCTGCTCTTAGGAATATCATTAGTGATGTAATAGTATGATTCATTACAGTTTAGAGATTTGATTAACAGCTGTTAAAATTTGACCAAATTGGTTGTATTGTAGTTATTCTTTTCACAGAATCAGCTGAAGTCCATCTGTTCACTGGTTCTCAAAACTGTTATCTTGTCCTGTCATACTCTGATAAGAAAGTCATTAGAACTGGGACAATGGCACTGTCTGAGGCTGAAATATTGCTGAAATCAACATTCAGGACAGCCATTTCACCTATTGAGTCATTTTTGTTTGAATTATTTAAGTATAGGATGAATCCACAGGTGAATGCTTGATTATAAGATTGTTTAGCATGTTGTGGTACCGAGGTGATACTATGATGAATAAATATTAAATAATACACAATTTTTCCCCCCGCATTGGAGTAATGAGATTTGTTGTGGAAATGGAAATTAGGGATGAAAATATGCTTAATGACAATAAAGCAGATTTATGTAGTGCTGTTTTTATTTATTAAATATTGAACTTTATTATTTTCTACATTAACACTTATTTGACACAATATTTGTCATGAAAACAATGCAAAAAAATCATAATTGTCCTAAAATAGGCTTAATTTTCTTTATTTCTTGAAAAATTGTGGTCCAATCAAAGCACTCACTGCGCTCTCCCAGCTAATTAGGTGCCAAGACCTATGTCTCTGTAGTCAAAAATTTAAATATTGTGGTGAAATAAAACTTGAACATTGTCTTGACAGATTTTGTGAGCTTAACCCTCGTATTTTATGTTGTAGATTTTAAAGGGGGACTTGTAATACTTCTGTTGATTGAATAAAACTAGTTCTACATTGTGAGAGTGGTACCATACAAACTACATTTAAAAGCCATTCAAATAATCATCCTTGCTGAGGTGTCAAAATTATGTCTGTATCTCTCATATTTGTTAATGAGATTTTTTCCCTCTCTCTCTCTCTCTCTGCATTTAGGATCCCAGCTTAACGCACAACTTGAGGGCTGGTTATCTCAAGCACAATCCACAGCTGGTCCAGCTAGAGCCATAATAGCACCGTATGTGAAGTGAAACCAGACAAACGTCTTTCTTTGCTTGTTTTTATTGTTTCTGCATTCTTAAATGACTGTCTTTTGCAGGCACGCTGGCTACACCTACTGTGGCGCGTGTGCCGCTCATGCCTACAAGCAGGTCGACCCCTCGATCACGTAAGTGTCATCAGAGCTTGTTTAAATTCTCTTGAAGTAGCCGTAATGTTGAGTTTGCCGTGGGGAGAGAGGTAACTGCAGCACTCTCTTATTCATCAGTCGGAGGGTGTTCATTCTCGGCCCCTCTCACCATGTGCCGCTGTCTCGCTGTGCCCTCTCCCCCGCCGAGGTCTACAGAACGCCACTGTACGACCTGAGGATCGACCAGAAGGGTAAGGAATCTCATTTCCTCCCTGCACACTCTCAAAACAGAAACCTTGGCAGGATTAAATGCTGATTGAATAACAATGCACAGAAAGGTGTTCACCCAGACTGTTTATACTTCTAGCTCATTTGCTCTCAAACTAAGCTTTACAGATGAGTTGGCAACATTTTCAACTTGTAAATGGCTATATTTGTTATTACGCAATAGTTTTCTAATAGCTGTTGTCTTTGGCTATAACCATGACAAATGTGCAATGTAGAAATATGAGCGATAATCTTTTATTTGATGGTGTTCGTGTTAAAAAGGTCTTGTGTAATTATCATAAATTGCCTGTTCTGTTTGTAACTCCCCAATGATTGAAAACACAAGAGCTTTAAATCCCTCCGTTTCTTTCTTACATAGTTTACGCTGATCTGTGGAAAACGGGCATGTTTGAGAGGATGAGTCTGCAGACAGACGAAGATGAACACAGCATTGAGATGCACCTGCCTTATACCGCTAAAGCCATGGAGAGGTAACAACCAGACACTGAACATCTTCACTGAACATCTTTTTCATCAATTACTCACCCTGATGACAAACCTGAATGCATTTCTTTCTTCTGTGGAACACAATGTCACTGGCGTTTCACTGTGTTGTTTTGAAACCAATTGACTTTAATTATATGGATAAAAGCAGCTGAAACATTCTTTAAAATATCATCTTTTGTGTTCCACTGAAGAAAGTCAGTGATACAGGCTTGGAACAACATAAACTATCCCTTGAATAAATCAGATTCTGGGAAGACAAGATACAATTTAAATATACATATATACATTATTGTCAAAAGTTTTTTTTTTTTTCTTGTTCGCCCTACATTTTTTTTTCTTGTTCCAGAAGTCATTTCACTCAAATATACGTCACAATAGGGATGAAAAGACTATCACAACTTCCATTTCATGCCGATTTTAAGTATCTGAACGCCAGTGGGCGGGACCTATGGTGTGATGATTTCTAACTATTCATTGATGTCTTGCTTTAGAGGGATTCATATGCAAATTGAAATGGAGCTTAGTTATGTAAATGCTTTTTTTTTTTTTTATAATGAGCATGATGTTTTAATGATACAAAGACCTCTTCCTATATGTCAAAAGATCAGAGAATATTTGATTTCACATGTCATGACCGCTTTAAATTTTTAGTAGTGTATATAACTTTTATCTAGGAAAAAAGCACAAATGTGAGTGATTTCTGTGAAGGAACCAAGAATATTAGCGGTACTGGACATATTTACACATTTAACATAATCATAGGTTTTACATGCAAAGTCTCACCCTTTGCTTTTTAACATTTGTGTCAATGTTGTGGTATAGCAAAATGTGTGATATATGTTATAGCTCTTTGTGGTTTCCTCAAAGTACCTTGGTTTCTATATTTGGCTACCTGCTAAAGTCTCCCTACAAGACATACACATTCTCGTGAAGGACAGAATCTCCCCAGAGACTAAATGTAAAGAGAGCGAAGGTTTCACTGCATCTCTATGCAGAAGCAATGAGCAGCATTATTGACCCATAGTCCCACTCTAATGCTCATTCATCTCTGCCAGATTCACTAATTATGTTGTCAGGATCTGTTTACATAGTGCTGTGCCTCTAATTAGTTTGCAGTGATGGATGTTCTGTTTTTTTGTGTGTGTGTGTGTGTGTGTGTGTGTGAGAGACTTTTTTTTTTTATTATTAATGCAGAAGCCACCAACCGCTTCTATTATGCCATTAAAACATTACAGTATGTGGGCATAGGAAAGTTAACATCCCCTCAATTTGTTTGATTAGACATTTGGGTATTTTTTTCCCAAGCAGAGCAATTAGTTGCTGAGCAACTGTAATATTTTTCAAAAAAAATTCCCCCAACATTATACTCTCACACCTCAAAAATCTGGGTAACTGAAAACCCTTTCAGAGCTATTGATTTGATATGGCCACAGTGTTTTAATGAGTGATCCAAAACTCATTGGCAAATGAATATTAATAAACATGCAAATGTCAAATCTCCATCTGGGACTTGACAAATAATTCTCTGCTGTGCTTTGTTTCTCAAAAACAGCCATAAAGATGAGTTCAGCATCGTCCCTGTGCTGGTGGGAGCTCTGAGTGAATCTAAAGAGCAGGAATATGGCAAGCTGCTAAGCAAATACCTGGCTGACCCCTCCAATCTCTTCATCATCTCCTCTGACTTTTGCCACTGGGGTTTGTGTCCACTCAACACTTTAATTTTTCAACTGTCAAAAAAACGGAAACGGATATTAATTACAGTCAGTAATCTGTTAAGAATTTCCTGTTTGTTGAAATTAAATGTATTGCTGACAAGATGCTGACATCTATTCAGCAGTAAATCTACTAGGGTTTGCACCGAATAGTCATTTAGTTCTGGCACAGGTCAGCGCATTGGGTCTATGTCGATTAGTCAAATGACTTTGGTACTTCTCAATTTTTTTTTTTGAAAAACTTTTTATTCATTTGTATACATCAATTTTGTTATATGCTACATTCATGTAACAGTAACATGTGTGCATATTTATGCATATAATAAAAAAACAGCACTTAATACAAACTTTATACAATTGCCAAGGCCTTAGAGAACAAAAATGTAGAAATATAAAATAAATTTTGAAATACTGCCCTGCCAAAAAGAGTCACAGTTTGGATTTAACTAGGCGAATACTTAAGAGTCTTTGACTGGATTATTATTGTGATTTATTATGTTTCTAGCATGTTATGTTTTGAAACAGTTCTTTTAACCCTAATTGATAGTGTGTGTAGCTTTTCATTTCTTAAACAACCATGTAGAAAGTAGGGGTGTAACGGTTCAAATTACTCACGGTTCGGTTTTTATTGTGGTTTTAGGGTCACGGTATCCATACAGTTCAGTACTGTATGTGCTATGTTCAGGGAAAAAAGGATTACTGTCAAATTAAAATAAGGAAAATAAGAACAAATAATCAAATTACACGCAACAGCACAAATTAATACAATAGAGCAAAGATACAAATAAAATAAACACTGCTTTTTCGGGTTTTTCAGGTATCTAACAGTTTTCAGGTGCAGAAATCGATTAAAGTAATGTAAAACAACATTGCATATAATATTGCAATAACTGTAGAAATTAAATAGATTAATCATTATTAAAGTTACAAAAACTATTTAGTCGAGAGCAGTGAGTAATTTTTCTTGTCTTTTGTTGTTTGATTAATAACATTAAAAACACAGACAGCAGGAATATTAGGCTGCTGTCACTTTAATACACAATCCATTACACTGATATTGATAACACATGCATTGTCTTTCTTGACCGTTTACTTAAGACATAATCTACTATGTTTGCTAGGATTCAAGCCAAGACAGGCATGTTGACATATTTGTGTGAATTTGTACGTTCAAGCTTAAGACTTGAAAGAGAACTTAATATTTGCGTGCAGTCAGAGACGCGCTCAGTTTTAAATAAGGATATATGTCTTACACAAGCGCATCGATTCGCTTCAGAAGGCCTTTATCGTATGGATTCATTTTTTTTTTTATGGATGGATGCTTTTTTTTTGTCTTCAAAATGTGGGCAGCCATTCACAACCATTATAAACCTTGGAGGACTAAGGATATTTTAAATAAATATCTGATTGTGTTCTCCTGAAAAAATATAGTCATATACACCTAGGATGGCTTGAGGGTGAGTAAATCATGGGTTAATTTTCATTTTTGGGTGAACTACCCCTATTTAAATCCAAACAGTTAAATTTTGGGCTGGGCAGTGTATATTCCAATAATCACAAATGCGGAGAGTGAAGACATGACATTAGTTTGGTATAGCAAACTTTTATATTTAAATGTACTTGGAATTATGCAAAAATTAAAATGTAAACCAAAAGCACAAAACGTGTTAAAAGCAACAACACCGCAAGCATCTGAGATGGTCTGTGCTCATTTGTTCAAGGCAAAATTCATGCGAACCGCCCTAAATCAAGTGCCGCTCAAATTAATGATAAGGAAAGCAGCATGAATCTGGTAAGGAAGATATGCACGCTTTAATTTCTTAGCCACATCATCTCGGAAGCACAGACATTCTCTCCACTCTCGTTCTCCGTCAATGTGCTGGACGTGCCAGAAACACAAGCTGCCTGCTTCCTACATAGACTTGGCAGCATCCAAACGGAAATAAACCTCGTAAGCGAGTGTTTTGAAATGCTCGACATAGGTAGGAACTCATACAAATATCCCCGATGGAGATCTTTTTTTTGGTTAAATGATTCATTTGAACTTTTTTCATCTATTCTGCAGGTCAACGTTTCCGTTACACCTACTACGATGAAAGTCAAGGAGAGATCTACAGATCTATCGAGCACCTTGACAAAATGGTAAACCTATTTCTATGCCCTTTCTTTCTGGTAACACATTTAATGTCTGACAAATGAGGTTTACAATGCAAGTGGCCCATTCTGCTTTGTGGCCCATTCTGCAATGTGCTAATCCTATTGGTGGTTCTAGAAAAAAAAAGGTGAGGAATTTTTCTCCAAGCTACAGAGTCATTGTTATGGTTACTTTGACGTGGAAGTCGGTGATTCAAAGACTGACTTTAATACTTTCCACTCATGACAGTCTGTCAAATAGCAGATGTTCTTAGCAACCCAAACCTCATTAAAGGCCTACCAACTGGGCAAAGTACTTTGGCCTCGGTAGGGTCATTTACTGGACAAAGATCTCATTTGATCTGGAGCTCCTTCCAGGAAATAACCATTCATTACTGTGTAACTGAAAATTCATCTTGCTTTTTGAAAGTTTAATATTTTATATCATGATGTTGTGTTGTGCAATTAAACTACACCAGATTTCTAATGTAACATTTCATTGTTAGAGTCATAAATAAAACAAAAATAAAAATTAGCACATTATTAATGGCAGTAATGACAAAGTTTTGTTGACATCAGTGAAATAATATGCATGTAAATTTCTTTCTTTTTTTAGGGAATGGGAATTATAGAACAATTGGACCCCATCTCCTTTAGCAATTATTTGAAGAAATATCATAATACTATTTGTGGTCGCCATCCCATCGGCGTTCTTCTAAATGTAAGTATCTAATGAATGATTCATATGAACGGCTTCATGAATTTCCCCCAGGACATTTTATTTAGCAAACCATTGTTGACTCAATAAAGCAGAAGCAAAGTAATGTGAATAATGACTAGTCCATAAGCATGGTAATTAGTCTAGCACTTAACTGTTGCAGAGCTTTTATTAATGTCATTTTCCCCCCTAACTAATGTCTTGCCAGCTTTCTAGTCTTTCATCATGAAGCTTTTAAGATAACCATTAAGTATCTCTTTAGTGTTGACTCTCCAATGATTCTCCTCACTCCACCAGGCTGTGGCGGAACTGAAAAAGAACGGCATAGACATGAACTTCTCTTTCCTAAACTATGCGCAGTCAAGCCAGTGCCGAAACTGGTCGGACAGCTCTGTGAGTTATGCTGCTGGAGCTCTGATCGTTCATTGAGGTGAACTCTTCAAGGAGCCACGGAGCCTCCTAGAAGACCCCATCCCCTCTCACCCGTCCTTTTCCTGACCACATATCTCCATCCCTCCCCACCTCTTCTTATAGGAAGGACATGCAAAGCTTGTCCCAGCTGGGAATCCTCATACACACCCTGAATCCAGATGTAACGTTAGATACTAACCTCTTCTTCCTCCAACTTTCCCTGTAACCTGTTTTCCACGTGAGGCAACTCGGATGATGCTATAGCTTGAAGTTCAGCCACAGTTTTTTTGGGTTGTTGCAAGGTCAGATTTTTGGCTGGGTTTTTTTTTTGTTGTTGTTTGTTGGGGGCAGAATCCGCTTTTGACCCTCCAAGGACTTTAGGTATCCAATGAGCCCTTGTGTAATTTAAAAGCAAGACACACTTAAAGTTTAAATAAAGTAAAAGAAATAAAACCATCGACATTTCACTCTTTTTGCAAGTTTGCATAATCTACATGATAAATATGTCTCACCTAATGATAAATAAAATGAACAAGGAAGTTGACAGACTGCAACATGCCCATGTACACCCTGAGAATTGTAGTAACAGCTACTGCATTGGTCCTGTTGTAGTTTTTAAAGGGCTACACAATACCCACTAACCCTCCACTGTACTGGATATACCAAAAAATAGTTTTTCTTTCATCTAATCTTTTATTGTAGTCAAATTAAAGTCTTTTTTTCTGATTCTTATATTTGGTTCTGTTTATTTTCCCTTTTGTGATTTACCGTTATTTAGCTTTTTAGATTTATTATGCGTTTGACATATAATCTCAAACTGTGTGGAAACATATTGTAGTGTATGAAGTATACAGAAGTGCAGTACATGTTTGATTTAATGATAGTTCAGGTGGACGCCTTTCAGACTGCCTCAAAGTGGCCATGCTTTCCCATCAACCCTGAAGCTTTTAAATGGTAATGCGTAATTTTTTGGGTTATTCTTAAACCGTTTTATTTTCTCATACAAGTTAGCGGCCATGTTTAACAGCTGATTAGTAGTTAGTGATGCACACCCGTCTTGAGGAACCACCAGAGGTGAATTTTCTGAACGTTGTAGGCATTTTGTCTGGCTTTCCTCTTTAACGCATCTACTCCAAGCCTCCCAAAGAGCACAATGCAGCAAGATTTTTCCGGGGTAAACATCAGAAGGAAAACGGCAACTCTCCTGTACATCCCCACCTAGGTTTGAATGTCTCAAACCAGATCCTCAAAACAGAAAACAGACAAAGCATGTCATACCATGCAGATGTGCCTTGGTTCAGTGTTAAACATGTTTTGTTTTTTTGTCCTTTGCTTTTTACCCTTCATCTACCCCCCTGCCCCCTCTTGATTTAGTCTGTCTTTTAAATCAGTTTTCACTGTTTTCAAAGTAGGGGAAGAGAGTCATCGGCTTCACCCATCACAACACCTGTTCTTGTACTGTTAGAATTTTTTTTTAATGTTAGTTCCGTTTATTATTATTCTAACTATAATTACAGAGAAAATAACAGTTCACACGTTGTCAAACCTATGTCAGAATTAATCAAAGTGCTCCTTAGCGGAGTCATTTTTGAATCTCAGGTTACATTGAAGCATTACAGAATTCTCGCCAGAAATGACAAGGGTCATGGCTGATGTTGCAAAGAAACAATAAAGTGTAATAACAAAAGTTACTATGCTGTGGTGTTTCTTTTACTCGTCTTAGTGTTTGTGATTCCTTTAGGTGTTTGTAACATGTTTATGAGCAGTTTGTAAGTTTGTTATTGAAGCCAGAGCTGGGCAAGATTAATTTAAGATGCCATATATTATAACATGAGTTATGTGCTCCTCTCCCAAGATGTAGTTTCTCTGCCTTTCCTTTTTAATTGAAAGTTACGGAATCATGGATGCTTGAGTTTAAACCACATTCTATTCTGTAGTTGGTGAAATAATTAAAGGATTTGTGGGCAGTAAAAGCAATCCTTAACATGTTTCACAGTCATTATGAGCATGTTAACAGTATGTCTGCAATGGCTACCACATTAGTTTTGGTTGTTGTTTTTGCAACGCATCTGTAAATGTAACCATTCTTAAGTCTTGACACTTGTAGAACATAGTGACACACTGCTGTTCGAAAGTTTGGAGTCAGTAAGATTTTTTTTTTTTTTTTGAAAGAAAGAAATTTTTAATTTTATTCATCAAGTACATATTAAATTGATAAAAAGTAAAGATGTACTGTATATAAAGTTATGTAAGATATTTAATTTCAAATATGTTCTTTTGAACTTTCTATTCATCAAAGAACCATGAAAAAAGGCGTCAGTTTCCACCAAAATATAATGCAGCACAGCTGTTTACATAATAATAAGAAATGTTTCTTGAGCAGCAAATCAGTATATTAGAATGATTTCTGAAGGATCATGTGACACTGAAGACTGGAGTAATGATGCTGAAAATTCAGCTTTGTCATCACAGGAATAAATTACATTGTAAAATATATATTAAAATAGAAAACGGTTGTAATGATATTTCAGAATATTACTGTTTTTACAGTATTGTCAATAAAATATCTTCAGACTAGTGAGCATAAAGACTTCTTTCAAAAATATTAAAACTTTTGAATGGTAGTGTCAAGCCTTAATAAAAGTGGACGCGTATGAAAACCTTTTCCTTGATTGCTTTTGCAGATTAAATTTTTCATTGAAAACAGACCTGCCATGCACTGCTTTGCCAGCCTCATGCAATCGTCACATTATGATTATCAGTTGCTGTTTGGATTTTAATAGGCAAATACTTAAGAGTCTATGGATGGATCATTATTACAGTGATTATTATGTTTCTAGCATGTTATATGTTTGGCAACGGTTCTTTTAACCCTTAAAGATGGAGTGTTTAGCTTTTCATTTCTAAAACAACCATGTAGGAAGACACATCATGGCCATATTCCAAGAATGTTAAGATTCACCAGTGTTAAAATTGTGAAAGAATGGTTCAGAGAGCATGAAGAATCATAGACCTTAATTTCATTGAATGTCTTTGGGATGTGCTGGAGGAGACTTTACAGAGTGCTCACCTCTTGCATTGACAATACAAGATCTTGACCAAAATTGGTGCACCTCTTTATGGAAATAACATCACAACATTTATTTCCATTGAGAGGTGCATCATTTTTTGGTCAATATCTTGTATTGACAAGTCTCCTCCAGCACATCCCAAAAACTTACACTGAGGTTAAGGTCAGTGCCAATTCATGTGTGAAAATGATTTTTCATGTTCCCTCCCAACAATTCTTTCACAATTTGAGCCTGATGAATCTTGACATTGTCATCCTGGAATATAGCCATGATACATGGTTGTTTAAGAAATGAAAAGCTACACACTCCATCTTTAAGGGTTAAAAAGAACCGTTGCCAAACATATAACATGCTAGAAACAATAATAATCACTGTAATAATGATCTATCTATAGATGGGAAGGATTTGCCTATTAAAATCCGACTTTTTTTTTTTTTTTTTGGCCGGGCAGTGTATTTTAAATGGGAAGAGCGCACGCAGTGTAGTGCATCTACATGGCAGACCAGTTTACCTTTTAATTTTGTGTGCTATGCAGCTATTATAATTCCTGTGGGATGAGAACTTCCTGTTCTCTTTTTTTCTTTAGATAGTTGTTGACTGCTTAAGGGCCTATTAGTAATCAAGGAGATAGATTTTGACTGAGACAAGGACTGATGAAAGTAATACAAGTCTAGAAAATATGAAGAATAAATAATGTAGTAATATACAATCTCATTTCCAGAAAAGTTTAAACATTTTGTAAAATGCAATAAAATTAAGAATCTGTGATTTGTTAATTCTCTTTAACGTACAAAGAAAAGTTTTTCAAAGTTTTCACTGACCAACTTATTTTTGTAAATATAAACAAATTTTAATTTTGATGTCTGCAACACACTCCAAAAAAGTTGAGACAGTTGGTTGTCATTTTTTGATTCTTCTTTACATGATGGGCCATACATTTTCAATAAGAGACAGATCTGGACTGCAGGCAGGCAGTCAAGCACTGTATGGTGTAGAGAGTCTACAAAACTGCTTTGTTGTAGCACGTACAGAATGAGGCCTGGCATTTTCTTGCTTCCCAGGAAAGATGTCATCTTGATGGCAGTTTACGTCTCTGTACAATCCCACTATACGCCTCCACATCAATGGTTCCTTCACACATAAGCGAGTCACCCATGCTGTTTGTTCTTATGCACCCCCATACCATGACAGATGTTTGCTTTTGCACCCATTGATGATTAAAGTCTGGATAGTCCCTTTCATCTTTGGCACTGAGAACTTGATGTCCGTTTTTCAAAAACAAGCTGAAATGTGGACTTACTCATCTGACCACAGCACACATTTCCATTGTCTTTTAGACCATCTGGGATGAGCTCAGATCCAGGCCCCGCTCAGATGCATATTGATGTATAGCTTTCTCCTTGCGAAACAGTTGCATTTCTTGATGCACTGGTAGACTGTGTGACAGCGGTTTTCAAAAGTACTCCCATGGATATGGATATTTTTAACACAGTAGCATGATGTTTTCTCATGCAGTGACATCCGAGGGCTCGAAGGTCATGCGCATTTAACAGAGGTTTCTTGCCTTGCCCTATCCACGGACAGAGATTTCTCTGGATTCCTTAAATCTTTTCACAATATCACGTATGGTAGACGATGAAAGACCTAAATTCCTTGCAATGAGAAATATGAGAATTTTTTTTTCTTTGTACTTTTGTCAGTTAAGTAAAGGTTTGAGAGAATTAAAGGGTTAGTTCACCAAAAAATTAAATTTCTGTCATTAAGTACTCACCCTCATGTCATTCCACATCCGTAAGACCTTCATTCATCTTCAGAATACAAAATAAGATATTTTTGATGAAATCTGAGGGTATCTGATCCACACATAGACAGCAACGTCACTGCACCTTTTGACATCCAGAAAGGTAATTGAAAACATGGTTAAAATAGTCAGCGTGACTACAGTGGTTTAACCTTAATGTTATGAAGCGAAGAAAACTTCTTACTTCTTATGCGCAAAAACAAAACAAAAATAACAACTTTATTCAAGTATTCTCGTCACTTCATAACATTAAGGTTGAACCACTGTAGTCACATTGACTATTTTAACCATGTTTTCAATTACCTTTCTGGACGTCAAAAGGTGCAATCACGTTGCTGCCTATGTGTGGATCAGATACCCTCGGATTTCATCAAAAATATCTTAATTTGTGTTCCAAAGATGAACGAAGGTCTTATGGGTGTGGAGCAACATTAGGGTGAGTAATTAATGACAGAAATTTCATTTTTGAGTGAACTAACCCATTAACAAATCACAGATTCTTGATTTTACTGCATTTTACAAAATGTCCTGGAATTGGGGCTTAAAATTGTCAAACTAGCATGAAAGATGTCTTTAATGGTGATAATTACCTGGGAAAAGATACACTAAAAAACTATTGTAATTTTAACTGTAAAAGACTGTAAAAATATGACAGTAAAAACCTGTTAATTGGTTAACAGAAAGTTCCCATAATATATACAGAGAAAAACTGCAATAGATCTAACCTTACATGTATAATTTTACAGTAAAAAAAAGTGAAATGAAGTGACGTGTGGCCAAGTGTCCCATACTCGGAATATGTGCTCTGCATTTCACCCATCCAAGTGAACACACACCTGGAGCAGTGGGCAGCTGTTTTTTTGCTGTGGCGCCCTGGGAGTGATTGGGGGTTAAGTGCCTTGCTCAAGGGCACCTCAGTTGTGGGTAATGAGAGTGGAAGAAAGCACTGTTCATTCACTCCACCTACCTACATTTCCTGCCGGTACAGAGACTCGAACCCTTGACCTTCAGGTTGCAAGTCTGTCTCTTTAATCATTAGGTCACAACTGCCCCCTAAATGTACAATTTTTGAAGTAAAAAGAACAAACCATCTAATAATTTACATAAAACTGACATTCCCAGAAGTCCTTGTGTGACACGTCACATTTTATGGTTTTCAGTTTTATTTTACACTTTTCCATTTTACACTATGTACCTTCTATATATTAGTATATACCTCAGCTTGTGGAAAAGTTACTTGTGATGAATTTTGATTCATCATGTTTCATTCTCTTTACCACCAGTGTTGTCAGTATATGTTAAAAGTACAAAACAGATTTAAGTAGCAACATGGCCTTTCTAATCTAGCAGAAAAGGGATGTTGGATTTACCAGTTTAAAATGTTTTTATTTTATTTTTTTAAAGTTTTAAACTGTAAAATTTACTTGTTCTGTTAAATATGTTTATATTTTCACTGTATTTTCACTGAATTATTCTAGTAACCACAGCTCCCATTTTGTTTCTGTAAAAAGACAGAAACAGCTTACTTACTTTTTTTTTACAGCTTACTTTTAAATAAACATTTTTTTTCCAGTAATTGGAAGTAAAAGCTCTAAAGGCAAACATTTCTGATGTGTTGTGCAACTATCATTCAGCTGTAGTACCTTCAAACCACAGCTCACATAATTGTGGTTTTCAGTTTTTGCTCTGGTTTAGAGTTCGAATTCAAATAGTTTTTTCCCTTTTCTCTGACCTTTCTTTGAAATAGGATTTGTGAGGAGACGGTGGTTCCCATTAATTGGCCCAGCTCAACAAATATCACTTCATCAATCTGTTCTTGCTGTTTAGCAGCGTCGACATTTCGAATCTCCTGAGCCGTTTCAGGTCGCGCTGAACGCCTTCGGGTGAGGAGAACGTTGTTGAGAATTAGTTTGGACACAGGTGTCAGCTGTGGTGACCGCAAGTTTCTCCTCCAGAAATGACTTCAGTGTTGGTCTCCAGCTTACATCATGCTCTTGAACAAAATTACGAACTTGTTCTGAGTTAATTGGTCTGATTTTTATTGTTGTCTTTACTTTAATTTTTGCAGAGTAGGAAAATATGCTTTTGTAAATAAAGATTAATCAAATTTAAGTTGTTTAATGTGAACTGTTCATTTTTTTTTAAAATTAACTTAATGCTAGAGAGTTATTTTAAGATCAATTTATTAGTGGTCAGGCTGTAGATTGTATTATTTTAAGTGTTTCCTTGGAAACATAATTTGAAAGACTTGGATTTGTTGTGCGCCCTGTTGTTTTAAATGACTTTTATTGAGTGACTGCTTTATACTGGGGACATAAACACTGAAAGGTTATTGGTAATATGGATAAATGGTGCAAGGGGAAACACTCAGACATACTTCCTGCTGTTTCATGTAGTTCTATACATATACAGAATCCATGTATTAATCACCATTCTCAGCGGGTGCTCCCTTAATGACAGGAAACAACCTGTTGTAAGCTGTAGACACATCATATATTAATAGCCCCAGGGATCTGATTTTTTTTCTGCAATATTAGGGAAATACTCCTAGCTTTTTATATGTAAATAATAGATGCTAAAGTCACTGTTTGGGGTTCTTTAGATCACTATACTGGTGAACAAAAAGGCTGTTAAGTACATATAAAATGTAAATTTAAAAATTATATATAAGTATTTGGATACTATTATTTCAATATTTATAATATTAAATAATATGTAAATATTTAAATGTGAAGTTCCTTCAAAAGATGCCAGTGTTGTGGAAATGTAAGGAAACCTAAATGGTGCCTCAAGCATCTTTTCATTTTTACAGTCTGAGAGGAGATTTTCTATTGAAAAGTATTAATATGTACGCTAAAACAAACACAAAAAGAAAATAAATGCCCATTTACCTCATTGAAATATGATGATACTCAAACTAGCTCTTTCTCCTATTTCTCATGCTTTTATTTGTGTAATTAGGTTGATGAAAGAATAACTGCTCTGTAAAATGACTGAAAATCGAATTTCTTTGTTCATCCTTCTGAACACAAAATATACAGGATTAACAACATGGTCTTCTTACTGATTCTTACTGAAAACAATAGCCCAGCCTCACCGACGTGCCTGTGTTTTGATACCATATGAAAAGTGATGCTCCCCACCAGTGCATTAGTGGAAATATCTCTCGCAATATGTCAAAAGGGAAATCTGTTTGAAAAAGGCACTCTCACATTTCAGCAGGGAGCACACTGTTGCATGATCAGGATTCGGCTCTCCCTCTGCTTTTGGGGAGGAGCTGCTCTGAGACGCTGTGTTTGCAGAACTCTGGTGAGGGGTTAAGAGGGGAGATACAACATTAGGCTCAAACCTGGTCTGGAATTGGACAGATATTCAACCTCCATGCAGTGCCAGGAGCTCCTCGTGCGGGGCCTGAGCTTGGGGATGATCCTGGGTGGGGTAATGCACTTTATATGTCTCAGGAAGTCTCACGCTGCCTACGGCCGCTACGTGGACACCTCGGGCAGCTCCATGATGGTGCCCGCAAGGCTAGCTTGGTTCCTCCAGGAGCTTCCCGCTCTCTTGGTGCCCCTGCTTTTGATGCTGATCACAGATGGAAAACACAGCACGGGGAAACACCTGATGCTCTGGACCTTCTGCCTGCACTACTTCCAAAGGTAAGCCGTGTGCATGATGGGACAACGTGAGTGACCGTTGGTGGGGCTGAAGAAGAATTAAAAATGTTACTAAACACTTTATATTATGTTCATTTTACAACATTAATGAAAGATCATTAGTATAAAACGCAGATAGGCCAGAGTGGATGACTGCATATGGATCATAGCAACTTTATAATGCCATTGGCATGTCGTCAGAGCTTTTTTGCTTCCATTCACTTTTTTTTTTTTTTTTTTTTGATATGCAAATGTTCAGTAACACCATTTCACAAACCTGGATGTATTATCTAGCTCACCCAGAACAAATGAGGAAAAAAATACCCTTAATCCGAAGACAAAAGGGAACTGGGTGGAATGTTCGAGTTTTCTGCTTCATTAGACTATCATGCTGTGCTAACAATAAATTAAAGCTGCTGCGGAAATGTAATGGCTTAAATGTATTAATATTTGATTTGAGTAATTAACTGAACCAAAAGCAGGTGAATGATGAGAGAAATGCATGAATAATACAATGGAATCATGGTCTAGACAAAACAAAACAGGTTTGTGAGCAGGTGTTAAATTACAATGGGCGCACAGACGCACAATCACAGTCGAAGTGTAATGTAGGCAGATGTCCAAAAGATGCATTTGATCTGTATTAACATTCTGGTTCCCAGGAGCTGCATCTACTCTCTGCTGACCAAAGGGCGGCCATATCCATTCAACATCATGCTGTCAGGGATGGTGTTTTGCTCTATTAATGGCTTCCTGCAGGCACACTATCTGCTGCATTGTGCTACATATCACAACACATGGTTTTCTGATGCCTGCTTACTAGCCGGTAAAACTTGTTTACTGAAAGAATTATTCTAATAAAATTGTGCGTTATTCAAAATCTAATTTGATTTGAGGTGGCAAACAGGATTTAAAATTGTCAATTGTCATTTGAATTTGCTTGTGTTTTGATATACCAATCTATCATATGGAAACTGAAGGTAGCCTACATTTAAAGAAATTAATTTAGGATATGAACAAATATATTCATGTTTTTAGTACGAACTACTACTGTAAGCTGAAAGCTGTCATACACATTTTGAAGTGCTACATGAAAAAATAAAAATCTGTTTGGATGGCTGTTAAATTTTTTTAACAGTACTGAACTTTTTAATCAAATATACTGGTAACACTTTACAAAAAGGTCTCATTTGTTTACATTAGTTCATGCATTAAATGACATAATAAACATTAACTTTTGTTAATGTTACTTAGGATTAGTTTACTTTCAAATGAAAATTTCCCCAAGCTTTACTCACCCTCAAGCCATTTTAGGTGTATATGACTTTCTTCTTTCTGATGAACACAATCAGAGAAATATTAATAAATATCCTGATGCATCCGAGCTTTATAATGGCAGTATACCAACGAGTATGAGCTGCCTATTTCACTTACGGAAAAAGTGTAACTGACGCGACGCCAGTTTACACTTACTTCGTAACTTCAATATGGAAGGCGGTCTGGCGGAAGCTAGATATTTTATTTCATAACTTGTTAAATATGTATATATTTTATTTACACAAACGCATCGTTTTGCTTCAGAATGCCCTTATTAACCCCTCCGGACTCGTGTGAAATATGTTTATGATGGATGGATGTGGATGGAGACACTTTCTTCAGCTCATACTCGTTTGGTAATGCCTACTGCCATTATAAAGCTCGGATGCATCAGGATATTTATTAAAAAAAAAGGTTGAGATTAACATGATAAGATTAATAAATGCTGTAGAATTATTGTTAGTTCATGTTAACTAATATAGTTAACTAATGTAAACAAATGAAACCTTATTGTAAAGTTTTACCAATATATCTAATCCTCTATTCCACACAGGGAATATGCATAAATACTGAAAGATTAATGTAATTATTAATAAAAATGATTGTTAAAATTTGTTGACCAATTCATTTAAAATTCCAACCTGTGAACTGAAAGGGAAACCATTTTCAAATGTTGAATTTTGCTCAACCCTTCTATTATAATTCTCTCTCTCTCTCTCTCTCTCTCTCTATATATATATACGGAGAATATGATAATGGCAAGGAACTACAGCACTTGAGCTATAATTTTTAGCTTATCATATTATTCATTTTTTAAATTAAATTTACTTCAGAGGAATTGCTTTATAATGTTTATACAAAGTTATACATGTTTATTAAATGATTTTTAAACTATATTTTTCTAGGCCTGATCATATTTTTCATAGGAATGGGAGTCAATATTCACAGTGACCACATTCTTCGCAGCCTGAGGAAACCTGGAGAAATTTCCTATAAAATCCCGAGAGGTACACATCTTTGAGGGTCTTTTTAATGTTAGCAACACTCATCATTTACTGTCTTTATTTCAGTCTCTGTAAGCAAACTGCAATTAGTGTCACTGAATAAATGCTGAGCTGATTTATGTGTTTATTTTAACTGCAGGCGGCTTGTTTGAGTATGTGTCTGCTGCAAATTTCTTCGGGGAGATGGTACAGTGGCTGGGCTATGCTGTTGCTACCTGGTCCTTACCCACATTTGCTTTTGCTTTTTTTACAATTTGCTTCATAGGCCCGAGAGCCTATCACCATCACAGGTAAACCAAACTTCACAAATCACTTACAGAATTATTAAACTGTACGTCTTCTTCGGCATGTTTTCAATTGGTATATTGATTGATTTAGAAAAATACATGTGGTTTCTCTAATGTGTTCTAGGTTCTACCATGAGAAGTTCAAAGATTTCCCCAGATCAAGAAGATCTCTCATACCCTTCATCTTCTGAGCAGATAAATGTAGTTGCGTTCTGACAGAAGAAAATAATTCATCTTCTTAATTGCTACAGTGTATACCTGTCCTTTTGGTTTGTTTTCATTACCTGATTTAGCATACAGTATGTGGGAATTATTGGCACTAATTAGAAAATATACAACTTGAGTATGTTACCAGATTGTGTGTAATGGTTTTGACTTCCTGTATGATAAAGGATAAATCATATAACAGGACACTTTACTACAACATAATCTTTTTTATTACTTGTACAGTATGTTATTGCTGTTGTTAGTATATTTGTGTGTAACTCTGTATAACTTTTATATCCCAGCTTAATATGAAGAGACAACTGTAAGTTGGTTGATTTACCCAAAAAAGTGTAAACTGTGTGACTCTGTGGTGCTGTTAAAACATGAGCATCTCTGCCACCTTTGATTCAACCAATTGCATGATTTTGCGTACAGGATTATCTGTTGGCTGAACAACGACTGTCAGCATGTTTGGTAAACCTGATTGAAAATAATCATTATTTTGGTGATGCTATGATGCATTATTTCACTTCATATTTAAAGAAGAAAATATAATGAACAGAATAATGAAACCATTTGTGTTTTTTTATAAAATGCAAAACTGCATGCATATTTTTTTGCAGAAGAACATTGTTTTGGTTGTGCTTTGGCTCTGTGTGACTGTGCCAGGACTATACAGTGCGACATGTTGTACGTTATACGAAAAAATAGGTCTGCGCTACAAATAAATTTTCCAGACTTGCATGTGTTCGACGCAGTTTTGCATATGTGTGAGAGACGCTTGTTTGTCTGAAGCGAGTTTGTTGTGTGCTTGTTTGTGAGGTTAATCAATGACTCACTGCTATGTTACTCTGTAGTTGTCGAATCACAGGCATGTCTGTTGAAAGCAACGGCCAATCAGTGGTGATAAGTGTAGGTTTTCATGTGAATGAGCTCAGGCTCACTTTCTGTAGGTTATATAATCCATTCATAATTTGAAAAAGGTTTTGTTTGCCATGCAGAGGATCAGCATCTACATATACTGCAAAGTTTCAGAAGTGACATTTAATTACAAGATTAAATAAATCCACTATATTCTTCCATAAGTCACTTTAGAAATTGATATGATTGAAAGTGATAAAGTAGCAACAGATGGGAAATGAGCTAATGAGTGGTCCTCTGCAGCCATCTACTGGTTATAATGGTAATTTAATGTCATTTTCATTTGGAAAGAGTTTGTTTTCCATCAGATGCCAAAAATTGTCCACTAAAGCAGCAGGTTTTCCATGTTTTCTCCATGTTTAAAAATGAGAAATGTAAATCTTCTTTAAAGTGAATTTACTGTACAGCTCAGAAAATAATAAAAAATAAATGTTTAAAATATTACATGCAGTTAAAAAATATTACAAAAAAATATTTGTCTGGGGTTCAAACATCGCAAGTGTGTGCCATTGATTACCTTTTTTACCCCTCATGAGTTTGCGCCTCTATTAACACCAGCTCTTAGTTTGTAGCTCTTAATTTAAGCTATAACAATTGATGTTGAAGTATAAATGGATGTTGTTTGGATAGTAATTTGTGATATTGGGCTATATAAAGCCCATTTGATGTTAATCAAGAGGTGTTATGATTTTGCGGCAAACAAAGAAAATGTTTGTCTGAAAATATTTCTTGTTATGGTTTGTATTTTGTGTGCCCTTTGTGGAACATTAATGTCCTTTGTCAGTCACATGCCTGTTTAAGTGATGAACTGCACTATTTGGTTGTTTTCAGAGATATAACATACGTTTTATACTAGGCCACACAATTGTAGCACAAAGCGTTCAGCCTCTGTAGCACCAATGCTGTTGACAAAAAAAGTTAACGGATGAATATGGTTATACTGCTCCTCAAACATTCACTAAAGGGATAGTTCACCGAAAAATGAAAATCATCCCATAATTTACTCACTCAAGCCATCCTAGGTGTATAGTATATGACTTTCTTCTTTCAGCCAAACACAATCGGAGTTATATTAAAAAATATTTGAAGTTCCAAAAAGCACATCCATTCATCATAAATGTAATCCATATGACTCCAGTGGGTTAATGAATGGCTTCTGAAGTGAAGCAATGGGAGTTTGTAAAAAAATATTCAAATTTAATACGTCGGGTCAGAGGTCACTCTTCCGCTGCAACTCGACTTGCATACGGTCGTTACCGGAAGCCAGTGTTTATAGTTTATAAAGTTTTAAATATGATATTTTTCTTAAACATGATATTTTTCTAAAACATGGGCACCATTCAATTACATTACAAAGCTGGGAAGAGCAAGTTGTGTTGTGTTCAGTTGTGTTCGGCTGAAAGAAGAAAGTCACCTAGGATGGCTTGAGGATGAGTAAATAATGGGATAACTTTCATCTTTGGGTGAACTGTCCCTTTAAGAGATATAACCAGTTTAGATTGTAAGGTTTTCAAGTTGACTTGCTGAAGACGTTACTGTAGCTATATCTAGACATGGTATATCTACAGTGTTGGGAAGGTTACTTTGGAAATGTAATTTGTTACAGATTTCAAGTTACCCTATTTAAAATGTAATAAGTAGTGTAACTATTTCAATTACTTTATTAATGTAATGTAACTGATTACATTTGATTACTTTTCTAAATTTCTAATGAATGTTTTCAACTGTTAATCATTTTTCAAACATTTAAAGGGTTAACCTCACAGTAGTACTCAACACTGATTACTGTCATACTTTCAAAATCCTTCATCACTTGAATTAAGATTATAATAATTTAATTTTAATCAGTTCACACAACTCATCTGAGTGATTCATTCACGAATTGGACAAAATCCGTCAGTTGACTCGCTAGTTCATCTTTTTTTTTTAAATGCCTGATTTTTAATGAACATAGAATCGTTGAGTGAAATGATAGTAAGCGCATTTGAAGTGAAGCAAGAATTTGACTGGCAGGGTGAAAAGGTACTTTAATAGCCAAATCAACAGCAGGAATGTTAACATACTGGAAAAGATCTGAAATCAAAGACTACACCTACTGCAGGGAATTACATGTACAAAAACACACTCGTTGTTCTTTCTTACAATATATATTTTCCTAGAGTAGATAGTTCAATGTAGTAATTTAGCAGATGTTTTTTACCCTTGCAGTCAGTGTACTAATTACAGGAACATCACCCCTGCAGCTACCAAAGCACAATGACGATGATTTAAGCAGGACCTTTTGCCACTCCTGTCAAATACGGGTGAATTGAGAAAATGTACCTACCATAAGTACTTCTTGGTAACCATGAAACTTTATTTTGCTTAATTTAAAAGTTGTCTTTATGACTGCAGGTTTAGCCGTTTAAATATTTGCATAAAGTGCAGGTTATTGTGACACTCGCAGCATCAAATAAGAAATGAGACAACTCTCTGTGTTGATATATTGATATATCAGTTGATATCCTTTATTATATATTTTACATCAAGAACAAAATTAGCCATCTCGACCGCCACATTTAAAGCATTGAGCTTGGCAGAAAATGAATCTAATATTCTGGGCTGATTGTCAGAGTTTTCTAAGAAAACAGGAGAGAAAGTGTGGCACGCTGTATTTAGTGGGGTCTTCTCCAGGTCGGATCTGTCTTCCACCAGGCCACAGCCACAGGTTTGCCTAGCACTGGTTTGGGAGTAGATATCTGGGACCCATCGGTGAGCATATGTCAGGTCAATGAGACAGTCCTGCCCATCATGCTCTAAGGAAAGAGCCACAGCATGCAGAGAGCTGCAGAATGCTTCGACTGCCATGAGGAACTCAGAGTGAGAGACGCCCAGAGCTGCAGCTGTTGTTCTGGCTGTGGACTGATTCTGTGAAGTAAAATGAAAAAAAAAAAAAAAAAAATCAAATATAGCAGCAAGCAGAAATTACAGGGGCACACACCAATAGAGTGGTGCAGTGATGTCGTCCCTCGAGATTTTCCAATGAGTTTTTATAATAGGGTTTTTCAATTTATGAGTAAAATAAGGTCTAGAGTTGTGAAAAGTGCCAACTTCGGTACCATGTTGGTAATGAAATTTTAAATCCGCTGTTGAGCGGATACGCGCTCATCGGTTGTGTCAGTGATTGGCTTTAAAGGGTTAGTTCACCCAAAAATGAAAATTCTGCCATTTATTACTCACCCTCATGCCATTCCACACCCGTAAGACCTTCATCAGGACCAGCGGACTGGTCCGTGATAGACGCCTGCTTTCAAACACTCCCACTTTCAAAACGCTTTCAAATTCAAACACTTCCATGTGCTTTCCAACACTCACGTGCGTTGATCACTGTAGCCAATTACAGACATATCCAATGAGCGCGTCAACACAATGGCCAATTAGAGGTGTTTAGGAATCCGCTCAACAGCACTCAAAGCGTCACATTTCAGTAACGATTGGTACCGAAGTCGGTACTTTTGACAAGGTAAACATAAGTTGACGATAATTGGACATTTTTTTCTACAATGTAAATTACACACACCTATATCAAAAATGTGAATTTTAAAGCTGTTATGAAGCTGTAACATTAAAGTAAGTTAAATTGGCATTTTCCAGTTTTGTGAGGACTGGTCAGAATATGAACTGAGCCAATTTTTGTGAAGATTCATAAAACCTTGTCAAATCTTTTAACAGGGCACCAGACTGCAACCAAATGGTAGCTACCTTCTTTCCTGCTGGTGTGACTAAATTTTGATAGAGGTAAAGAGATAAACAGATAAAAGTGCTTCACACTTTTTCCTGCACTTCAAAGCTCTAAATATTATCCAAATTTAATGTTATTTTTAATGTGATGATTTGTAAAACTAAAAGTTTAAAGATGAAGGAAAACTAACACTTCTAGGCAAACAAACACTTAAAAAAAGACAGTCACAAAAGTCACAAAGCCTCATGAAAAACAAAAACTTCTTCAAATTGTGACTGAATTACACAGAAAGCAAGTAAAGAATGCTCCTTTTATAATCACTGAAGCTGTCGGTCAGTTCACTATGGTACATTTAATAAGAGTAGAATATTTACATTTTTCCCTATAAAAATGGTTTTTGCACATTATTGTTAATAAGTTTCATCTACATTTCAATTCAAGCTCAGTGCTTTACTGTCAAATTTCTAACAAATAAACATGTAATATTAGTAACTGCACTTATTAATGCAAAACATGGTAATATGATTAAAATTACCACCTTCTGTAGAATTTCTGAGAACCACTGCTCTCAAATGTTAGTCTGGAGCCCTGTTTAATAACCTTTGACCAGCATGGCTTCAAAATTAACTTTAAATCAGTAAATGTCTGTACACTTTAAAGCTCCAAAAAATGTTATTAAAACCAAGAACAACATTTTAAACAGTCAGGTACTTCATGCAGACTTCTGTTGTTGTTGTTTTTTTTAAATTATTATATATATTTTTAATCAATTTGGGTTTTGGATGTTCATGCCAATTTCTTTTTACCAATCTTTTTTTTTTTGCTCAAAAACAGTCCAACGATCCAACAAAAGCTGTAACATGTGTCCACCTCCACCAAAAAAAAAATAATCAAAAAAAAATCAAAATGTTCAAAAATGTGGTGCTTGGCAAGTACAATACATTTCACAGTTAATTCATAATTCACAGTCAATAAATGAATAATGCGTGAATCATTTCATAACATTCTGACTTGGTAATCAAGTAATCAATATTGTATAAATGCGCCTGAATGTGATGTGTAACTCAGAGGAACAGAATACCATGTGTGTGATGTGGGTGGCCAGCAGTGTCTCTGTGCAGCCTCCTCCAAGCAGGGCGTAGGGCTCCCTCAGAGTCAGTCGCAACACATGTTCTGCTCTCTGGCATGTCATCTGTCCAACAAATTAAACAAATGTTCATCATATGAGAGCAGTGAAAGAGGGAATTAATGCAATAAATTTGAATGAACAAATGCGAGTCATTTAGAAAAAGTCATTTGGAAAATTGAAACTAAAAAATACAAAGACAAAATAAATAGCTTGGAGAACTGAGAGGGAAGAATGCACCCAAAATAAACCCAACAGAATGAGCTTGGAGACGGCACAAACAGGGATTATTAATAGAGCGGGGTAATGCATTGAACCTTCACAAAATATCTGTGATGATTTTACTGCTGATAAAATTACGTACTGTGAATATTGCAATGATTTTAATGCAGCTTTCATATGGGCATTAAGTTTCCTAAAGACTGCATCATTAGACTAGATCCTTTCTTGTCTCATGACTCAAGAGTATGAGAGCATTAAAAAATAGATGTTTTTAAACATATCTAAGACAGATGTTTTCATGAGCTTGATTTAATTTGGTGAATTATTTCAAACTGTGTGTTTGAAATAATTGGTATAAAAGCTGTTATATTGGTGCATTTAAATGAAAATAATTAAAATGATTAAATGAACACATAAAATTCTTGACTTGTTCAACATGTTCGACAAACCTTCAGTTCTTCCAACATAGTTTCATTTCTGTGGCAAAGTACCATGGTGCTAATTGCAGAATCTTTAGAAGGAAGAAGCTGGAGCAGCTCTCTGGATCCACATGAGTGGAAACAGAACTCTCTAACCAACCCGTAAGCTTCTGCTGGGACTGGAGAGCAAAGAGAAGCAACAGCCTGAGCACCTGAAATTAAAATAAAATGAAGCCTGTATGAATGTAGACTGACATTTCTTTTCAATACTATTGTTTTGCACTATGATGTTATATACAGTGCCCTCCACTAATATTGGCACCCTTTGTAAATATGAGCAAAGGCAGCTGTGAAAATAAATCTGCATTGTTTATCCTTTTGATCTTTCATTAAAAAAAAAAAAAAAAAATCACAAAATTCCAACCTTTCATTTAAGCAAAACAATTGAAAATGGGAAAAAAAAAGCTCATTATGAAATAAATGTTTTTCTCTAGTTCACATTGGCCACAATTATTGGCACCCAATTATTGCAACGTCCTTTTCCCAAGATAACAGCTCTGAGTCTTCACCTATAATGCCTGATGAGTTTGGAGAACACCTGACAAGATATCAGAGATCATTCCTTCATGCAGAATCTCTACAGATCCTTCAGATTCCCAGCTCCATGTTGGTGCTTCTTCTCTTCAGTTCACTCCACTCATTTTCTTTAGGATTCAGGTCAGGGGAGTGGGATGGCAATGGCAGAAGCTTCATTTTGTGCTCAGTGACACATTTTTGTTTTGATTTTGATGTTTGTTTTGGATCACTGTCCTGATGGAAGATCCAACCACGGCCCATTATAGGATTTCTAGCATAAGAGGTCAGGTTTTGTTTTTTTATTTGTTGGTATTTGATAGAATCCATGATGCCATGTATCTGAACAAGATGTCCAGGACCTTCAGCAGAAAAATAGGCCCACAACATTAAAGATCCAGCAGTATATTTAACAGTGTGCATGGGGTGCTTTTTATCCATGTGTGCACCAAACCTATAGACACACGTCCTCTTCCAGGCAGATTTGTAACATCTTTAGTTGATTGGAACTTCTTAATTTTTGCCCTGATGGTGGAAATGGGGATTTTCAATGTGTTAGCTATTTTCTTACAGCCACAGAACTATATTCTCTGGTTTTACTCATTGTGATGAATGATTAAGGGAATTTGCCTGTTGTGTTTCTTCATGTTTATACTCCTGTGGAACAGGAAGTCATAGCTGGACAATTTCATGCTCCACAATTTGACCCTGGTGTGCTAAAAAATATAAATATGAATGACAATATGCTTCAGAGATATTTTACTCATAAGAATTTCTAGGGGTGCCAATAATTGTGGCCAACATGTATTGGAGAAACACATTTATTTCATAATGTAAGTTTGCCCTCACATTCAATTGTTTTACTTCGATGAAAGGTTAGAATTGTGTGAATTTTTTGAATGAAAGATCAAAAGGATAAACAATGCAGATTTATTTTCACAGCCGCCTTTGCTCATATTTACTATTTACTAAATTTAAAATTAGTGACGGGCACTGTATTATTTGGTGTAACTCATTACTAAGTAATTCATTACTGTAATTTAATTACTTTCCCCTTGAAAAAGTAAAGTAAGGGATTACTCTTAATTTTTCTGTAATTTAATTACATGTACTTCTGATGTAACTGTATTAAATACAGTGCAGCAGAACAATTCTATATAAAACAATACTGGATTTAACATCAATGTTTAACATCTAATGATAAAATTTATGTTTATAATGTAACCTTCTCCCTTTAAACAATTTGGTCAGTTCAAAAATAATATATGCAATTTTATATTATTTATTTGAAAGAATTAAAAGAGCAATTTCATGTTTATCCTTGTATTGTTCAACTGGTCAAGGTTGATATGGGATTTAGAAAGTAATCAGTAATAAGAATTGCACCACTTGTAAAAGAGTGGTGAAGATGTAATTAGTAACTAGTAATTATTATTTTTTTAGAGTAACTTGCCCAACACTGTTTATAACCAATAAATGAATCAAAGGAGGCATGGCTTTAAATAATAACAATCATAAGTAAATGCATACACTAACGTTAAAAAGTTTGGGATCAACAATAATACATTAAAAACAGTAACACTGTGAAATATTATTACAATTTTAAATAGCTATTTTCTATTTTATTATATTTTAAAATGTAATTTATTCCTGTGATGGCAAAGCTGAATTTTCAGCATTATTACTCCAGTCTTCAGTGTCACATGATCTTTCAGATATCATTCTAATATGCAAAACAGTTGTGCTGCTTAATATTTTTTAAAACCGTGATACAGTTTTTTCAGGATTAAAGTTCAAAAGAACAGCATTTATTTGAAATAGAAATATTTTTTAACATTATAAATGTCTGTCACCTTTGATCAATTTAATGTGCCTTTGCTGAACAGAAGTATTAATTAAAATTAATTAAAAATCTTTTGGACCCAAACTTTTAAATGGTATAGTAGTACTGATTTTTCAACTGCCAATATTTTGCCTGACCCCTGCAAACCAAATTTTTCACCATTTTAATTTTTATAAATATAATGTATAATATAATATGTATGAAATGTTGAAATTGTGTGTATTATCTTAGGAAATTAGTTTCAAAATACAATTTTTAATATGTATTTAAATGCACAATGTATTTTAATAAACTTTTTTGTTGAATGTTAAGTTTTATTCACAATAAAATATACAGTCAGAGCTGGAAATACAGCTTAAGACTGTATTAAAGAACTTGGAAAACAGCTATAAATTCATCTTCAATAATATCTACCTGTTATCTGGATAAACGGCTCCATCAGGGCAAGTCCAAGCCTCTCTATCACCACCACTCCATGTTCCCCCAAGTAGTGCCGAAGGACTGGATGTACTACTTTCTGACATGCAAATAAGTTCACTTTGTCTTTAACAACGTGTTCCCCAAGCTTCAGGAGCTGCTGAAGGAGATTAAGCTCTGGGTCCACTCCCGTATGGATCTCCAATGTTACATCTCCAACCTCAGAGATATCACCTGACAGTGATACATTGAAAAGCACTACTTTAAATGGACCAGATCCCAGTCTCTTAAGATCTGCAGGCTGAAACATCTCAGGGACATCCACCAGCAGTCCAGGGAAAACGGAAGAATCGCTCACCGATTGGCCCTCAATGCCGATGGTAACTGTGCTTCCGAAGCAACTCACACCAGGAGAGTTGCAAGGGATTGAATACAGAAAGGCCTGTGCGATCAGTGAACTGATATGCTGTGTCTCCCTGCTATTCAACATGCAGGCTGGTTTGCTGGTGATCATGCTGCGGGCCAGTGCGATGAGTGAATCACAGCTGCTGAAGTCTACAGAGACCTTACAACCACAAGAGTCTCCTTTTAGATACATGCTGCATTCTTCCACAAGACGTTTGTATGACTTGGCTGCTGCAACTGTCCTGAGGTTATATTTTTGAGTATTTTCAATAAGTCTTAGCATGAAAATCCCCATAAACAGCCCACAGTCACTGTAACGTGCAGTGTGATGTTGAACAGAAGTTGAGATCAGTTTGAGAAGCGGCTCAGACACATCTACTCGTTTGAGCAGCGCTGTAGAGGTTGAAGTGGTCAAGACGTGGCCTCCAACATTGTTGTGTATTTGTTTCAGTCTGCCAGTAGGTCCATAGGCAGTACTGAGTATATTTCTCATCAGAGCGATCTTTTGGCAGATGCCACTGTTGGAAAGTGGTTCATCTGTGCACACAGCAGGTTTCTTCTTACAAATGCGAGACATACTGTGGTTTCATTTAGAGAAATTCACTGAAGGTTATTGATACAGTTCAGTTACTTTCAATAACAGTCAGAAATAAATAGATCGCATACTTAATTATGATTTTATGTAATGATTAATCAATATTGTAGTAGCATAACATCTTTGTTTTAAATCGACATCAAGATTTTAGGTTAACATGAATATTAATGTATAAATTAAAGTGTATATGTAAGGTCCTCTAACTGGTCACCGTTTCTCTTAGCTTTTCCAACTTTTGCCTTTAATAGTTCATTTTAAATGACCCTGTGGCGTGACAAATTTTTTTTTTTTTATAAGTATAATCCATGTAGTAAACTAATATGACGTCATAAAAACTGCTTACGTGATAATTTTAAAACAATTAGTCAGATGGTGTTTTGGAGTTAAGCAAGTGTTTCACGTCAACAACTTATTAACATAACACTAAACATTATCATACTAAAATTAGATATAGAATTAAAAAATTAAGAAATATTTCATATAACAACTCTTGTTGCTGATTTGTATTCAAAACAAACGCAATAGCTTATGAAATTTACATTGCAAGGCTCGTACATACCTCAAAGTTAAGCTTATTGTTCAACTAACTAAACATATAACAAAGAAAAACCAAACCAACCGTACGACAAAAGCTAAGCGGATTGTGTTTACGTCTTACACATGCTCTCATGTGGTAACCAAAACATGCCAGTTAAAAAGTATTTAACAACAGAAGCCAATAAAACAACAAATGGCTTTCACATCGACAACATTACACATTAAATGCGGAACTATAATTTTATTAAGATATACAACATCATGGGTATTTCGCAATTTACGAATGTCGATCATGGCTGCCCGGCAAAATATGTAGCCTCCTATATCCGACCGCGTCTCTATGACAACTGCACGCGCTGGGGTCCTAACATGACAGGGCAAGTTTCAAACCATCGGCGGGAGAAACTGATTCAAGCTTCTTTCATTATATTATCGTTATTTTTTTGACTAATTTTAATTACAAATATTAATTTTATATTGCCAGTTATATCCAAGCATCCCAGAATATCATAAGAAAAGTATGTGAGCGCTATTTTATCAACAGTCCTGCTTTGTGTTTTGATTTGGACTTTTCTTCAGCTGTATCCAACTGCTTCTGTCACAAACACGTGAGTATTTCACTCTGCTGATTTGGGTTTCGTCACTGTATATTCTTAGCAACAAAAATGATTTAGGCTTCTCTATGTGGAGATTTTGACCAGTTTCTTTGTTGTCTTTTTTGTTGTTCAGCACTTTCTCTTTGAATTTTTGCAGTGTTTCATCAGAATGCAGTCCTCTAAATTTGTGGTTAAGGTATGTAAACGTCTTTATTTTTATCTGTTGGTCATTGCTGTAGTATTTTGTGTTAATATTATTATTTTTAGTGTGATTAAATGGGTAATTAAATGCACACATAAGAAAAATATATGCTTTAGTAAATCAGAATTATGACAAAATGTAATAATTATGACCTATAAAGTCGCAACTTTTTAGCCTATGCCATAACTTTGTCATTTATCTAATTATTTTCGACTTTTATATAATTGTCTTTTTGTCCTTATTTCGAATTTTTATATCATAATTATGTCATATAATGGCTTATGTCATAATTTAAACTTTTATGTCATAACTATGACTTTAATGTAATTAATTTGACTTTTTTTATTTAATTGACTTAAAATGTCGACCTTTTATGTCAAAATTATGAATTAGCATATCATACTTTCTACTTTTTATATCATAATAGTGACTTTTTGTGTCTTAATTATGATTATGATTTTTTTCTTATGTGGCGGAAATGGGCTTCCATACATTGTAGTATACCTCGACGTTGTATTATAAGAAACCTAAAGAGAAGTATCGAGACTCGAGATCAACTATTTTAAGAGCCGTTGAAAAAAATCTAACTGTCCTTAATTTTCTAAACACTAGAGGGGGTAGTCGCCTTAGCAAATGAGTGCTATCAGCATGCAGCTGTCTGAACGTATTCATTATGTAGCTTACAGAACAACTCCCATTTTTTCATGTTCTGTGTGTGTGCTCATTACGTGTTTGGCTTGCATTTTGTTACAAACCATGCAAAAAAAAAAAAAAAATATCTTCCAGATTCCGTCATAGCGTTACGCTGTATTATATATCCTATACCACCCCGTCACTTTCTTTTACATCATGCATAATCATACATGTATCCATCCAGCTGAATGTCTCTGTGTTTCTCGGCAGCAAAGATCACGCTGAACCGGCCCTGTCTGTTCATCCTCAGGCCAGATGAATGTCAATGAATGTCAGTGCTAATGCATGTCAGATGTTTCTATTAAGCACTAGAAAAGCCCTGGGTCTCTTTCTTTGTTGATGTTTCATATAGTAAAGGCTTTAACTCTAGTTCCTGGACGCTGCTGTGGATCACACACATCCGTGTTTAGTGCCAGACTTTGGCTGCCTGCATATTTCTCTCTTTCTGTCTTTCTCACTCATCATCTCTCCCGTCTTTCTGTTTTTCATTGTGGGAGAGCACCACTCACCAACTTTGCCCTCCCAGTCTGCACATAATGATACTGTTATATATGTTGCTCTCCCTGAGAAAGGAACTGTCATGCCCAACACTGTAACCACAGGGAGACATTTAAAACGGGGAGGCAAACAATACCATCAGCTGGCCCAGTTCTCAGCTGAACTCTTGCAGGGGAGCATAAGACCTGTGTCAAGATGTTAAAATACTTTATTCTTTTATATCCCAGCTGAAAGGGATAGTTTATCAAAAAAAGTAAATTCCATCAACATTTAGCCTCAATGCCATCCCAAACCTGCATGACTTCCTTTCTTCTGTGGAACAGAAAAGAAGATATTTTGAAGAATATCTTGTCCTCAAAATGACAGTCATTAGCCCTATTCGGATGGTAATTGTTTCTCATGTGGACGTCTGTAAAAATAAATTTGCATGGCATAAATGATAAAACATTTAGATGGCGATTTATTCGTGGAGGAGGAGCAAGTTTTGTGATCTACGAACCCGGGAATGCGCTGCTCAAGCGGTTGCATGATTGTCTGCTGTAAATAAAATGTCATATGCTTGGAATAATACGAATTAATTCATATTTAATTTAATAATAGGAAAATAATATCCTATTTAAATAGGAAGATAGTCATGCTATAGTTGAAATGGATTTCTGTCTTGCATTTTATCTCAAAATTAAATATGGCTTATTAGTGGGAATAAGTTAATACAGCCTCTTATTTACGTGAGGTAAACATAAAGCTGCTTGGTTTATATTTTTAATGTATATAATTGTAGGCTATATAATACATTTTAACATTGTATTGCTGTAATGGCCCATTTCAAATGTTTACATGCTTTTTTTCCCTCTTTCTCCTTTTGCTGAGGTGGAGTGGTGATAAAATATTGTTCTTGTAAATACTTCCCAGCATTTTAGTAATAAAAGTATACATATTTAAAATGCATGCAGATTACAGTGAAGCGCAAAATTATTGTACAGTGTTCCACAGTGGTCAAAAAGGATTCAAACCGTGAATTTTGAATTGATCTCGTCTTGTAAACTCAGAGATGTGGATTTGGATGGGAATTAAATTACCACACGACCTTGGTGTTTGTCAGAAAACAGTAGGTAATACGGCCGGGGATTTTTATGCAGGTGGTGGGAGAAAAACTCTGACATTCTGGATTCAGACGGCAATAAAATCACAGACCAGGCCCTGTAAATGCTGAAAATACCTTAGGTCCCCATGAGAAACAATTACTTTCCGAATAGGGCTATTGTATGCATAAAAAAAGTCATGCAAGTTTGGAACGACATGAGGGAAGTAAATGATGAGAAAATGTCATTCTTGGGTGAACTATCCCTTTAAGAAAACTATAAGTACAAAAATCTGTAGAAAATCAGAAAAGGTACTGTTAATTTTCTGGTAGGACATTACCTTGTAAGTTTGCATACATCAGTTCATTAACCCTAAAACACAACACAATGCAGTACGTAATTCCTTCATATTACCACTGTACATTGTGCCCTGCTTTTACAGACTTTTCTGAGTGTAAGTCATTCGTAGATTGATTGTTTGAACATCCCGACCAGCCTGACACAGCAAAATTAAGTTGGATGTCATGTTTCCACTGTGCAGTGCAGTTCTTGTAGACAATGAAATACTCCCATGTAAGTTGACTCATGCTTCAAGACGAGGCCCTGACTTTTTCCTTAACGCCTCAGAAGACACTGAATATTTACACAAGACCTGCCACAGCACTCTGCTGTTATACCCATCTGGTGCAGGAGATGATGGGAGAGCGTGATTCTTTGTTTTTGAGTATGAACGTTAAGTGCTGGGTAGTATGACAGATGTCTTGGCTCTGGTTTATGTGCTAGGTTGACTTCCCTGGTAGATACGGACCACACACTTGGACCTCCAAGCATCCTGTTACTGTCATCGGATCAAGGAAATATGTTGTAATTGAAACGCGGAGGGAAAAATGGGATGGATGCAGCTTAACAGACATGGGAGGATGTAATAGGATTCTAATCATGACATTTTTAGAAAATGTCCAAAATATATTTCAGTTATTTATTACTGCAGATGTTTAGATTCACCAGCTTAATGTTGGTAGTTCAGTAGTATTTATGATGAAAACCACAGTGTAAGGAAGTGGAGAAATGTTTTTTTTTATATTTTGTTTCTGATACTTCCTTTTTATTAGAATTCTTGGAATCTTTCTGATATTGTTCCTTTTTTTGTAAAGCTTTACCAGGTGATATTCTTGCCTGTTCTTGCAATAGGAATTTTGCTTCTGGGTTGTGTCCTTGCTTATAACCAGAACTCCATTCAGGTGTGCTAACATCCAGAGATTAACTCACAGAGCACAGAGCTAACTCACAGAGTTCATAGAAATAAAGGCTAGCTTAGTCATAATCACGTTGATTTATTAGTGGTTTGTGTTAAGGTTTTCAAATCCCCTGACCCTAAGCAGGGGCTCCAGACTAAAAAATGATTACGGACTTTTGGCTCCTATAATAAAATGTGGCTTTTTTTTAAAAGCTTTAATTAAACAAATAGCTTTTTTTTGGTTGAAATACAAATTGCTCAAAAATGATTTTTTTTTTTTTTTTTTTTTTTTTTTTTTCTTCAATCCCATGATTCAGTGAGCAAGTCAGTTTTGGACTCAGTAATGCCTCTGAACAATTTACTGGCTGAGTGAATCCGTTTCAAAATAGTTTGTTATAAAAATAAAATGTAAAGAGTCTTATAAAAATAGTTTGAAAATATTTTGTAAGAGTCATTTGTTCATGAACTGGGCATCACAACTCATACCGTGTTCATTGTTGCATGGAGCAAACACCAGCACACAGTCTAAAGATATAAATATAGAACACCACCGCTGAGATATGACAAAACCACTTATGTTTTTAGATTTTTTTTCCCTGTAACACTGTAAAAATGTTTGTCATTTTTACAGGAAAAAAATAAAAAGGCTACTGTAAAAACCTGTTATTTGATAAACTGCAAGTTACATTACCATATACAATGAAAAAAATTGTAAATGGTTTAACATCACATTATATGTAATTTTACTGTAAAATACCGCAAAATGTATGGTTTTTGCAAGTAAAAACTATAAATTACCAATAATTTACAGTGGAAAAATGTGAAAAGACATTCCCTGCATATAGGCCTAAATAATTTTGTTTTCTTATTTTTGTTATCAGTAATGACCTTTACAGTGTTTTGTGTTTTATTTTATTTATGTTTATTATTTTATGTTATTTAGTTAATATGTATTGCATAATTTTAGTGTAATGTGTTTTACCTTGATGCTGCACTTAATTTTTTTACAGTGAATTTCAGGCAACCACAGCTGCCTTTTTTACTGTAAATTTTAACAGGATTTTTTGTGTCGATTGTGTAGATTTTACATTATTTAGTCACGCTTTGACCATTTTAGTTGCAGTAGAGCCTTGCTATATTCAAAAACTTTGGCACATAACTCATCCCACATTAGATGTGATATGCTGCAGATTTGAGTGATGTCTCAAATCGTTTATCTTATTGAAGAGAGATGTGCTGTTATGTCAAATGCCATAGACCTTCATTTAAGGAGGGACCTGAGCCATATGTAGGCATCAGAATATCTTAGAGAGCTGGAGGTGGCCAATTTTTTTACTTGAGCCAGTAAGAAACCACCACAGAACACCTTAGCAACCGCATAGCAACCCTGGCAGCCACCCAGATCACACTAGCATCCAAAACATTTTGCATGCAAAAATCTAGTTTTAAAAAATCTAGTTAAACTTGTTTGTGTCTCATGGCTCTTATCCTTACAACGCAATTGTTGACCCTTTTGAAGGAACGCCAGGTGACTCATGCTATACAAAAAATCAGCAAGTCAAGACCAACGATTTAAACTTTTAACAGGCAACACCCATAGATCTAAAGAGTTCCCTTAGGCTCCGGAGACTGTTCGTCGACCTGCGACACTCTTGCAAAGACAAAGACGGAGCTAGACAGGAGGGGGGAGTTTTATTGAGTGAGACTGCTTCTGCTGCCCTCTGTCTCTCATTCTCGCTTTCTCTCTCCCAGCATAAACATCTGTGGCTGGTTAATGTTAGCCCTGGAGCTAAGTGCAGAGAAAGGGGGTCTGGTTCTCACAGCAGCGATAGCAGTGGTAAAAGGGCAGGGATGTGTGGTGGCGAACAGGCAACTGCTGCACAAATGCTTCTAGGCCGACTGCCCGACACTAATCAGAGAGTGAGGGCAGGAGAAAACTCAGTTAGGGAGGGTGAAACTGATTAGAGAAGGTAACAAGGGAGCATCTTGTGAACTGCAAGTGATGCAGAGCAGAGCCAGAAGTGCAAAAAGCCGAAAGCGACCCGGTTTGCCTCATGTGTTTTCTTAGCGATTGGGAGTAGAAAATAGCACAGCTTAGCTATTGACTTTGGTTAGAACGGCAGGGACTGATATGGTATTGTTCAGTTTTATTGTTTGTTTGGTTTTAGACCTTTTGTAGTGTTTTTTTTGGCAGGTAATGCTGATCTGATAAAGAGTGAAAGGTAAGAACGAGTTTAATCAGGAGGTTTTTGACCTATAGAAAGCCTCAGGTGTATTCAACGAGGATCAACAAACAAAAGGATGTAGAAAAAGAAAAAGAAGCTGGCCTTTGCCTCAAGCCCTATAAACAATAATATAGTGAAAACTAAAAAAAATCTTGTATGATCATATCTGCAAAAATTTTCCTGAAGACAGTATCATTCTTCCTCTAGAATGTGACATAGAGCTGTCAAGACTTTCATTGCACAACAGTGAAGGATTTGTTAAAACCATTGCAGGTGTTTAACATAAGCGGACTAATAAATCACACATGGATGAAAAATAAACCAGCACAGAAAAAAGTTATTCAGCAAACAAAAGAAACTCGGCAAACAAACCTAGATTACATTTCAGAGAATTTGAATGTATCTGCCAAGGGATTGTTTAACAGAGGTTGTGTAGCGGGCTAGTGGCTTAGGTCAGAGATCACCTCTCGGTTCAGCTGTTTTCTAGCAGATTTTTCCCCCTGAAAGGCTTTTCTGTAAGACATTCAACAAAACCGTTGCAAAAGTAGCTGTTGCAAAACGTATGTTTTAATACCATTCTCTGCAAATACAGCCAAGGATTTTCTTGTTTACTGGCATAATAAAAGACATTGGATGGCAGTTTTTAACTATTTTTAGATTTCTCACAAAACAAAAATGAATCAAAATCTGTAGATCTCTTTTATTGTAATTTGGTAATGCAAAATTGTTTAACTTGCTTTTATTCATGTAACCAGAACAGTTGTTAAATGTGCAAAAGCTCTCAATTGTCTCTATGGCCCTGACACATACCTGTCTACACCTGGTGTTTTAATATGTCTCTTTTGTCCACTTTCGACCACTTCTGTCCTGATTTCTTCGAGGGAAGGGTCAATGGGTGGGTAAATATATGGGCTTCTTTAGAAGTTTGATTTAACATGTGAAATAACCCCACACAATTTGCATGAAAACATACAGAGAGCATCTTTTGTTTCTGCTCTGACAGCCGTGAGATCAAGTGTTTGTTAGAAAACATTAGGCTTAATATGTTTTTCGCCTTCAAACCAAACTTATGGCTTCAGCCGGCAAAGTTTAAATCCTGTCTGGCTAGCTTGCTTCCCATAGGCCCTCATTTATCAAACATTTTTTAGTATGAGCGTGAGCGGTGGCTACGATCAAATCTCACGTCAGGTCTCAGCTCGTGTTCGCACGTTTTTGAGTCAGCGGGAACTTGTGTGTGCAGCATAGTAAATCTGGTGGAGAATTGTTATGCATACGAAAGTTTAATGAATCACACGTGAGCATTGTCGTAAGCTGAATTTTCCGTTTGAATGTGCGCTGGTTTCTACGTTCGTTTGATAAATGAGGGCCATAATGTTTATTGTGTCAGTAGGCGGTCTTTAGCGAAAATCTCAAAACGTTTTACACCCCATTTACACCTATGTCTAGCGTTGTCCACTTGTAATTGGATTGACCAAAATGCATCTTAATACCAGGTGTAAACAGGGCCTATCTAACTCTTCCATCCAGTCAAACAGGTGTCTTCCACTGCCCCCTTTAAAGGGATAGTTTATTCACAAATGAAAATCCTGTTTACTCACTTTCTTCTGTTTCATGTTTTTTTTTCCCATGCAATGAAAGTCAGTGAGGTCCAAAACAAAAACGTTTCTCAAAATATCTTTTGTGCTCCATAGAAGGAAGAAATGCATGCAAATTTGAAACAACGTGAGGGTTGATGCAAATTATGATATGATTTTCAGTTTTGGGAGAACTATCTCATTAGTTCCAATAGCACTAATCCTTCATGAACCAAACCTCATTGTTCTTTCCAATCACTGTATGTCAAATAAACTCAACTGCATATTTAAATACAGACCCCCATATTAGGCAAATCCATTTTACTGTTTCTCTTTGTCCCACAGTCACACAGGGCCTGGAAATGCCAAGCGAACATGCCTCTCAAACACTGGGAACATTCCTAAAGTCTTCTGTAATGGCATATTTTGGATTTCGAAAGGAAAGTGTAGAAAAACAGAACAGCATGCGATAGTGTGGCGGGTCCAGAGGCAGTGTAAAAAGACACATTATGGGATCATCGAAGCCAAGCTCCTTTTCACTGCCTGATTGACAGTTCCTGTCCATCCCCTCCGATGCTTTCCCACGCCACAGTAATTGTGGAAGGCAGTCAGCCGAAACCACTGGTCAGTTGCAGAATGGTCACAGCACAAAGACGTGAGGAGAAAGCCGCCCAGTGTTTTCTAAAGGATCTGCTGTTGTCCACATACACACATACATAAGGATGCCTCTGTTTCTTCTTTTAGCTATTGTCTTCACTTGCCCACAAAGGATTAACTCTTTCTTTGCCTCAAACGCCACATCAGATGAGATTTATCATGGATTTTGGAATGAATGTATCTGTAAGGATCTCAATGAAACAAAAACAACCTTGACACAGATCCTAACACAGTTGTCTCATATGTCACCACCTATATATAGCTGCTTATCTTTAAAAAATACACTTCCATAGTCTCACACAAGGGGGCAGCCTGTCCCTCATGTTCAACACAGCCACCACCAAACTAACCCTCATGTACACAAAGCAGCAATTAGAGGAAAATATGCTTTCATGTCAAAAACAAAGCTATTTGGCAGTACGATTTGGCCTGTCTGTGTGCTAATAATGTGCCGTAATCCTGCTTGACTGGAGATGAATTCAGAGGTTAGAAGCCAAACGAGAATGCTGGAGACATTTTATTTACTCAGTCGCTGTAGATTCCTCCGGTATGGGGAGGCATAAATCATTGCTTATGTGACGAGCGAGAAGGAGACAGAGATGTAAGGAGGGAGAGAAAACGAGTGTAGCCAGAGAGCGGTGCTGAACAATGGGCTTTACCCAACACACCCTTCTAATTCACTTTCTCACGTCATCCTTTCTAAGTTGGCCTCGGAGAAACATGGCCCTAGAGCATTACCACCTTGCCCAAGCCACTTTAGCTTCTCTCCAGGGCCCACTAAAACACCCTCGCTTATTCGTGTTCTATCAGGATTTTATCAGGCACTCTGGAAGTGCTCTAGAATGTGTTCTGGACTGTGTCTTGAAAAGGGGAATTTCTTCCTGTCTTCTCCCCTCTGATGTCATCAGCTCGTTCCCCCCACAGTCTACCAAGTTTGTATCCCCGCGGCATCAATGTGGCCGCATCTAGCTTTGAGCTCAGGTGCTGACATGCTTCAGCGCCGGCTCCTCTCCATCCTCTTGCGGGTGGTCCGGGAAAGGCCTGTGTGAGCGGACCGGAGCACAGTGACAGGCTCGCTTTTGTGCTCATGTGTAAAACATAATCAGGCCAGTGTGGAGTGGAGATGTAACAAGTGCTTAAACGGCCGCGACGGCTCTGGCTCTCCTCCTCTGCCATGACTTATTGTCCCTGACGTGCTGACGCAGCACTCCAAGAATTCCACTCTTCGGATGAAGTTCTGCAGCCTCCCTGAATCTGGCCCTCTTCTCGTCACATTTCCATAAACTAACAGGTTAGCGAGGTCATCCTTTAGCAAAGCCTGCAAATCTTTTGCTGTGTCAGTTCTCCGTACATCTTTGGTTTTAACACCATCGTCTATGAGATCAAGTGTATCTGGTTACTGACATGATGCTAATGAGGTGCGTTTACAAAGCTTGTAAAACCGGTGGGTAGAGAGGGGGAAGCAGATGCACAAAGACAAGAGGAAGAGGATGGTGTGACTTGCCTTCAGCTATGGATTTGAAGGTGTCATTTAATCAGCTCAGTGATGACTTCTTTTTGTTGTATTTAAGACCCCCATCTTTTTCTCTTTCTCTCTCAAAGTGTGGGAAATTCGCCGTGCTAGTGGATCTTCACATATTGCCCTTAGGCAGCCAAGACAATGCCAGCTGGTTCTCTCCAGAGCACAGGAAGGTACGGGAATTAGGGTGTGTTTTTGTTTGTTTGTGTGTCCTCTTACACTTTAATAGACTGATACTGCTGAAATCTGGAATTTGGATGTACTCTTGTGGATCCCTCCCCCATCCTCCTCCTGCCTTTATAAGATATATGTTTTTATTGGCCCACACAGCCGAAAGGCTTTGAATGATTTTCCCTCCCAGGTTTAACTCTACATGCAGCACTTCTAGTTAAATGTGATCTCCATATAAAAGTTTTAGGACAAATGTCACCTTGGGAGGTTCGTCTTTGTTTTCAAGATTGCATATATGTATGCAAACTCTTATGTGTTTGTATTCACAGGAAGTCGGCTCTCTGATAAGAGATGCAGTGGAGCAGAGGGTGAGGCAGTTTCAAGAGGCCAGATACCAGAAGATCCAGCCCAAACCGAGGAAGGATTTCACCCTGACTGCCCCGCTTTGTCTTGAAGGTACGGCACACATGCGCTCTGTTCCAAAAAGCCCCAAATCGCATACTGTCTAGTAGGTGCTTACTTTGCGACCATTAAAAAAGTGTTTTATATAGTATGAAAATAGGTAGCACGAATGAAATTCGGATGTACTATATCCATCATGTTGTCACGGTCATGTGACCTATCATTGTCAGTTGTGTCGCTTCACTGCCATTCACAACTGCTCTTTTTAACCCCCCGGAGCTGTGTGGAGTATGTTTATGATGGATGATTGCACTTTCTTGAGCTTTATACTCGTTGGTTCCATTCACTGCCATTATAAAGCTTGGATGCGTCAGGATGTTTATTAATATAACTCAGAATGTGTTAATCAGAAAGAAGAAAGTCATATACACCTAGGATGGCTTGAGGGTGAGTAAATCTTGGGGTCATTTTCATTTTAAAGGGAACTAATCCTTTAACATGCTAATTCTATTGAAATCAGTTGTAAGTTTTGTGGAGGAATGCTGTTTGAGCTTTCTTTTTGAATTTGGATGTCACCTTAGAAGCCATGTAATAATAATAATAATAATAATTTATTACATTTATATAGCGGTTTTCTGGGTACTCAAAGCGCTTTACATATAGAAGGGGGAATCTCGTCAACGACCACCAATGTGCAGCATCCACCTGGATGATGCGACGGCAGCCAAATTACGACAAAACGCTCACCACACACCAGCTTATTGGTGGAGAGGAGACAGAGTGATGAAGCCAATCAGTATATGGGGTTGATTAACCCTTTCAAGCGTGAGTTTAAAATATTCTAACTGGCCCCCCAGAGTGAGTTTTTTTAAGGCGACTGTTATTTTAGAACGTTTGCCCTTATTGTTTCCATGGCGACGCGTCTTGCGTGTCACGAGCGCTGAACGCAGCCACAATAACACTGCATGACAGATGGATCGCTATTATTTTGTTTTTCCTTTTTTATTTAAAATATTCGCAAACTTGCTTACCATGTCATCAACCATATGATATTCCGATTCTCAAATATGTGTAAGTGAGTGTGTTCTGTCGTTTAAAAACCTTTATAAACTATCTTTATCTTGATCTATAATGCGAGATGGGGGCCGCCATCTTAGTTTGCGCTGCAGTTCACAGAGTCCTGTCAGTCGGATTTACAGCATGTGAATTCATCAGTTTCTCCCGAAATATATGCAAGTAAGTGGCTGGTGAACTGGAAGAATAATAGAGTAAACTTTATAGTTACTTAGGCCCATTATGTGTGTCTGATATGAATAAATGTCGGCAAATTATATTTGAATGGATTGTTATTACTGCTTTCACTGATGTCTGACATCAGTGTGTATTTTATAAACTCTAAATGTATTGTTTTAATGGTGCTTATGCGTATTTAAATGTCTGAAACCTTAAAAGAAGCATTATGTGGCTGAAAACGCTGCATAGCTTTGGTATATGACAAGAGCTGCGCGCGTCCGTCTCACAGCCAAAGCGCTAAAGCACAGTTTGAATCTGGCAGTTATGTGACGTCGCTGAACGTTCGAAATCCCATATGTGGGACCGTACGCCCAGGGGCACAGAAATAAAAATCCCACATGTGGGACCGTACCGCTCAAAGGGTTAAGAGGCCATGATGGACAGAGGCCAATGGGCAAATTTGGCCAGGATGCCGGGGTTACACCCCTACTCTTTTTGAAGGACAGGACCTTGGTTTAACGTCTCATCCGAAGGACGGTGCTTTTTGACAGTATAGTGTCCCCATCACTACACTGGGGTGTTAGGACCCACAGAGACCACAGGATGAGCACCCCCTGCTGGCCTCACTAACACCTCTTCCAGCAGCAACCTAGTTTTCCCAGGAGGTCTCCCATCCAGGTACTTACCAGGCTCAACCCTGCTTAGCTTCAGTGGGCAACCAGTCTTGGGCTACAGGGTGATATAGCTGCAGTATAAAGCAAAGCAGCTCACTAGGTTTTGGAATAAAGCCATGATGTTTTGGCTGTTTTTCTGCACCAAACTTGTATTAAAATCATGGCAGTGTAACAAAAATGTTTGAGTTGGTGCTGTTTATTTTGGCAACATTAACAGCATTATTTAGTTTATGCCATTGGCATGTGTTCAGAAGATGGTGACGTACAGACCCATCCCTTATGTTCATTAATGTCTACTAATGTTTAACTATGTTTGTTGTACCCATTTGAACCACAAATACCACTGTAATTTTCCAATACAATACTGAATACACCTGTTAAATATATATTGCACCTGAATATTTGACAGTTTTCTATAGGCTATTGATATATATAATTACCTGTGATCAAGCTGCAAGTAAAGGCCTGTGTCTTTCTCTCACACCTACTTTAGTAACGATCTCTCCTTCATAAACACGAGACCTGTCACACTGCTTCACAGCTCGGGCACTCTGTACACGGCTGTCCCACAGCAGGAAGGGAAAGGTTTCAAAACAAAGTATAGAAATCGAGACCATACCTGCATGCCAGCAAGAAACAAAAAAAATGACTTTAAATGTATACAAAAGAAGTAGCAAGCTGTTTCAAACCACTGAAATTAAGTCCAAACTAACTTTGTTTGATTTAGTCTGAAATGACATCACGTTTGTTCTTTCTTCGATTTCGCTTGATGTGTGTTGGGGCCTTAAGGGAGGTGGTTCTTTCTACACAGGTAGCACTTAAAGACTGTAAAAGGCTGACTCACTGCATGGGCCAAGTCCTGCTGAGAGAGGTAGATTACAGGGCAGTTAAGCTCATAAAAAGAAATTTCTCCTCTTTAGATGTTGCTGCCCCTCTCACGGCACGTCAAGGCATGGCTGCACCACTGCACAGGTGCTCATCTCTCTCTCTTCTTGTTGTTCAGTGCTAGTATTACATGCAGTTTTGCTTATTTTACTCTCCTCTTGCTGCTGGGAAACAAGTCAGACAACGAGAAAAAAAAAAAGCAAGGAGGTGGATTGTTTATAGTCTTTGGCTATTAGGGTTTTTAGGGTCTGTCAGTAGCTGGTTTCCCAGATAAAGATTGACTTACCTCAGCCTTCACTCATGACATGGTGTATGTGTCCAGCACCTCTCATTAGAGAACGATCTGAGATCTGACAAGCATATCATGAATCACTGCTAACTGTGTATGTAACAACTGTGAGAAATGCTATGTCTCGCCCTTGGTCCAGGTGAGAACAGGGCTATTGTCTAATATATCGGAAAGTCTGACTCATTATCTCTGACAGATAAGCATAAAAAATGATGAAATGCACTCACAGGGAGTGTGTGCATGGACAGACTGTCTCCTTCACTTGTGTCCATAAACCTAGAAGGTTAAAAGTATTTTTTTAGGCCTCTGGCAGGAAATGGAGTTGGACTGTGACTGGGAAATAAATGCAAGGGTCACATGCTCAGTGTGGATGTCAAACAATAACCGGCTGATCTCCTTCTCATGTGTATATATGTGTATATATGTATATGTATATATATATGTATGTATGTATGTGTATGTGTGTGTGTGTGTGTGTATATATATATATATATATATATATATATATATATAATATACATACATATACATACATGGGCGATGGACGATTTGACTCTCGAGTTAAGGGGGGCAATGTGGAAAAAAAAAAAATCAAGTCTTTTTGTACCTGCATCAGCAAATTATTCACAGAAATTTTAAGCAATCAAGTTTAAGTTTGCTTGTTACTTGTTTTTTTTACTCATTTATTTAATAATTTACTTTTTTTTTAATCACTACGGGGGAGCTAGGGGGAGCTCGGCTCCCATTAATAAGTCATGGGCTCCCCTGAAAATTTCACAAATCATGTTTTGGGGGGTCTCAAAAAATATTGACAATTTTGACCTGCAATTTCAGTTTTGTGTAATGTGATTATCGTGGATTATTATATGTAAAAATTGCAAAAATATCATTCATTCATGCATGATGGCGATTTAAACCTAATTCACTTCAATAAAGATAACTATGCTATTCTTGTCATGAGCATCAAGTTGTGGCGGCGCTGCGGTGCAAATTCCACTCATGTTTACTACATGTTAACTCAAAGATTCATAGAAAAAATATAAACGTTGGAGTTGTGGTTGATTCTGTGTTAAGGTAAGGCATGTTATTCGCAATTATGTGTTCTGGCTGGGTTGTCATAGGTCTGCGTGACTCTCGATGCCTTAGGCCTAATTGAACAGAGGAATTATTGTATTCTTCTGTAGCCTGACAAGTAACTTTAACTGTTGAACTCAAAGACAGCCTGATGATTTTTGATTTTTGTTTTTAGACTAACACCGTCATTGTCCATCATTTTTCGAGCAACTGGTGACAAAGAAAAATGACAAAATATTATAATGCCACAAATTAAAATGACACAAGATGAAAATATTCATCTTGTTCACGTATTCATTAATGAAAATATTTCCATTTTAAACCATGAAGGCGAGCTAGTGGATATCACACAAACAATGTGCAAACTTTGCGTGAGAGTTATGCGGGTGAAGAAGTCTCAAACGCCAGTCAGTTTTTCACTACAGAAACTGAAAGTAAAAACTGGCCGAGCTTTTGGCATCTGACGCTGCATTAACGGCGCATATTCTCTTAGATACGATGAGAGATGAATCTAATTTGTTTTCTTAATATTCCTCTTGTGGTCCATAGTGAGAAAAAAATGAGTATTTTTCACGATATGAGAAGTATTTCATGATAAACAAGGTTTTTAAATGAGGAGTAAGCTATCTAACTAATCTTTTATTATCCTCGCAGCTTGTCGGTTATGTGGTGATGCTCGATGATATTACGGGGCAAATTCATTGCAATATTAATTTAATAATAAAAGTAGTATAACAATAATAAGAATCATTTAATAGCCCTGCATACCCGTCCGCTATACGCCACTGTGAAGGGCTAAACGGCATCCTCCAGGCACGGCATCAAAGCGATTAACTGTTTTATCCAAATCCACATGCACGGACCGTTCAATGTTCAGTACTGCAATGTCCGAGTCTCTCCTGTCTCGTGATGTTTCTCATGTGTTGTCAGTCAGCGCAAGCAAGAAAAAAAAAAATCTTTCACATGATGCGGTGTTCATTGGCACAGTCAAGAATAACTTAAAAAGGTTGCCAACGTTTACTAGACTGTGGACTAGCTTTGAATCTCTGAACAGTGGCTACACAGGTATCTTTGAATCTTTGAAAAGCTCGGGCCTTAACTGCTCCAGTGGAGCTGACAGCTCACCCCCCCAATGTCTATAATGTATGTTTTATTTATAAGTTATCTTTTTTTTTTTTTGTATGTATAATTAAATTAATATAATTGGTGATACTCAACCTCTACATTTAAAGGCCGACTGAAATGTCTTGAAATGCACAGCGTTATTCAATGTGTTGACGTAATTTTCACTGAAACAGGAAGACGCGGCGGGACATATCGAGCAGCTCCGCCCCTTTTTAAAAATAGCCAGTTTCGTTTATTTCACAGCTCAGCCAGAGTGGTTGAGCTTGGCAAAGCCTCATTTGATAGCTTATGACAGCCAGAGTCTAATAGATTCCCCTTTTACATTTAATATGAAACACTCACTAAAGCAAAACAGTGAACATAATCATGCTGAGGATGTGTAGTTTGAAAAGTGTGTAATTTACATTGGTACATAGCACCAGTGTTATCTCTTCTACTTGTCAGTACTGTTTCTAAGGCAGAATCTGTATAACCGTTATTTCCTCCTAATCTCCCCCATATCGCTTTGAAATATAGCATTCTGTGTAGAATTCAGATGGGTCCGGTACGTTTTGTGTTCTTTGCCGATTTGTGCATATGATCCGCTCTGTGCTCTCGCGTCTCTGGACTGGAGCAGGCTGTGTGCACGCTGCGGTGGTTCACGTGACACTAACGTGAAACCAGACTTTATTCGCCCCAACTGAAAGAATATTTACTCTGTCTGAATCATTTCCTATCCCCTAAATACTGCATTATGTGCTATTCACCATATAGAACAGTAATTGTGTGAACAAGTGACCGATTTCAGCCACAGCTTCAGCGTCTATTTATAGTGTAGGGGACGGGACGCTTCAGATTCTAGAGAGCATTTGATTGGATAGAAAATCTGATGGGAAGCTGAAGTGCAGGGTGATGTCATCAAAATCGTTGATCCATTTTGGCGAAAGTGAGAGACTGTAAGTTTTGAAGACTTATAACTACTAAATGAGAATTTTGTCATTGTTTTGGAGCACACTAGCTTATAGATAAACTTAAGGCTAACATATTCATACCAAAAGCCAAAAAACTTTCATGATTTCATGAGGACTTTAATGATAAATGTTTATATTGTTTGCAGTGTCTGCTGGACTAAGCATACACACTCCTTATGATTTGTAATTCCAATTAAATTGGCCAAATACCTTGTGAAGTCCACTTCACAACACACTTTAGGCGATTGGAATGTACCCAAAGAGTTCTGCAATTTTCCCAGTCACTGAACATGTGACTACTCCAGCTGTCGGCCATCAGCAGCTATTAACTCTCCCCAGATCCTTTTGTGTGAACTCACTTATGCACTAGACATATTTTTCCCTCTCTTTTATGTGTCAGCGTACATGGTTTCATCATGCATGCATCAAGAATGGCATTTTGTGTTCGGTCTCAGCTTAGATGTGTCTATTGTCAACATCTGTGTTGCTGTTTGAACATCATGCATGCATCAAGCATGGTGTTAAGTGTTCAGTCTCAGCTTAGATGTATCTGTTGTCAACCTCTGTGTGGCTGTTTGAACGTACATGTCACATTTATCATATCCATTGAGCGTGTCACATGCCGACACATTTCCTGAGCAGTCTGCTCTGCTCTCAGCTGCAAAGGCCATTTTCCAAATGTCAGCCCTTGTAGATTCTCCCTGACTGGCTACCTCATGCTTCCCCATTAGCTCATAGCGAGTTGATTTATTTATGCTTTGGAGAGGGCGGGAAAGGGGGAACTTTTCCCACCAAATGTCTTGGCTTGGTGGAAGCACGAGCCGGACTCTTGGCACACTAACCAAGAAAATGTTTTTTTGCTGGAAGACAGCAGATTGCAATGTTTTATTAGTCATTTGTTAAAGCATGTCTGCCCTGAAAAGGGCAAAAGTAAGGTTTCTCACTGACTTTTCCCCCTTTTTAAGAAATAATGTTTTTTGGAGTGAGATGAATGGTATACTTGTTGCACTCAGGGCAGATGTCTTTTTTTCCTGATTATTGCCTATTCTTATGAAAGAAGCCACTGCAGCCCCTGGATGACCATGTCTGTCACCCAGAGAGTCTGTTTTCTGTTATGTTACAAGTGCTTTAAACTAATCTCTGATGCTACAAATTCAAAATAGAGTTATTGGGTTTAAATGGAGAACATGAGCTAATTAGATTGTTGCTCAAAGTTTCTGCCAAAGAACTTTTTTTTTTTTTTTTTTTTAAGATGAAGCTAAATCAACTCAGTCTTTCATTTTAAGAGTTACAGCATAAGAGATGCTTTTTCTCAACTTTCTCTCACCTCATTTTTACAGGAGTACTTTTACTGTGAAAACCCATAAATTAAAACATCAATTCCTGCAAAAGAGTTCACAAAAGCAATCCAATTTCATCTATTTCAAGCAAACATACACGCATTTGAGAACTTAATGAATTACTCACTTTGCATTCTTTCAGTTTGGAATGTAACTAATTTATGTGAAATCAATTTTGTGTGAATCTGCGTATCGAATTTGGGCACTAGCAAGGATTTTGATCGACTAAACATCGGGACTCTGATGACTCCATTTTCTTGCAACACGATTATGTGATTATGCATTAAAGCACCACTGGCATTTATCAACAACATTGCTCTATAACATGCCAGGACTGAAATCCAAGTATGTTTCTCCGATAACTGTTAAAAACTGTCATCATTCATTGTGCACACCTCCTTTTATATCAGCTTGAGAGTGACGAAAACATGACGTCATTTTTGGTATGTGAACCTAATTTCTCTTTCAAATCGTGTATGAATCTTTCTGTCATTTCTAGGGAGCCATCGATATCATAATTCTCACCAATATTAAAATTATTTACTATTTTTTTTTAAAAACAATATGTTGAAACTGTTTTTTCAAGATTAATGGCAAAGGTAATCTTAATGTTTTTTTTTTTTACTTTTATTCAGTTAAGGACATGTTAAATTGATCAAAAGCAATCATAAAGACTTTTACCCCCCCCAACAAATAAATGCAGACTTGGAGATATTCAATAAGAATAGAGATAGATTTTTAAGAATTTTAAGTATTGTAAATATATTGTATATGTATTAAAATATTATAAATGTATTGTAATTATCACAGTTTGATTGTAGTGGAAATTATGGTAGACTTTTGTAACTATACATTTTTGCTATGGTCGTTTCTCATTAGTTCTTAGTTTCCTACAGGTTGTAAAGTTTATTTGTCCAAATGGAAGTAGCACTAATGTTCTTTTAGTGTAGGTGTCACACATAATAAATTCCTGAAGGGTAAACCAAGAAGCCCTCCATCAAGTTTAGCCACACTGAGGCAATTACAATTACAACGCAGCTGTTTGCATTTTTACCCATTTTGGGTAACTCTGACATCTACCTATGCACATTCCCCCACGTCAGTGTGTTTAAACTGATTAGCAGGTATTAATGGATGAAGGGGAGGAGGAAAGAAGTGGGCGGCTCCTTCATACCCCTCCTTCTCGCCAAGCCCCTTCCTCTTTCCCACAGGTGCCAGGGCTTACAGTGCTGGTGTGGCAGAGGGGGAGGGAACACCTGGCAGGCTGTTCCCCCTGATGGTCTGCCGGGTTCAGATGCATTTTCCCAGGCTCCCCAGATGAATGGTCACTAATAGCCGTGGGAGAGGGCTTTGCGAGCGCTGCACAGTGTACCAGGCTGACTCCTCTTGGCAGGCCCTGTGAGGAGGGCTTAAAGGAGTGCTGGCTGCCTGTGACCCAGCCCTATAGCCAGCACAAGTGCACTGCAGCAGATAGCCTTACCGCTGGAGAATGTGTTTACAAGGGCACAGAGGGAGTGAGATCTCACTCAGAGTGGAGGGATGTGGGACTGGCTGCGGCACTCCATTCACTTCTGATTCTCTCTGGCTGTGTTCACACAGCAGCAGCAGAATATGGTGCTGGTATAGAGTGATAAATACGGTTACGTTCACATGCACTTCCTTTTGAAGTGAATTTGATGCTGCTGTCAGCTAATTTTAGATTTGAAAAATTGACTTGCGTTTTGATTTGACTTGTTTGTTCTAGTGATGCACAGTATATCTATAACATATCAGTTATCAGCTGATGTTAAAGATTTTAAAGGGGTCCTTGATTATGATTTTACTTTTTTAGCTTAGTGTGTAATGTTGTTGTTTGAGCATAAACAACATCTGCAAAGTTACGATGCTCAATGTTCAATGCAAAGGGAGATCATTTCTTTTACAGAATCGCTTTTTAAGGACTATAACAAACGGCTGGTAGGGACTACAACAAGCTTCTTCAAAATACGCCAATTTACAAAGCTGAGGTTACCCACCGGAGTGATCATCAGCGCTAGTTATCCAAAAGCACACTTCCACACACACCCCACCGTGAATTCGGATCACACACTCAAACACTTCAAAAGTGTCACACGGCAAACGTTGAAGCAGCACCACCACAAAAGATCCTTCACCCTTGGGACCCCAGCTCCTGAAAGAAAATCAAAAGCAAAATAAACAAATCTTATAAACAGAAGTAAATGAAAACCACAGTCAAATGAAGTCACATTTCCATCATGAAACAAAGATGGATAAAAATCACCACAATACCACACAAACAACAACATACAAATATTCAAAAAGAAAAACAAAAGAGCCTAGTTAAAACTCGAGGAACACAGGACTCTTATGAAGCAACCGCGTAGTCTGGACAACAGCGTAGTCTGGACGCCAGCTCTGATAAACTGGACGATCAAAAGAAAAAAAAAAAAAACAAACAGCAGCAATCTCCGAAATTAGTTATGAAGTGACAGTGTTCTTGCAACGTGACAGAGTTGTATCAATAATCGCCCAGAACAAAAGGGAGAATCCAAACGAGGATAGATGAGCTTTACAATCAATTCACCGGCCAGGATGCGCAGCTTTCAAATAACCTGCTGTTAAACTGAAGTACAGGGACTGCATATTACTCAAACCACCCGCCCCTCAGCAAAGCTAGACATTCTGTTTGCAATAAAAACAGCTTTCACATACCTGAAAGGAGGGCAGTCATCAAATCCACTACAGCATCCGACGGAGACACATACACACACAGATGAAAAGAGAAGCTGGGGTGCAACAAACGAGTCATTAGTGCCACGAGCAATAATTCAAAGGTTAGCGAAATGCTACGTGCTAACAGCGCATACCTGAAACCTGACACATCCCAGGCTAAATCCAACCAACCCTGAAATGGTGAGCATTTGCTGCTGATTGGTGATCACGAGTGTCAATCACCACCACTTACCTCATTCATACGGTCACACATGCTGTCATTTTATGCCGGACTGCTTCACAAACCAAGGTCAATTTAACGCTGGATTTGCACAAAAGATTAACATGGTGGCACATACTAGTTGATAGGTTGAATCAACTCCACAACAACTACATAAATGTATCCACTAACCATTCAGAAACATCCAGTTCTAAAAGTTGTGACTTCTTCCTGTGTCGCTCCATCAGACAGTCATCATTTTGGCTGCGTGAGATTCTCCAGCTTTGTTGTTGATGAGCAACAGAAGCATGAGCTGTTAAAGCTCTGCCCTCTTTTGGAAAGCGTCCGGGAGCAGCAGCTCATTTGCATTTAAGGGACACACGCAAAAATGGTGTGTTTTTGCTCACACCCATAGGGGCAAAATTGACAAGCTACAATAAATGATCTGTGGGGTAGTTTGAGCTGAAACTTCACAGACACATTCTGGGGACACCAGAGACTTATATTACATTTTGTAAAAGGGGCATTATAGGTCCCCTTAAAAATTATTCTATATAGATATAACAGTTCAAAGGTTTGTGGTCAGTAAGATTTTTTTTTATTCTAGTCTGTTCTATATAAAATCTCACTTACTGTTTGACTTTCTCTCTATCTGTGCCCCCTCTCCAACAGTTTGCAATAAGGGCGTTCTGTTTCTGCCCACGTGCCCCATAGCCTTTAAATATAAAGCATGTGGCGGCATTAGCAGCAGTTACCTGCCCTGGAACATGTGTGAGGGACTAGGCAGGATTACCAGCATGGGAAATGGATACCTGGGAGCAGGAGCTGTCGAAATTCCTTGGGCTCTTTTGACTGCCTGTCAGTCTGTCTGTCTCCTTGTTCTAGAATTAGCCCTTGATGCTTTGTCATGTTGCAGTTGCTGTGCAAATCCACCTCCTAAGTCCCACGTCTCACTGTACAGAAAAGCCCCTGGACAGCCGGACTCTTTCCGCAGACCTTTCTCCCACGCTTTCACACACAAACTCTCAAATGCACAAATCTAAACAGCTTTAACACGCCCGCCTTTGGCCTGAAACTGATGTTTATACATTCAGTATGACTCGATCTCACCACACACACCCCTGTCTTTCGTCCGGGGTCAGCGGTGTTTCTCTGGTGCTGTCCCACCACAGGGCTCTGTATGTAATTAGGGATTGGGGAAGGAGAGCTTGATCAGTATGGGATTCATGGGACTGTTTCTGAACCACAATCTGGTCAGGCAGACTCACACACACATACAGACACAGCCTCCATGAACCCAGGCTATACATGCCGCCTGACCAAATTTCACTTCAGGAATTACTAAATCGTTTTAGAGGATCACCCTGCTTTTTCCCCTCAACGTTTTCAATTCAAGGTCCAAGAGCGGATCAAATAGCAGGTCATGTGCTCAGGGTTAATGGTGCCTTTCTCCGTTGAATCCATCATTATTTTTTGGCCATTATTATAATTAAGTACATATTTGTCTGGTAAAGGAAGTTTGATTGTTCTTCCTCTGTAAATGGCATTTCATATTTCGTCATTAAGAACTTGCAGGCATCATTGTGCTGTCCAGGTGAGTCAGTTTTAATGCACACAAATTCATAATCGCACAAGCGGGATAGATTTAGTAGGAGAGAGATGAGGAGGTCTGGATTCAATGACAGGCCTTAGCTCAGGTTCAAAACCTTAAGCGCTGTAGAACAGCACATAAGTCAAGTTTTCAGAAGCCTTCCCCACATCGTTAATCTGCTGGAATCAAACAGGAGGAATGTGTTTCTCTGCCCTCATTCACACCACTTTTCCCTGTTTGCCCTTGTGGCATCCTTAAGGGTCCCAGATTCCTGTATTTACTGTACCATACCTGCATATAAATTAAGTATTTATGGATTGTTTGTACCAAAATATGCATATACTGTGTAAGTTGCACTTATAAAATTGGTTACAAAACCATAATTCAGTCTAATTGCTCTCTGTTTGGACAGGAGTAGTTTTCCCTGAGAAGGTCAGGTAATTTTGTCTTTCACAGATTTACAATGTGATTTTAATCCCATCCTAATCGAACCCCCCCCACCCACACACACAAGATCAGTAAATATTATGGAGTAAATTACTTGTTTTTCAGTGGTTTCCTGAGATAGGAATGTCTGTAACTGTGACACATTATTTCCTCATAGTGCTGCTCATTTATTTTGACCTTTGTCAAATGCAGTTACTAAAAGCTCATTTTCTTAATATGATGCCTTGGTGTACTTCATTTTTGATTTCTAATAATATGCCAGCTTTCTGGATAAAATAACAGTTGTTGCTTCAATTAATGTTGGATTTTCATCTGAATGCTCATAAACTGCCATTGTAGTTGCAACTTCAGATATGATTCTCACCTTAGTTTCTTCATTTAGTTATATATACACATTATACTACGGGGCTGTTCAATGCTCAAATCTCATTGATTGACGAACATTCTAAGGTGAGCAATTATTTTCTGGGAAACGCATGGCTAAAGTAGTTCTAGACAGGTTTTTACCGCATTACAGTTCCATATCACTTCGCCAAATGATTTCAGTTATTTCAAAAGGCCCTTACAGCCTACCACCACAAAAGAAAAAAAACCACAAAGACACCGACCAAGCAAATAAATGGTAAACAATAGGATAAAAACGACAAATTATTGTTTTTACCACAAAATACCTTTCTCTCTCTCTCTCTCTCTCTCTCTCTCTCTTTTTCTCTCTCTCAATTGCGTTACTAATTGTATTAGTCTGCTGGCTCAAGCCTCCATTACTGGTTCTGAAATGACGTTTTGGAATTAGCAACGGAGGCTTGAGATGAGATGCCTAAGAAATTAGTCCCACAGACAAGAGTGTTTTAGGGACAAAAACCTGACAAATGGCTTTATTCCTTACATGTTTCATACTGTATATGCACTACTATCCAAACGTTTGGGTTTAGTAAGATATATATATATATATATATATATATATATATATATATTTTTTTTTTTTTTTTTTTTTTTTTTTTTTAAAGACATTAGTACTTTTTTTCAGCAAGGGTGCATTAAATTAATAAAACGTGACAGTAAAGACATTTTATAATGTTACAAAAGATTTCAATTTCAAATAAATGGTGTTCTTTTGAAAGAATCATGATTTCCTTAAAAAATATTAAGCGGCACAACTGTTTTCAACATTGATAATAAGATATGTTACTTGATCACAAATCAGTATATTGGAATGATTTCTGAAGGATCATGTGATACTGAAAACTGGAAAATTGGCTGCTGTTCAACTTTGCCATCACAGGAAAAAATTACATTTACATAAATAAAATTTAAAACAGTCATTGTATTTTTGATCGGTTAAATGAAGCCTTGGTGAGCATTAGAGACATGTCAGCCAAAAGTATATCTTAGAGAGACATTGTAGTATTTTTCATTGTAGTACATTTTCGTTCAAGAATGCTGTGTTGGTGTTAAATCATTAGATGTTCTCACCTGTTTTCATAGCCATGCTGGTGTCATATACATTTATAGTGCAGGTGTAGGCAATTTGTTAAGCGTTGTGTTAGGAGCTCTAATTAAAGGGAACATCTGCTGGAACAAGAGGTGGGATGTTCTGTTTGAATGTGACTAATCACAGTCTTGTTCCTTGTGCTGTGTCATGTTAAAGTTTATTATAGGCTTTTGGTCAATAAATGTCACCATGTTAGGTTTTGGTTTTGATTAGTTTGTGAAGACTATAGAAGGAGGTTTCTGAAGGCACTCCATTTACTTATCTTTACAGTTTTCCTTTTGATCATGTGTTGCATCCTCCTGTTGGGCCACATTGCAGCATTTCATAACCATGCTGAAGGGTCACCCAAATGTTAAATTGAACACTCATGTGCAAATATTGTTTCAGGTGGACGTTGAACAGAGTGATAAGACACACCAACCGCTCGGCACAGGCTACAGTTACGCAGCCGGGTGTGATGTGCTTCCAGGAAAACCCCGCTCGGCCCTTCCATGTGGCGACCCCCTTGAAACACTCACACACATACACACAATCACCCGGGAGCCCCACCCTGACCCAGTAAGAGCGGAGGACAAGATCTTGGAGGGTGATCATTCACATCAAAGTGAGGAGTGAGAGAAAATATTTCTACAAATTCCAACTCTGTCACCTAGACACCCGCTCTCCACCCGCCATACCCGGTTTTCACGTCTGTGAGATCGTTTCGGTATCGTCTGTTGCACACAGTAGCTATATGCACAGATATCATGGATCGTACCCGGTTGTACCACCAGAAATCGTATCTGATGTTGTCTGTTTTTAGAGCTTGATGTGTTTAGATTGTACAACCTCTTTGGCTTGTCAAGATCTAGACTGCGGTGCTGAGAGATGATTATTATTCTTTCGCATGTTGAGCTGTCTGTGCTCTCCATTTGTTTAGAGCTGATGAGATTTTTATAGCTCATGTTCTTCTTTGAACTCTGAATCAATGGAAAGAATGGCTCTAGTTGGAGACAAGGGATCACTCACCCTGCTTTTCCATTTTATTTCACATTCCTCTTTACATTCTTCTGGTTTGTTGACTTTTTGTTCTCTCTATTGTTTTCCCAGGAAGTGGTAAAAGCTCCAGGAGGGGTCGTGTATGCGTGTGTACTGATGTACTGTATATATTTCTGCCTTGGCTTAGTGTCAGCAAAGCCTTGCATGTATGTTGTGATTGTTGGAACACTTTTCCTCTGAGGGCATCTCAATCGTCTTCTCACATCACATGCTACTTGCATGCAACATTTGCAAAAGAACATTTGTTTTTAATGTAAGTCTATAAGCAAATTTGGCTGGAAAATAATGACATGATGTAAAACATCAGTTGGCAATACGTTTTTAACAGTCTTACTGATGCATCCAAAACTATTTTTTTTTGCAAATTCAACACAACCTCATCAGTGTTAGCCAGCTAGATAACATTATCTCGTTGACAAATCAGTGGAATTTGCAATAATAATGTAGAATACACCAGAGAAATCCAAATATTTAAGTTTGCAAGGCATACGAATAGCTGTAAGCCTACAGTTCTGTCTACTGGACTAAATCTCTCTCATGCTGAAATTAACACATTTCAGTGTTTAATTTTGGGGGCACATTTGTTTACTTTTGCATGATAAGCAATCATGATACAGTGTTGAGTCGCCACTTGTAAAATCTGGGTCCTGAATCAAAAACAGTTGAGAACCATTGCTGTAAACATCGGTCTTTATCTAGATAACTCCAGTATTTTTGTTTCTTATAGTCGGGGGGATTTAGAAGAGCTTAATCTGCAAAAAGACCCTGAGAGTCACATTTTGCAAGAATTGGAGCTGCAAGAGCTTATTTTTTTTTTAATCAACCAACAGCTGATTTCTCAAAACAAGCCTTTTTGTGGTTTTTACTCTAGAGCAGACTCCTCTGTTGGCCTCGTCTTGGGAATTGCCTCTTTTAAGTGAAGGAAAAGAGGAAACCTAAATGCTATTAAACTTTTTTTTTTTTTTTTCTCTTTTTTTTTTTTCTCTTTTTGGTAAGGAGGCAGGAGGATGGGTCAATTTAAGTTGGGATGGACATGAATGAAATAGACTTGACTGAAGGTTTTGAAGCACACAGGAAAGATACCCATTTCTTTATCTCCTGAAATATGCAGATTATCAATCTGTTGTTTGTTCTATCCATCCACACCAGAGTTAAAAAGGGAAAGAACATGCCCTAGGCTCTTGATGCTTAGCAGAGAAACTTATGAGTGAAGAGTTTTATTTTCCCATAACTCTCCCAAGCTTTCGGGGCGGCTCGTTGCATACTTGAATGATTAGGAGCAGGAAAGATAAGACATTGATACTGTCCACGCACACTTTATTTCACCCTCATTGAATTTGGTAGGGTTCCATGTGCCATCTTGATCTCTCTACCGGTGTTGCCTTTCTCCCTTAAGCACTTTAAGGTCCAAGCCATGTCAAAAGCATATAAATCTGATATTGAAATCCTCCTCGGTTAATTCTTTGTGATGGAGAGGAACACCCGAGGGAGCATCTGATTCATATTATTTCATATTAACCTGCAATGCTTAGATGAACAGTTCTGTGATGGTAGGTGTTGCTGTTCCCACTAGTCTTGTATCACTTCCCTTAAGCAAAAAAAAGAAAAAAGAAAAAAAAAAGCACCAATTGCTTGGAACCTTGACATGTATATCAACTTTAGGAGCCAGTTTGGCAGGCTCACCGGGGTTTCACACAAGATGCTTACCATAGCCTATTATTCTCGAAGGTGGGATAAAATAACATTTATGATAATTAGTTTGTATCTTGGATACAGTGACTTGAGTTTGGAGTTTAATAGGGTTTAAATTCTCTGATTGTTGTTTTTGTCAGTGTTTATGATCATGTTTGAGCCTTGAATGGAAGTTATTTTAAAGCAAGTATGTGCAGGAAGTTTGATGCTGAGCCTTCTTTCTTTACTGTGACAGATTGTTCCGTTGTTGCTACAGTGCAGTTAGTTTTGCCAATGGAGGAAAAAGGTATTGTAAATAATCAAACAACGAGAGGAGCTGCTGTTAAGCAGTACTTAAGTACTGAAGTAAAAGAAAGTAAGAGGTAGATCCATCAATCACATACTGGGGGTGCTGATGACAGTTTTGTGGCTGGCAGACACTGTAATTGCATATCATTACCTGGAGAAGCACATCAAGCTCCCGTTTGAGGACCTAGCTAGCTGTTAGTGGGGCCAGCAATGACACCAGCTGGTAAATCTGTCTTCTCTAATGCATTTCTGATTATTTGACACATCTAACACGCACTCTGACGATAGACAAATATTCTCGATGTGAGGCTGTTTCAGAGTGCACACACTGAGTTTGTTTTTGTGTATGTTTTCTATGATCTGAACCGATATGCTTAAGCACTTGGGGTCATAAGATAGTTGTCTGATCCATTTTGTGTGTATTTTATGGTCCTGTGGCAGCCTAGGGCAGTATCTCACAGACAGGCGGAGAGGCTGAGGGGTCTATTCAGGGCACAGAGTGAGAGCTGATGGATTCCCATGCCTGTTTTCTTGTTTACAGCTGCACCAGCAGATAGCTAGCATGTTCACCAGGCCCCCTCTCGCCGACAAATTCCTCCCAGATTAAGCAACAGTGCTCTGCCTTCACGTCTAGTGGATCTTGAATTCCTTGGACAATGACAAACAGATCTAGGCTGGATTCTTCCTTTGCCCACTGTCTCTTAAATTAAAACAGAATGGTTGTGTCGTTGCTCCAACACTAGGAGGTTTGAATGAACTTGAACAGTGAGGGGTATGGTTGCTCCAGCAACTGTAAAAGTGAATGAACACATAATGTTGACATTACTAAATGCTTATATAATGAAGGTTCAAGTTAAAAATGAAAAAGTTTCTCACTTAATTTGATTTAGATTTTCTTGGTCCAAACCATAGATAATGAAAAAAGTGCTGTGTATATAATATAATAAATAGAAATATGTAAATTAAAAAATTAAATAATTAATAATTAAATAAAAATGTAAATTAATTTATTACACATGCAAAAAAAAAAAAAAAAAAAAAAAAAAAAAAATATATATATATATATATATATATATATATATATATATATATATATATATATATATATATATATATATATATATATATATATATATATATATATTTATTTATACAACAGTTCTTTCTGGTTCTCGAATCTGATTGGCTGAGAGGTCTTTCCAGCCATGCGATATTCTACCAGTATCGCCACAGGAACCATTTCACTGTTTGAATCACTCCGCTGTCGGCATTCTCACAGTGAGTGTCATGGCGGATGAGCAAACCCACCATTTTTATAGATACTATTGTTATTTTGTAACGGAATGTAGTTTTAAGAATTTTTTAGGCGAGAATATAGTTGTTTAGACTTCAGATATGCGATTTATATGTAAACATAGCGCCTATTTGAAAATTTGTTTAGACGCTTTTGGAGATGCGAGCTCCAGGCTATCAGTGACCATTCAGCGCTCATGTACCCACAGAGAACAGCTTCATCTCGGCCAGTGCTTCAGGAATTTGCTGCTGGCTCTTATGTAGATAAACATGAGGTATAATTAATTTTGGGTATATCAAACGGGCAATCTTTGGTCTTATTAATCTATTACTAGTTCCAGAGCTAATAGATTTGGCTTAAGGGCTATATTTATTTTAATAACTTTAAATTGAAATTAAAAACTGAAATTAAATCCTGTACTAACTAGAGCGCTGATTTTGTACTTTTGATTGAACTGTTTGCTTGTGTTTATTTCCTATTTTACTTCTTACACTGTTAAAATGCCTATTATTGTTAATTTAAATATTATTGTTCAATAAATAATATTTGATATAAATAACATGCTATATTTTTTGGTATTGAGAAAGAGTCTGTTAGTGATTTTGACTTGAGTAAAAGTTACATTTATACACCATGAGATTTCGGCAAAGACTGTCTTTATAAGTGAGTCAGTCAGTCGCAAAGACTTTTATATTGAAATGGACTGAAACAAGGATGTTGTTTTTACTTTAAACATCTTAGACACAACTGACAAATGCATTGACTAGCGCTGTCATGGGAATATCTTAAATGTTAAAAGGACAAAGACAATTAAAGATATCGCTTTCCTCAGCGGACATTCAAACTGATTTTGTGAATATAAGATTGACCTGAAGAATATCAGCTAGATGCATGTAATACACCCGCTGAGGCAATCTCTCTCTCTCTCTCTCTCATAATACTCTACATATTACAGTCAATTTCAATGAAGGGACTCAACGTTCCTTTGTTACTAGTTCTAAAGTGAAGAATTAGTAACGGAAGCTTGAGCTTAACTGTTAAACTGTCAACTTGAGATTTGAATCCGTGACGGAAGGAAGTAGTTCCTCACAAAAGAGGGTTTTTAAAGACACGCCATTGTTGTTCTTATTTATTTACACATTTGTGCTGTCGAACCTATGGCTGAATCACAGCCATGCTGATATAAAGCCATATCACATGGCTACTCATGTGATATTGCTTATATACATAATATGTATATTTACACAGACACACACACACACACGATTCGGACTGAGCAAATCAAGTATTTCTTTTTTAAAATAAAATAAAATAATTTAAATTAATTATTTAATTTACATGTATTTTATTATATTCTTATTATTACATATATGGACTGTAAATTGCTTAATATAGTGTATAATATTCTCAGATTAAAAACTGCTTTCAGACCAGTTGAATGACATCAAACTAACTTAAGTCCACAACAGAAGGTCTACAATGAAAATGTCCTTTTTTTTTGATAGAGTGTTTGAGCTTTGAATAGATTTCTTGGTAATATCCAGAATGTTTGTTCAGTTCTGATTCTTTTTGAAGGATGTCAATTGTCAATCGTGAATGAGTCACAAACTAATCTTGGTTTATGTATTTCATCAGTTTGATTGACCTTTTGTATACACCCTATTTATTCACTTCTTCCTTTGTGTGAACATAATTGTGCAAACAGAACATTTTATAATAAATCTTCATTTATTCACCTGTCATCTTACCATTACAAAATGAACGCTGACAGAATGATCAGGTCTTATATCATAATGAAGAGGTTTATTTTGTGACAATTACCTGCTGACTGCATTATCCCACTTTAAATCATTTTATTATGTAAGAAAAATGAGATTGCTGAATGCATCACTAGAGGCACAAAACTAGCACAGTGTTATTTATCCACTATAGAGTATAGCAGTTATACTAAAATATTTGACCTCTGAATGCAGAAATCGACCAATCACAATTGAGTATTTCAGAGAGCCGTGTAAGAATAATAAATTACAGTCTTCAGTGCTAATTTTCAGCCACTCAGCCAGTGTTTAGAGATTTTTGTCATCTAAAATACAGGTTATGCAGGCAAAGTGGCACATTATATGCTGTTCTCAAAGGAATGAAGGATGAATTCATAAAACTCTCTCACCAGTAGAGGCTGTAAATAGTTTCAGCGTTCAGTCAGTCTTGTTACAGTGGACTTCAAAGGCCAAGAAGCCTCTGGCACTGCTTACGTTCATGTCTGAACTATGATGAGGCTTCTTTCTCATTTGCTTAAACGCTTGGGCATTTTTCAGACATTAAACAGCCTTTGAGCGGTGTCATATTTGGCAGACATTGGCAGCCTTTGTTCTGGCCTTTTGCATGGCCACATATAATTGATAACGTCCATGTTCAGTAGATGTGTCACAGACTATTAATGCAATGCTGATTTGCATTTAAAATTATTTTCCATAGAAAAATGTTTCCTTATTTGTAAACATGGATTTGTTTAAACAAACAGGCAGTCCCAAATGTGATTGTTTCATGATTAGCTTAATGTGTAACCCACGCTGTTTCAATATTACCTGTTCTAAATGTGTTTTGACGTGTAACAGATTTGACCATAAAATGTGTTTGCTTCTGCAGGTGGGAATGTTCGTCTGGCGGTGCACTTCATGAAACGACACGTCAACTTGAGATGCATTGTCAGGCAGCACTACAGAGGTAGTTAATTTCCTCTCTTCCTAGACTAAAGGAAAATCATTTGAGTATTTTTTTTTCCACATTAAGTTGCCTCATGAAACAGATGATTGTATCAGAAGCACCTGTGTTGTTATTAGTTCGTACAGCTGTCAGGCTCAGTCGGAGGTCACTGTCCGGATCATTTTTATTTTGGAAAAAGACGACTGAAATATGTTCACTTAGTTGGCAACTCAGAACATGATTCAAAGTATGTTTTTATGCTGAACTTGTGGTTTCAAGTCAAATTTATACAGATCTAAGAGAAACTCTTTGAAGAAACCACCCATTATATTTGGCTAGACAGTAAGAGACGAATGCTCTCCATCCTAACAGAGGCAGAGCTCAAATATTTGAGACTAAAACCAAGTCCACCCAAGCCAGGCTTGACAGCAGCTCACAGGGAAAATGTGGTTTGCTTATCATAGTAAACAAGTTCAGACTAATGTTTCACTGTATCTTTAGAGGTATGGTATGTCAGACTCTGTGAAGGAAATTACAAACATCATTGTACATGATTTATGTTTAACACGACTCAAAGAAATACAAACAAAGTAGGAGCGTACAGACTAATAAGGCTGTCCGGTATAGATTATTTTAAGTGATCTAGGAAAAATAACATGAAGAAAAAGTAGCTGACCAACAATTTGCTTGGCCTTCATTTTTCAAGCTAAATTTGGCCAGGTTTGAAGGAAATAAACCGGAAAATACATCAAACAATGTGGTTTGTTTTACTTGTATCGAGTTACATATTTGAAACTTTATTGACTGAGGGGCAGTGGGGACATGAAGTCGCCCAGTGTTGACATTCAACTTAATGGCAACTTTGCCATTTCCTTAAAAACAACAAATAGAGCTTTTTCAGCAGTATTCAATATTTCCCCATGAAGAGGGCATTGAGGTCAGTTTATGCTGTTAAAGCTCCTGTAAATTAATCTTAGTTGCTTAACTCCCTTTTTTTTTCTTTTTTTTTTTTTTACTTTTTACTTCAGACGTCTGAGAATTTCTTATAAATATCATGCATATTTTCACCTCTCTTTCCCATTTCACCCTTTGTTTCAAACAGAAACTTTATTTATATTCTGCTAAATGGTTTCCTCATCACTTTAGCTACAGCTTCATCAGTCATTTTTTTATTTTATTTTGACCTTCACAGAGTTGCGTGTGTTTCCCGAGCGTGTTGTAGTGTGTGCCAGTCCTCCAGAGAATTCTGCACTTCCCAAAGGAAATCTGAACCTGGATGTGGTAAGAGCTTCTTATGTTATGAAATAATGTTTATAATCAGTGTTGCATAACCTACTTTGAACATAGCTTGCCAAGCTATAGTTTACTTAAATGTAGTTAAGCTACAGTAAAGTGACCCTCTTTAAAAATAGTTGGCTACACTATAAGCTAACAAAACTGTCTAACTGTTATTGAAGGGGTAAACTGATTTTATTCTATGGACAGTCTGTGGGCTTGCCTAAGATGGTGACTAGTTATTCTCTAGTTCTTTATATAATATATAAAGAATGTAAGAAAATTAAGTACATGTGTCTTTAATGTATGGTGTTTCCCAATCTTGAACCCATTCCCTGCAAATGCCATGAATTGGATTCTGGACTCGTATAGTTAATTCCTATGTGTTTTGTTCTCCCCTCTCGGTTATTATGGGGCGACAAATGAGTAGTTGGAAAGGGCTGGTTGTTGAGGCTCTTTACGCTATACTGCTCTCTGAGGTGGACCACTAAATGCCTTTGGCCTAAGACATGGAGCCCTGGCTTCTACACATCAGTGAGTGCAGCATGTAAATATGACCACTAAGCGCATACATTGAAAGTTTATATCAGGGGTTTTCAAACTTCTTAAAGCCAAGAATCCCCTTTCTAAAATCTAAAGGCACCTGTGTATTTTAAGAACTGTGTGAAGAAATATAGCATTTGTGATATTTGATGACATGCTGTTTAAAAATTGGTATTCCATATTTTAAAAAAAGACCTATAGATAATGCTAATGATATGAAATTCTGTGTGTATTATGCCAGTATTTGTATTATGCCAATAATGCTTAACGGTCATGGCAATATTGCAAGAGCACACTGTGAAGCAGCCTTTAAGTATAAACAAAACACGGTGCCTTTGTCGACTGTGCTTTAGTTTAGTTAGTATTTTGTCACTGCTATATTACTCTAGTCAGAATAGCGGATACCAAACATGCGAGACACCATAACATTGCTGTGGCTACCACTGTGTAAATCAGTTTCAGGAGTGAGTCGTATTCCGTACACACATGGAACGATAATTTAGGGGACTCACTCTCGCATTTAAATGCAGTTATCACTCCTGAAACTTTACAGTGTGTTTGTGGCCTTGGAGGATGTGGTTCTCTGTGCTTGTACACTACCAGTCAAAAGTTTGGACACGGTAAGATTTTTAATGTTTTTAAAAAATGTTTTAAAAGTTTCGTCTGCTCACCAAGGCTGCATTTATTTAATTAAAAATACAGTAAAAACAGTAATATTGTGAAATATTATTACAATTTAAAATAACTGTTTTCTATTTGAATATATTTTATAAAGTAATTTATTCCTGTGATGGTAAAGCTGAATTTTCAGCATCATTACTCCAGTCTTCAGTGTCACATGATCCTTCAGAAATCATTCTAATATGCTGATTTGCTGCTCAAGAAACATTTATGATTATTATCAATGCTGAAAACAGTTGTGTACTTTTTTTCAGGATTCCTTGATGAGTAGAAAGTTCAAAAGAACAGCATTTATCTGAAATACAAAGCTTTTGTCACATTATACACTACCGTTCAAAAGTTTGGGGTCAGTAAGAATTTTTATTTTTATTAGAAAATTATCTTTTAAAAGAAATTAAAGAAATTAATACTTTTATTCAGCAAGGATGCATTAAATCGATTGAAAGTGACAGTAAAGACATTTATAATGTTACAAAAGATTATATTTCAAATAAATGCTGTTCTTTTGAACTTTCTATTCATCAAAGAATCTTGAAAAAAAAAATATATTGTACACAAATATTTTGTACAATTGTACACAATAAATGTTTCTTGAGCAGCAGATCATCACATTAGAATGATTTCTGAAGGATCATGTGACACTGAAGACTGGAGTAATGATGCTGAAAATTCAGCTTTGATCACAAGAATAAATTACTTTATAAAATATATCCAAACAGAAAACGGTTATTTTAAATTGTTATAATATTTCACAATATTACTGTTTTTACTGTATTTTTAATTAAATAAATGCAGCCTTGGTGAGCAGACGAAACTTCTTTTAAAAACATTAAAAATCTTACCGTGTCCAGACTTTTGACTGGTAGTGTATATGCTGCGAGGAAGGGTTAGTAGGAGCTTGCGGTGGTGCTCTTGCTATTTGGCAGATTGTAGCAGGGAGGCATCAGGAGAGTGAGTTGGAGTTTCACTATATTTGAGACGATGTGAGCATTATTGAGTGCTAAACTCTCACATGTAATTGTTTCATTCATACTCAACACCGGAGGGCATTTAATGATGCTCAGTTGGTACTAAGAGGTCCAAAGTGTGCCAAAAAATATCCCCCTCAAAAAACAAAAAAAAAACAAAAAAACAATTACACCACCACCAGAAGCCTGAACCGTTGATACAAGGCAGGATGGATCCATGCTTTCATGTTGTTTACGCCAAATTCTGACCTCAACATCTGAATGTTGCAGCAGAAATCAAGACTCATCAGACCAGGCAATATTTTTTCAATCTTCTCTTGTCAAATTTTGGTGAGCCTGTGCAAATTGTAGCCTCAGTTTCCTGTTCTTAGCTGCTCTGTAAACCCTAGAGGTGGTTGGGCGTGAAAATCCCAGTAGATCAGCAATTAAGATCAGCAACTAAGATCAGCCTAATTATACAGGACTTCTTTAAAGGGCGTGTTCACCCAATTCCATTTAAAGGTAAAGTTCACCCGAAAATCTAATTTTTCTTATCATATTCTCACCCTCAGTTTGTTCAAAACCTGTATGACTTTCTTTCTTCTGTGGAACATAGAAGATTTTTTGTGAAGAATGTTGGAAACCAAACAGTTATGGTTACTCTTGACTTCCATTGCAAGGAGAAAAACATTTCTTAAATTATCTTCTTTTATGTCAAACTAAAGAAAGTCATTCATACAGGTTTGGAACAACATGAATAAATGATTTTGGGTGAAATATCCCTTTAATGTTCACCCATTATTCCTTTAAGACCAATTTGTCGAGAGGTCATTCAGTGAATGCACTGATGAGTTGATTGAAAATATGTAGTTTTGTATATCCCTAGATGTTACAGACCTTATGTAGCCCCGCCCCTTTTCAGCGCTGCGCTCGTTGTCTTTTGTCTTCTGGTTTGTATTCCACAGCGATCTTACGCATTTATGAATGAACTGCTCATTTTAAAATCTTCTGGGTCTACTGACATTTGTTAAGGCATCTGCTTTAAACATTACAATGCTCATGATAGCTTTCATTAACTCTACAACAAGTAAATCCACTTCACCAGCTAGTTATTCTTTAACAGCGATGCCATAGAAAACGGAAGTTCAAAGACAATGTTATAAAGATGGCGGCGTGCTTGTTTCTCTGGTGCATAAGGTCTATAGAGTTATTCATCTTGAAGCTACAGTAGGAAATTAAATCCAGGATTTGCATTCTGAAGTCATGAGTTGCATCACTGGTACACTATGTATTTTGCCTCGGAAACAAGACCACAGTTTTACTTGGCTCACACACATGCCCTCTTACTCACCCACTTTTATGGCAACAGTTGTGTGCGAGTATGAAGACTGTGATTTGGTTTAACAGGATACTCAGAGGTAGAATCTCTGGAGCCATGAATGTCCAAGTGAAAGAGTCCTTGCTTGGACTTCCTCCTGTGTGTCCCGAGTCCTTATCTGTTTCGTCTTTGCCCCAATCAGATCTTCTTCAAATCTTTTCATGTCCATTTCTTCCCTCTGAGACTCTTGGTTGTTTGTACTCCATCTCCCAATAGAATCCTGGGAAATCTGCACAAAGCCGCCCACCTTAGGTGGACATCAAGGACGAAGACAGTCTCCCATCTATCCTGCCATTAATGTCGGTACTTTTTCGAGTTGAATCATTTGCCGTTGTTTTTCTTTAAGACGTTTTCTTTCAGCCCTTTTTTCCTGCGTTGCTTTGGCTTTCAATGAAAGCAAGAATTGTAATAATTCGAGTGAAGTTATCCAGTTCGACAGTGAAAAGTTCATATTGTGTAACCGCTTTTCCAGTTCATGGAAGCAGGGCCCTTGTTTTTGCATTCCCCTGCTCAGGATGTGGTTCTCTGTGCTTGTATATGCTGCGAGGAAGGGTTAGCAGGAGCTTGCGGTGGTGCTCTTGCTATTTGGCAGATTGGAGGAGAGAGGCATCAGGAGAGTGAGTTGGAGTTTCTCTCATGACAAAACAATTATTTCAGTTGCTCCACTCTAATTTGTCAATGGGAGCCTTTTCCCACAGTTTCTTTCTCTTTTTTTTGATCGAAGTTAGCCAGGAAAGTTATGAATCTTTATAAGAAATGCAGCTCGGCTGTATGAGTAACATATGATGTAGAATTTCAATTTGAAAATGATAATGGCTCAGTGAATTTGTTCTTCCAGTGTTGTCATATGTTTATGGTGAGTTTCTCTCACCGCAGAGCTTGACAGTGAGAGTCTGAATGACGCCACATGTTTTGAGGCAGCTTGGGAATTTGTCTGTGGTCCTTCCATTTGATTTGTGCTCAGTTTGCAAAACAAAGTTTATATCAGTCGTTCAGAGCTGCCATAACACCTATCCAGAGGTCTTAAGGTTAGACTCTAAGAATGAGCTGTGATGTAACGTGTGGTTTCTTTCAGCAAGAGAGAGTGTGAAAAATATATATGGTACTATTTGGAAAGTCACCGGTTCAAACTCTGGAAGGGGTGTTTCATGAACTGGAAGGTGACTTGTATCCTCTGTCAAAGCAAGATTAACGGTTCCTTAAGTGATTCACATCCTGTGCTGTGGTCTGATGTGGGTCAAGCGGGAATGATTCTTCATTGTTGCGTAGCAAAAAAGCGATGCGGGTGCACAGTCAGCACAGCTTCATGTCCTCACAACTGAGATGGCAGACGTACCTTCCTTTTCCTTTTAATGTACTGTCTCAAACACCTTGAGTAGGTGGCAAGCTTAAATTGGATCTGTATTTGGTCACACATACTGTATACCACTGTTTAAAAAATTGGGTTCTGTAAGATTTTTTTGAAAGAAGTCTCTTACCCTCACCATGGTTACATTTATTTGTTCAAAAAACAATAAAACAATAAAACAGTAATATTGTGAAACATTTTTACAGTTAAAATAACTCTTTATTTTAAATTTTTTCTAATTTATTCCCGTAATTGCAAAGCTGAATTTTCAGTCTAATATGTCTGATTTGATGCTCAAGAAACATTTCTTTTTATTATCAATGCTGAAAACTGTTATGCTTTTTAATATTTTTATGGAAACTGATTTTTTTTTTTTTTTCAAGAAAATCTTTGAGAAATAGAAAGTTCAAAACAGCATTTATTTGAAATAGAAGTCTTTTGTAACATTGCAAATGTCACTTTTGATCAATTTGCTGGATGTATTTCTTTTTTTTCAAAAAAATAAAAAATCGTACTAACTTTTGAATCAATCTAAGTTAGGGATGGGGATTGATAGATAATTGAACAGTTTTTCTTAAATTGAAGTACCTTTTGTTACAATAATACAGTTCCAAATGTGTATGTTTGACTATACTCATTTAATAAATACAGTACATTAATTAAAGGTAGAGTACCCAAAAATAAAATGTTGGAATCATTTACTAGCCTTGTGTTGTTCCAAACCTGTGTGGCTTTCTTTCTTCTGTAGAACATGAAGATATTTTGAAAAATGTCTAATCTTTTTTTTTTTTTTTTTTACAATAAAATCTGTGTTTTCCAGTGTTGTTTGGACCCCACTGGCTTTAAAATATCTTTTTTTGTGATCCACAGAAGAAAGAAAGTTTAGTATTTTGATGGTGCCCCATCTGTACTTCTGGATGTGTGCTGGAAGAACAGTGCAGATAGCAGCCTTGTAATGAAGCGGTGGATCAAAGCTCAGGGCAGATGTGTTTTTACAGCCTCCTCTCCCTTTGGGGAGAGCCACAGTGTTTATGGACATAACTTTATCCTTTCTTTGTTCCTCTCCTATCTCCATTTCTCACGGTTTCCAAAAGCAAGCCACACAACACTGTCATTTCAGGGCTTCTTGGCCAAACTCATTGTCACCGAATCTGGTTTGTTTCTTCAGAAACAAAGAAGTGGATTTCTGGAGTGGATATGGTTTATAGATACTCTTTATGTAAGTGCTCTGGTTTAGATGGCTGGAGTGTTGTTCTGACAGGTACTTAGAGAAGACATACACCAGTTGTGTATTTTATCACTAAGAGAAATAAAAGGTTGTTCTGAATTGTATTCATTGAATAGGCAAATGAAGGAAACAAAGCTTCCAAGTAAGCAAGCCTGTGTCATGTTTGACTCAAGTCTCCTCAAAGGCATCATCTTTGTGATGACAGCAATGTTACACAATGATGACTATGTTCAGACTTTCCATGATGGTAAAAAAAATTGTGTGGGTGCTGCTGTGGTTTGCTTTAGCCTCTCCAAACAAAAATGTTCTAAATGATCACGGCACGTTATTCATAATAAATGGATCTCTTGGCTACTGAATTAATAAGGTACGAAAGACTGTGCCATATTGTAATTGTATTTATGGACACAGTGTTGTGAGGCACGACAACCACTTCAGCTGTCACTATTTCCACAACAAATATTCAATTATATATATTTTAAAAATATATAAATTTATATGATAAATTATATTATTTTTATTTTGTTTTAAATTATTATACATGTATTAAAATTATTATATATTACAATTATATTCATATAAAAATAAATTCATAATATAAAAAATAACTGCTAATATGAAACTTACTGCTTTAATATATAAAACTATATAATAAAAATGTTAAGGATTCAAATGCTTATTACAACAAGCAAATTCATTCTGTTAGAAGATATAAGCCATGATATGTAAATTAAAGTTATTGACCAATCAGTGGGAAGAAAACTGGTATCAGTAGGCTGTTCCAGTTCATTAAATGACAATCTTTTACTAATAGTCATGTTTAAAAAGTTACATAAAAAACAGCTTTACACTAGATCAGTAGCACTCATATTGTAGTCAGTGGAGAGCACAGCAACTTTGTTACATATGACAGTGATGTCGTTTCGTGTCTTGCCCTGGTCGAGCCATTCGTTTGGTGGTAGGTGAAACTTCCATGGTGGCTCTAAGTGTAGATCCGGTGTGTGCTTTGTAAAATCTAGAGTTCAAAGCAGATCTTAGCTGCGACATACAGTGCTCAGTGTAAATGAGTACACCCCCTTTGAAAAGTAACATTTTAAACAGTATCTCAGTAATAACAGTAATAAACACAAAAACAATTTCCAAAATGTTGACAAGACAAAGTTTAATATAACATCTGTTTAACTTATAACATGAAAGTAAGATTAATAATTTAACTTTTTACACATTTTTCAGTTTCCTCAAATTAGGGTGATGCAAAAACGAGTACACCCCACAACAAAAACTACTACATCTAGTAGCTACTTTGTATGGCCTCCATGATTTTCACAGCACCAAGTCTTCTAGGCAGCACTCATGCAGCCCCACATAAGGACACTGCCACCACCATGTTTCACTGTATTCCTCACCTTTGCGACGCCATACAGTTTTGAAGCCATCAGTTCCAAAAACATTTATCTTGGTCTCATCACTCCAGAGTATAGAGTCCTAGTAGTCTTCATCTTTGTCAGCATGGGCCCTGGCAAACTCTAGGCAGGCTTTTTTGTGCCTAGGCTTTAGGAGAGCCTTCTTTCGTGGACAGTACCCATGCATGCCATTCCTCTGCAGTGTATGCCATATTGTGTCATGGGAAATAGTCACCCCAGTTTGGCTTTTTACTTCTGCTAACTGCAGTGAACTTGCATGTCGATTTTCTTCAACTCTTCTCAATCAGAAGACGCTCCTGTCGAGGTGTTAACTTCCATGGACGACCTGGATGTCTCTGTGAGATGGTTGCAGTTTCATCTTTTTTAAATTTTTGTACCACTTTTGCTACAGTATTCTGACTGATAAGTAAAGCTTTGTAACACCTTTATGGTGTAAAGAAATTATTTTCTTTCTCAGGTCTTGTGACATTTCTCTTCCTTGTGGTGCTATTGCTGACAGCATGAAATGGGAAGGGGTTTTAACACCCTTTAGTAAACCGTCTGCTGGACACCTGTGTAATGAATAATTAGACTCACATGTGTTTGAATTCTTGTTAAATTAGACATTTGTAGTCTAAAATGTAGCTTTGCTCCAGAGACTTTCAGTGGAGTGTACTCATTTTTGCATCACCCTAATTTAAGTAAAACAAAAAATTTTGTTATATATATATATATATATATATATATATATATATATAAGTTATATTATTAACCTTACTTTCATGTTATAAGTTAAACAGATGTTACATAAAACTTAGTCTTGTCAACATTTTGGAAATTGTTTTTGTGTTCATTGAGATATTATTTAAAATGTTACTTTTCAAAGGGGGTGTACTCATTTACACTGAGCACTGTATATGTAGACAAAAAAAGGTAAAATGTGAGACTACAGATGTTCAGTACAGTAATAATTTGATAGGAATACAATGTACTGCAACCCTTAATTTCATTCAGGAAATTTCCTCTCAGGAAGTTTTCTCTCAGAATGGAACACATACTGTCTGTTAACAAATTTATCAAGTTTTAACAGGTTTGGCACAGACTACCCAACATTGGGTTACATTGACTCAGCGCTGGGTAGCTATGCGAGGGGGTTCATAATTTCTATTGACAGAAAAAATGACCCAGCAGCTGAGTTACACAAAAACTACTCAGCACCTGGGTAAAAATATTAAAAGCAATCAAATAAAATGACCCAACAAGCTGAACCTGGCATTTGGGTTAAAAAAATATAACCCAGCATTTTTTAGAGTGTATGCTTATGTTTGTGTTCCCATTCTCCTGCATTCGTGTAGGCATTAATGGAAGTGAATGAGACACAGTCTAGTGTGACCACACTTTTACTCATAGTGTCTACAGTACACTTGTTGGGACAGTCCTCTTAGAGAAACATTAAGTTAAGTGCTTTGCTCAAGGGCATCATGGTCACAGGCAAACCAGTTCATGGATCACCTCTACCTGACTGATCTTTGTCCTGATCCGTAACTGCACTTCCACTACCCACATTGCGGGCCTTCATGTGCTTTTGTAACAGTGATCTGCCTAACGGCTAATCCAGATCACGTGACTAGTGGTATATATTTGTTTGTTTACTAGTGCAGATGAGTCATTGTAAGAGTGTCCTCTGTGTGCCAGCACTTATAGCATCAACTCAACCTCATTTCATGGTTGATTATGTATGATTGAGCTTATGGAAGTGTGAAGGGTGAATGAGTTTGTGAACACTGACTCATTTCCTTTTAAAAATGACTTGTAGTTGATAGAAGTCACTTTTATAGCTTACATTTTCAACAATCATTTAGTGTAAAGACAAATAGATGCTATTTTTAAGTGTTTATGTCAAGTGTGTGTGGGCTGCAGTTCTCCTTACTGGATTCCGCTTACTTGTTTCACTTTTAACTGAGTGTTTATATGCAATCAGGGCTTGACATTAACAACTGCCAACTCCCCAAATGCTGGTGGATTTCAGCAGTGGCGTCATGTAACGCAGTCACTTTGGCAGCTTGAATTTTATATATAAAATATGCATTATTCAAGTGTAGTCTTTTAAAAAGGCATCTGAAATGATAAACTAAGTGCAATGTAGTGTTGTTAAAAAATATCTGTTTTTTGATAATATTGATACTGAAATGTCAAAAACAATTACAATACTCATTTTCCGCAAAATAGATACACAATTCCAGCTGTGCCTTTTCGCTCTCTCATCTCTCCGACAGCGAGTCGCCTCGTAAACCCGCCTCCTCTTACTCACTCGTTTTATTTGCTACGGAAAGTATGGATTAATATTATTGGTGTTACGGGGTGGGTTTGCGCATATTGCGCATAATTTTACTAATTTCTGCAGATTTTGTGCTCACACCCAAAGTGTGCGCGCATAAAGCTGCCTCTCAGTACTAAATTGAGTTCTTTTTCACTGCTTATTGGTCTTAAACAGTCAAATACGCACAAAATAATGTCAAAGTGCCAGTTTTGGCAAGTATTCACGTAAAAGTTCAGTTATGTTTTAAGTGAACATAAACAGTTGAAAAAGAAAACGCATGTGTAACAGAATAATGGATCAGTGCATCAGGTCTTAAAGTGACAGCAGCCTCATAAACCTGCTGCCAAATTATGAGATGATATTAAAAATATCTATATGGCACTTTTCCCCCGTGGTATTGATGTCAAAATTGTGGCAGTGAAAATGCTGAGTGGCTAGTAACTTTGGAAAAAATCATGTGATGGCAAAGCTGAACTTTCAGCAGCCAGTCTTCAGCATTACATGATCCAGAAATCTTTCTAATATGCTGATCTGATGATCTGACAAGAAACATTTTTTATTAATATCAACGTTAACCAAAAATTAAACAATCTTGCACAATACTTTTGCTATATCACTTAATGGCTTTAATATGCAATGTTTCGGTCAACAGACCTTCCTCAGGCAGGTCTAATACATTTTTTTAGGATTCTTTGATGAATTTCAAAAGAAGTTCAAAAGAACAGCATTTTTTTTAAATATAATATTTTTTAATAATATAAATGTTTTTTACTGTAACTTTAAAGTCAATTTAATGCTAAACAAAACTATAGATTTCTTTAAAAAAAAAAATGTACCCCAAACTTTTGAACGGTAATGTAACTGCACTAAATTTCTGCGCTTTTTTTTCGTAGATATTCTGTTTCCATAGACCCATTGACTGCTCTCAGTTTCTTATTCAGCTCACAAATCACTCCACTAACTTTCTGACCTAAATTTCTTTTCTTATCGCTCTTTCTCTTTCCCTTGTTCTTCTTTGAAGGCCAGCAGAGTACATGAGAGAATTGCTTCTTGGGTGAGTTTCTCTGGGAAAGAAACACTGCTCCATTGTTGTTGTCTCTTTCATCTATTTTCCAAAGGTTTGTAAAATGCATATGAAGGCATTGAAATTCAAATGTTCTTCCTCCCCTGTCCTCCATGTTTTTGTCTAGAATGTGTGTCCACTGTACCGTTCATGCTCACTGGGTGTGTTTATTTTCAGTGGACTTATCGGTAGTGAGTATGGGTGTGTTTTTGTGTGCTTGTGTGTCTGGATATCCCCCTAAAAACCATCCAGTCTTGGTTGCAGTAGGCTGAGGGACGTGGTAAATAGGGGGGAGTTTCTGTATGTGTGTAAGAGAAAGTTTGACAGACGGTGGTCATAGATGGAGCACAGTCTATGGATGAGACAGCAGTTTGCTCGCTCTGACTTTTGAAATGAATTGTTTTTAAACATTAGTGGTCAATGTTACAACATGATTTCCTATGAATACTTTTCTCTGTGGGTAAACACACACTGCAGAGAGTTTCTAGGGCCCTGATAGTCTCTTGTGTTCTCAGATCTTCACATTCATTACCCTTCCTTACTAGCTATTGATCAGCCCATTTAGAGTCTGATTTATGAGCAATCCTGCTAAGCCTGATTATTTCAAACAGCTTGTGGGAACAGAGCTTTGACGGAGTTGGACCTTTCTGTCTGTGGCTGGGTTTCCATTCCATCTTAGGGGTGGGCGATACACCGCTAGACACAATAAACCGGTAGAAACATGACAACCAGTATAAATTTTGTATCCTTGTCTCTGTCATTGTTATGACCAAGTGAGGTTGCAGTGCTGCCTCTAGGGCTGCCTAATTACTTAAATATATGGGAAATACTAAACAATAATGAGCCTTTAATATATAGGCCTAATATAGCCTATAGCCCAGTGTTTCTCAAACTTTTTCTGCCATTCCCCACTTTGGAGGTAGGGAAGGGTTCCAAGCCCCACCTGTCCCCATTCGCCCCAACAAAATGGTAACAAAACTTGGCTTTTAGTTTAACTGTTAAAATGTATTAAAATATATTTTATTAACATCACATTTTAAAGACATAACTTCAAATAACAGCACTGAAAACTTTCAAATAGAGAAAATAAAAGTGCAATTATATTATCACTTTGTATGAAAAGACTTTGTTCAAAAGTAAATAAAAAGTTTAAATTAAAATATTCTGAGTTTTTTTGTTTCCCCTTATTGTTCCATGGCGACGCTTCATGCTTGTCACGTCACACACCGCAGCTACAATAACACAGTATGACAGATGTATTGCTTTTATTTAGTATTGCTTTTTTAAAATATTCACAAACTTGCTTACCATGTCATCAACTATCTGATATTCCGATTCTCAAATATGTGTAAGTGAGTGTGTTTTGTTGTTTAAAAACCTATTTAAATGATCTTGATCTATAACACGAAATGGGCGCCGCCATGTTTGTTTGTGCAGCTGCTCAGAGAGTCCTGTCAGTCGGATTTACAGCACGTGAATTCATCAGTTTCTCCCGAAATACATGTAAATAAGTGGCCGGTGATCTGGGAGAAAAGTAGAGTAAACTTTATAGTTACTTACACTATGTGTATCTGATATGAATAAAACAAGCCGGCAAATTATATTTGAACTGATTGTTATTGCTGCTTCCATAGACATCAGTGTGTATTTTACAAGCTCTAAATGTATTGTTTTACTAGTACTTTACTAGGATTACTAGGATTACTAAAGTACTAGTACTTTACTAGGATTTTTAAATGTCTGAAACCTAAAATAAAGATTATGTTGTTGAAAACACTGCATAGTTGTAATAAATGACAAGCGCTGCTGTGCACGTCCATCTCTGGCTCTGCGCCAGCCAAAGCGCGAAAGCACAGTTTGAATCTAGAAGTTATGTGACGTCGCTGAACGTTCTAAATCCCATATGTGGGACCGTACTCTCAATTGCACGGAAATAAAAATCCCATATGTGGGACCGTACCGCTCAAAAGGTTAATAGAGATGGGCACAAAAAAAGATGAGCACAAAAATGACCAAATGTCCTCCCGTTTGTCGCGCCCCACTTGTCATGTCTCTATTCCCCACCAGTGGGGCGCGCCCCACACTTTGAGAAATGCTGCTATAGACTATTCTGTGCTTAAGCGCACGCATAAAGCTTGCTATAAAGCACCGCAAAAGTAACGAGTATGAATGTGTTTGTTACGGCCCAGAGTGTTCTTTTTATATTTGTCGACTAGGTGGTGTTGTTCCGTGATTTCGCCTCTCTTTTAGAGGGAGCGTCAGGTACAGGTGTGGAGTGTTACCTGTGATTGGGGTTTAGAGTTAAAAGATGGAGATTCAGTGAGCCGTGTGTTGTCTGGACTAGGCCGCCATTCATCTTCCCTCTCCAGTTCTGGATTGTTTTCTTTTTTGTTTCTTTGTTTCTTACTTTCTTTATACTTAAACCTAATTTTTGTATTATTTGATTTATTCTTGATTAAATATTTATTTGTTAAACTTAGTCTTCTGTGTGGCCTCCCCTTTTTGGTAATGTTACTTCACTCAGAGCCAGGTTGTTGTAACAGGTGGTTGGAAAAAAATAGCAAGGAGATATTTTAATAATTTATTAATAAACTAGTGTTTTCTGAGTCTGTGTCGGCTGCAAAGATGAAGTTGACGATGCTGACTGCACCTTTCATACATAATCAGAGAGTATTTGTTTTCCATTTGAATTGGTTAGTTTAAAAGTAGACATTTTAAAGCTTTCTAAAGATATATTTCTCATGTCTGTTTCCCAGTTTAATGTTCCAAGACACGAAAGAGAACTTTGAGAAATTTGGTACTTGTGCGCTGGCGTTGTTTTTGGCAATTTTGCCATTGTTATGCTCATGCCATGTTGGGTCAAAAGTTTATCCTGTTCATACATTTTTGCCAATATAATGTTTTTAAACCGTTCAAGCGCAATAAGACAGGAAAGATTCTGTACTTGCGTGCTGGCATTATTTTTGGAACAACCTTACTTCTAGCAAAAATAATTACATAATGTTATGTAGTATGTAGTAATTTTGAAATTAAATGAATCATACTGTAATATAATATTTTGGTCATATTGCTGTCTCCGAGTGTGAATTTTGGAAAGCCATAATAAAAATTATGGATTTAAAGTGCCCCTATTATGCTATTTTAAAGGTTCTTAATTTTGTTTTAAAGGTCTCCTACAGCAGGTTTACCATCATCAAAGGTCAAAAAATACTTTCATATACATTGCACATTACCTCATTTCTCAAAATGACTCTTTCAAAGCGGTTTGAAGCTTCAGTCTCTCTAAACCCCTCCTATCCATGAGCCTAATCTGCTGTTTGGTCTGATTGTTGCATTTACACAGCTTTAACCAGCAGATGTCCTCAGCATGCTCATCGTTAATACTTCTCATTATTTATTCAGAGGATATGACCGATTATTTTCCGTATATCCATTTTCTTTAAAGTATCCTTGAAGATAGGGGTTTGACTTGTCAAACTGTGGTGGCTTTTTCTGGACTTCGGCGATTAACTTCTCTGCAATGTTGTCTGCCATTTTAAATGCATAAGCTCTTAAAATAGAATGGATTCTGATTGGCTGTCAGTTTTATTGTTCAACAACTGGAAAAAATCATTCTGAAAGTGATCCCAATGATAACATTTCTCTATATCATTATAGCTGTGGTGTGGAGAGTGCTATTCTTTTATATTTAGAATGATTTTTATAACTATATCTTTATTGTTATCTTTATAGTTATTGTTCTTGGTGTGAACGGGCCTTAAGGACGGTGTTGATTTTTACCATATCAATTCGAGCGCGAGTCAGATGATGAAACATTGGAAGAACTAGTTATTCAACTCGAACCTCCATTGCAAGGACGACTTGAGCAGGACATTTCTCAGAGATAAGTTTTTACTCAGTTTGTCGTACATTATGAGATGTTGCAACAGTAATTCCTCTATGTCAGCATTAACAGGTGCATGTCCATCAACAAACCGATATGTATATTTCTAATTTATTGAGGTGCACATTTGGGAACTGTATCATAATTATTGTTCGTAAAACAAATCTTGCGCTATCCTTTATAATTACTCAGAGTAGTAAGAACGACAGGCAATATACATTAACTGGCACAATTTTAGGTAACAGTGAGCCCACAGCTGATTAGCAGAACTGTTTCAGTAAGACAGTTATAACGTGAGTTTGCCAGTTAGCCGGAGACCTAAAGCTGCACAATATAAAACACAAAACTGTTATTTTGAACACCGGCAGAAAATATATACATAAATGATTAATCATACTTACAGGTTGTGATTCAGAAGAGCAAGTTGGTCCAAATAAAGTGGGTACTGTACCATCTTTAATGGATAATGTCCATACATATAATCATCCTGCCATTTGACCTTGCTGAGATTTGAGAAGCAGCCGTCATTAAAATGAAGGGAACACAACTAAAGGTTATACTGCTGATTTATTACTGTGGTAATTTTAACTACAGACTTCTCTTGTATACAAAGAGAATTAGCTTTTGCAGCACAGAAAACAGCATCTTTTCGACATGTACATAACACAAACCAGCTACAGTGTTTGAGGGCGGGATAAAGTACATGGAATTGAGACTGGAATTCATAGGCGGTTCAAAGTCGATTCTTTCGTTTGTGAGAAAATAACTTTATTTATTGTGCACTTTCGACATTACAAATTTGCAGACCGTTTACATTCACAGACAGCAATATCACACTGCATGAAAGGTAATATTCGAAAACGCATAATAGGGGAACTTTAAACACTAAGGGTCCGTTTACACGACAGTGTACAAAAAACAGAAGTTTTTTCTTTGTACAGACAACAGCGTTGTTAAAATGATCACCATTCACAAGGATCCACGAAAACATCTAAAAACGCTGTATTCATGCCAGGCCAGTAGTTGATATCACTTTGTAAAGAAACACTGTACAAGCCTATAGACTGAACACGTAATACACGTGACATCACCGTTTTTACAAATTTGCATCTTTGTTTTTTACACGGAGATGGTAACAGAATTGTTTTCAAAAAGTTTCACTTTGAAACCTGTTTTTAAAAGCTTGCATTTTCTGGCCCCCAAAACGCCATTTTCATGTAAATGAACGGCCAAAATGCATACATTTTTTTCTGTTTTTAGTTGAAAACAGGGTGTTGTGTAAACAGTACCTAAAATGCAAATACAATTTCCAAAATGCTCATAAAAAACATATACACTCTCTTGAGGTAGATAAATGTTTTATTCTATGAGAAGACGTGCACATAAAATAGAGTGGAAATATGTGAACCAAATCACGAATCCATTGGCGAATCCATTGGTTGCTAGCGCCATACTATACTGTTTGAGATACAGGAATTGGATTTGGCTTGCAAACAAGAACTTATCTTGTGAGATTTCGGAATACTTTTTGTCTTCATTATATTAAACAAACAAAAAAAAAACAAAACACTGCATTACCAAATGGTCATCTGACAGGTTGCGCCACAATCACATGCTGCAAGATGCAGTAGGTGGATTTTTTTCTTGTGTGATTCAAAACTCAGCATGACTTGCTCACAACTCCTCAGCTCATAACAGGTCAGTCTGTCATCTTTGTTTCCATTTATCTATGTTGCATACTTTTTGATTGTGTTGTACTGTTGGCTTCACCATTGCATGCACTATACGGTTTAAACATTATCCACTAGGCCACACCAACCCTCATTATTAAACAAGACATTATATGTGGGTGTATAGAGGCCCCTTCTTTAGACCAGTGTCTGTGCACTTAATATGAAACACATCCCTCTGCAATTTCCTCATTTCGCTCTAATGACTTGACGGACCTTGTGCTTATCTGGCTGTTTGCTCCTAAAATAGAACTAATAGTCTGTATATCTTGAACCTGTTCAGAGGCCGGTTGGTAAACCTACACTTTTATGAAATCCAATCAGTTTGGACTGGAATGATTGTTTTGTGTTGGTTAATCGCAGTTCAATGATCCTGTGCCCCTAAAGACGGCGGCCACAAGCACCAGCTCTGTTCTTGCTCAGTCAAGGATTGTTCTGTTGATAGAGCTTCATTAGGACTGTTGAAGGTGTATGTTGGTGGGATTCAATAAGCTGCCTCGTCTCTTTATTCTTCTCAGCGCTGCCCAGTTAAGCATGGCTAGTACTAAAACAAGGACTTCAAAGTGTTTGTTAAACTATTCAGGTGGTCAAGCCAGGAGCTGATACACACACACACACACACACACACACAATGGAAATATTCTGGAAATTAAATTTGTTTTAGTCAACATTTAAAATGTAATGTTTTGCTTGACATGTGTCCAATTCTTGATCTCTTGACTTCAGATGAAGTCTAAATTCTGTATATGTGTGTGTGTGTGTGTGTGTGTGTGTGTGTGTATACACACATTCAACCATATTGGTAATTGTTTTGACATGATTAATATTAACAAACATAATACACATAATATACAACATGTAGTATGTACAACTATGATGATCTTAAAAGCAAAGCCACACACATTTTTTTATTTTGATGAATATGATCAGACATTTGAGCCAGAGAAAAGGAAAAAAGAGAGCTTTCTCTGAATTCTGGCAGTTGAACACAAGCTTTTTGCTTGGTCTCTTGGGTATGGCCATCAAAACAAAACATCTCATGGATTCGTTCCCATGGCTACACCAAATATCTCCAAGTTCATTCATGTCAGTACAATGGACTTTTCTTAGAGTCCTTAAAAAAAACAAAAAAAACCCCCCAAAAAACAAGAAATAAACAATGTACTTCATAGTTTCTGTCAGGTGTTGAGAGAATAGCTCTATTCCAAAGCCTATTGAGCAGCCTAATGCCTACATAGACAGCATCCTAACTGAAACTAAACATAATAAATGACTGTATATAAGCTGATTTATAATCAACATTTCTTTTTTTTTTTTTTCATCCGACATCTTGAATTTAATGAATCTCTCTCTCTCTCTGTTTTTTTAATTCTTTTTTTTATCTGAACAGAGTGAACAAAGCCAGTCAAAGTATTTTTCTAGCTCTGGCGAGACCAAAGATCCATTACCCAGCTCCACAGCAACAAAAAGAGCTGTCCTTCAGAAGATGTAAGTTCTTATATAGCTTGTGGTGATCTATCCTTATCTTCATTTAACATGCCCTCATTCTTCCAGTGCCAGGCAGGCTAACGTCCAACTCCGACAACACCAAGATGATCAAGAGTCCAAATCAGCCCAATTGCAAGTGGATGAAGCACAGAAGGGGTCTGCAGAAACATGTCATCCTGTCCTCGTATTGTTCACGGGTGAGTCATTGGAGGAAGGGAAAGTCGTGTTGTCATCTAAATTAAGTAACGATAAAGAGGTCACTGAACCACATCTTGATGCTACCGGTCTGAAGAGGCGACCACGAACCCCAAGCAGCTCAGGAGAAGACGTTGACCATCAAAAGACAAAAAGATTGTGCCTTGGAGATCCTGCAGTGTTGAGTGATTCCAACAAGCTCTCTTCCGGCATTGCCGTACCAGACGTTTGCAGTCCCCAGCCTGAGATTTCACAGACTAACCAAAGCGGGCTGGCCACAAGTCTGAGAGGCCTATCCGTCAAGCCCGTATCCTCTGGCTCTTCTATTAGTTCCAGATTGGCCGCCAGAGAGGGAAGAAAGGGGGGCGAGCCCAGAACATCCCGATTACGCCGGCTCAAGAAGTCCTGAGGGGCGCAGCGGCATAGAACGAGAGGATATCTGACGCCACCATGATGGATGTTACAGTACACACTTCTACCGTAATGCTGTCTGTCAGCAGCGGTTGCACAAGAATTCACCACACACAGTCTTTACAGTATTTCCCTTTTGCCTTTAAAGTAAAAAACACACACAAACTGCTTAATAGTTTGTATTAGATTACCAAGAACCTCTCAAATATTTGAATAGGCTTCATTAGCAGTAGCTTAAAAGGAACTCATGCAAACAATAACTGCTCTAAACAAAAACACAAATGTAGTTCCCTTTTTTTTGCACAAGATTTGTATTTCAGACTAACGGGAGCCACCGAGCACACTGTGGCTTCAAGCCCAAATCTCTGGCTCCATTCGTCTGAAATCTCCACTCTTCCAGCTTCAGCTGAGCACATGATTGATTTCGCTGTGTTTTCACATACACCGCGTTCCTTAAGTGATCAGGGGTTTTCACCGTTGGAGCCGACTGCCGTCTCCCTGCGGTTATTATTTGTAAATGTGTTATTGCTTTTCATAACAGCTAAAAGTCTGCTGCGGGATGACTGACAACGATATGGAACGCTGTAGTGCAGCTCGTGTCCGATATTTGGCTAATCACGGGTGCAGTCGACATTGATGTAGTGCGTGATGGCAGGATGATTATATGTATGGACATAAATTCGAGTCACATGCTCGTGCTTACAAATCACTTGATGTTTATGCCTTTAGTATAATAGATATGTGTCATAAAAATGTTATCGGAATATACAAACATTGTGCTGTAATAATGCCACAACATTACAGTCAGAATGCTTCTGTTTTAAAGTTAGAACACATTTTAAAGTCATTTACCTGTATATTTTGATTTCTGTAATGCAATTTGAATCATTAAAGATGGCAACCATTTGTTCCTATTGAGATACTTCTGAACTAAATGTTCAAGGAATACTAAAAACTGAAATCATCACTGTTCATGCTATCCATTGCTATCTGTCTACAGTAGTCAACATTTGAAGTGGATCAAAACCTTTCATCAAAGTTGTCCTAAAACTTTCTTCTTAGAACAGCTTAGTTCTTAAGACAACTTTGATGAACTTTTTTGATCCACTTCAAATGTTGACTACTATATTTAAAATATAACTCATATGTTACTTTTACTTTAACATTACTAATGAAGACAGTTTTTTGACTTTAAATCATAATTGTTTAGAACGACAATACTGAAGATTAACATTGAGCAAATTAGGCTTAAAGTTGCAATGTAACAAGTAGAAACAGATCTTTTCTTACATATTGTGATGTACATCGGAGTAACAGATAATTGAAAAAGAAAAAAATGTAGGCTTCTATTCTAAAACTTCTATTTATCAGTTGTTGATTCAATTTTGAGATCAGTAGGATTTAAATTGACTGACATTTTAAATAAACATTAAATTTTTTACCTTACCATACATAAATTCAGAGTAAGATTAATAACATGCATTTGCAAAATAGATAGGGTGAATTTGCATTTCATGTCAACAAGAAAAATTTCATCCATAAATGAAAATGTCATCAACCCATTCCAAACCCGTTCAACTAACTTTCTTCTGTGGAACACAATAGGATATTCTGGAGGCTGTGCTGGGCACCTATTTTGATGCACTTACACTACCAGTCAAAAGTTTGGACACGGTAAGATTTTTAATGTTTTTAAAAGAAGTTTGGTCTGCTCACCAAGGCTGCATTTATTTAATTAAAAATACAGTAAAAACAGTAATACTGTGAAATATTATTACATTTTAAAATAACTGTTTTCTGTTTGAATATATTTTATAAAGTAATTTATTCCTGTGATGGTAAAGCTGAATTTTCAGCATCATTACTCCAGTCTTCAGTGTCACATGATCCTTCAGAAATCATTCTAATATGATGATCTGCTGTTTAAGAAAATGTATGATTATTATCAATGTTGAAAACAATTGTGTACTTTTTTTTTTCAGGATTCCTTGTTGAATAGAAAGTTCAAAAGAACAGCATTTATCTGAAATACAAAGCTTTTGTAACATTATACACTACCGCTCAAAAGTTTGGGGTCAGTAAGAATTTTTATTTTTATTTTTTTGAAAAGAAATTAATACTTTTATTCAGCAAGGATGCATTAAATCGATCAAAAGTGACAGTAAAGACATTTATAATGTTACAAAAGATTATATTTCAAATAAACGCTGTTCTTTTGAACTTTCTATTCATCAAAGAATCCTGAAAAGAAATATTGTACACAAATATTTTGTACAATTGTACACAATAAATGTTTCTTGAGCAGCAGATCATCATATTAGAATGATTTCTGAAGGATCATGTGACACTGAAGACTGGAGTAATGATGCTGAAAATTCAGCTTTGATCACAGGAATAAATTACTTTATAAAATATATTCAAACAGAAAACAGTTATTTTATATATGTAATATTTCACAATATTACTGTTTTTACTGTATTTTTAATTAAATAAATGCAGCCTTGGTGAGCAGACGAAACTTCTTTTAAAAACATAAAAAATCTTACCGTGTCCCAACTTTTGACTGGTAGTGTACAATGTGTCATTTTTGAAGCTTAAAAGAATCAGTTGTCATTCAAAGCACCATTAAATTATCACAGAAGTGACTTGCATTACATTCAAAGTGTTCAGAAGCTATATGAAGCTTTTGTGTGAGAAACAGACCGAAGTTTAAATGGTTTTTCACTGATTATCCTCTGCTGTGAATGAATTGAGTCAGTACGTTTGAGTTTGATTCATAAATCATTCAGACAGGTTCATTCAGACTGAATCTGATTCAAAAGAATGATTAATTCACAAATTGTACTTGTTACTTCACCCATGATAAGGAGAGCTAGAGTGTATGTCAAGATTTTCCATTAAATTTCTTAAATTTCCCTCTTTTTCCTCACAGAAAGCTATCATATGACATAAGAAGTCTTTGAATATAGGGCATGAGTTATATGGACCACTTTTATGACACCTCCAGTCCCCAATCATTGTGCTTGGAAAACAGCAATCTAATTCTTTAAAATGTCGTCTTTTGCGTACCACAGAAAAAAAAAAGTATGTATAAAACAACATGAGGATGACTAAATGATGACAGAATTTACATGATATATGACTGAAAAACACTGGGAAACCCCTTTTTTTTACTCATCACCATAAATTTTGCCTTTTGCCCTGCAGTTATTTTACTGAATACCTCATTAATCATGTGGGGAAGGTTTTTCAGTCACAGCATCAGTCTTCACATGGTACTGAGTACAATCAGACTCGCTCAGCTATATAATTTAAACGCATTTAGACAGGCCTTGTGCCTTACGTAATATTACGTCAGCGTAAGAGAGGATTCAGCTTCTCCCAAAGCAGCACAATAGAGCACAAATCGAAAACAAACATTTAATTTTCCTTTTATACAAAATGTTTAATAAATATAACATTCAAAAATATTGCCAGGAACAAACTAAAAAAGAAACAAAAACAAATTTACAATAAGGTCAAATATGAACAATGAATATTGCCATGATCTCATAGAATTTACAAATGTGATAAGCATGTCGGTTTGGTGTTTTAGAGAGCCTCAATATAAAAGAATTACGAAAAGAACACTACATGTGCACAGCAATAGAAATGGACTCCTGAAAGCAAGGCAGTCATCTACAGTGTTTCCATTGGCCCCCTACTGTTCAAGTATTCACAGCCTAGCTTATGACATACTGCAAACCGAAGCTGAGGAGAAATGATTTGTGTGAATCAGGTTTACCAACAAGCAACTAAAAGACTCGTGTTCCCTTTTATTTTTATTTTTTTTTAATGATTTATTTTTTTCTTTTTCATCTGTGGCAAGCAATGTGTGCCAACAAGTATCCAAACAAAAAGCAGCCATGATGATGATATCACCTGCATTGAGCAAGCAAGAGTTGGCAAAATACAAATATTGAAATATCTGACAATGTATAAAAAGAAAAAGAAAATTCTCAGGCACACAAATGCCCGTCTTGTTTCCTAAAAAATAGACTGCTTTTTTTCCTCTTTGAAATTTTGGTATGTGAAACATGAAACAAATCTCGTCCGAACAAAGCTATAGGCTTCAAAACCTATCAAAGCTATCAAAACCTTCAAAACTAGACAGGACATATAAATAAAAAGGAATGATATTTTAAGGCTCTTGATTATTAAGTTAATAAATCAAATATACACAGTGATTAATTAAAAAAAATATACATATCTACACTAAATTGACAATTCTTCATATTGGCAGCAAAATGCTGACCGACCTATCCCGCCCCAAGAAAAGAAAAATAATAAATAATTTTTTTTGCTCTTTCTTTCTTTTTTTTTTTTTTTTATACTCATTTTCGACAATTGCTGTGGTGCGTAGCTGTGAAGGCACTTTCAGTTCAGAACTAGAAATAAAACCAACTAGAGAGTTTCCACACAGCCGCTGGATAAGGAAGAAACAACTACTTTAGCTGTGAGAGCATTGTCATTATGAACGAAAATAACACTATTTGCAAACACTATGCAAACTTTTCAGACTCATTGAGATACTCAAACGTATCCACAAAAATATAGACATTTGAAATGTGTACGTTTTCTTTTTTACTTTTTTTTTTTTTTTCTCTTTTACAAAGGAAAACACTGGATGCGAAACGCAGCATTTGGGTTTTCTAGCCGTCCACAGCAACTATCAATTGCCAGTGTGAAGCCAGCTTGTCGAAACTTAAATTAACACAGGATTCTAGGCAAATAACAGCCTTGGAGTCCAGAACATGATGCAACAGTTTTAAGAAGCACAACCCCCACCCCCGAGACCCTGCCAAGTGACCGGTAAGTGCAACAGGGGTTCGGTCGCACGGCAACACAGCTGCCTGCTATACGATATACTCCATCCTGTTTAAGCTCTGTGCCGTCTCCAAGTCTCTGTTGTCCTGTTTGTTAGTCCAATTTGGGTTTTTGTTGGGCGCGCGCTCCTCCCGCTCCACCAGCGTGTAGGCCGGCTGCTTGGTGAAGCGCGCTTTCTGCAGGTGTTTGTCCATCTCCTCTTCCTCCACCTCAGAGTTATGCGTCCTAATTTTGGCAATGATGGAGTTCTTCCCCTCGTAATCTTTTATGGCCACGCCATGGGCCGCATGTTTCTCGATGGGGTTTTTGATTTGGTTGAGCTGCTCACGCACGTTATTGGTGGTACTGTCCTCTGTTGTTGAGGTAGTCGTGTTGCTGTGGGTGTTCTGTTTCCGTCGGCGGTGAATGCACCACAGGAAGGCCGAGGCCAGGGCGAGGATCCAGAGCACGATGAAGATGGAACTGAGCAGAGGAACCAAGTAGTCTAGAGAAGAACCAGAGGGACAGTTAGCTGGTGTTCAGAAGAATGACAAATCTTTTCAAAATATATTTTTTAAAAATGTATTCATGTAGGTTTCTTTTGGTTTTAAAAAATATTCATACCATTTTAATGAAAATCTAATTTAATGAAAAAAAAAAAAAAAGTCAAGTGGTGTAACCATTAAAGCCCAAAGTATACTTCAGTTTTTATGCTTGGGTCCACATACAGTAAGTGTGACGCAAATTTCCTCACCAGAATAGTACGCATGCCGCCCAATTTCGGCGGTTCGCACATTCGCATTGAATTTGTTTTGCACTAATCAGTTGTTCCACAAGGTGGCAACACTGGCCCAGGCAGTAGAAAACTAAACTAAAGAGACTTAACAACAACAACAACAAAATACCAGAGTGCATTGACAAGCACTTGTGTGAGGGGGTTATGAGATAGCCGCAACAATTTTTAAAAAGAATACAAAGACATTTTTATCGGTCATAACTTATGAAGACATATAGTACAGACACTGGACAAAGATGAAACTTTCTAGAGCGCATATATCTGATGATTGAAAGAGACATATTGACCTTGATAGAGTAATTAGGGTCTGCATTGTCAATATGATTTGTGTCCATTTTTTTTTTTTTTCTTTTTTTTTGCATTTTGGGTACACTATAGCTTTGTTGTTTGTTGGTTTGTTTTGGTGGATAAAAGTTTTGATAAATATATTTTTTTAACAATTTTTTTTCTTTAAGATTAATAATAAAAGGTATTTCTGTAGCTCAAAAAGTAAAGCATGGCATTTGCAATGCCAAGGTCATGCGTTTGGTTCCCAGGAACTGATAGAAATGTAAATTCCTTGCATACAACTTAAGTCACTTTGAATAAGAGCATCTGCCAAATGCATAAATGAAAATTATGCCAAACTACTTGAGGTTTTCTTTTCAAACATTTTACTCTTTTAATCAGGATTTTTCTTCATTCTGATATCAGGACAGAATTAAGAAACATGCTCACCATAGAAGATGTGGTTGCAAATCACTATATCTATGAATGCACTTTTGAATAAATTAATACATCTGGACAAAAAAAAAAAGTGTCATTGACCTGTTCCTAGACTACAATGGAAACTTGTCTTAAAAAGAGCCGCCGCATATTTTATTCCTATTTACTGGTGAACATTTGGAAATGGAAATGGTGTAGGAAAAAATAATCCACACATCAATTTAACAGCAACATTTTCCTATTTTGGACAAGACATACCCTGTTTATACCCGGTCCCCTGGCCCAATCTACAGAGCCTGGCGCACATGTTTTAAAGGTTTCTTAAGTGAGGAAGAGACTAAGCAGCTTGGCAGAAACATTGGGCGCCATTTTTGATGAACAGCATGCATAAAGCGGGCCCTGATGTCTAACTGAAGTTCCATCCAACTGGCAGAGCTGATGTAACATTCCATGGCTTCAATGACTTAAAGCTTCTTTTGACAGTTTAACATTGCTCAAGCAAGACAGACCAAGGACAGACAGTTCAGCAGGACTGGCCTCGACTGTGGAAACCTTAATACTTTGATTTTCGACTACTTTCAGCAAAGATGGACCCAATGTCCAGTATAATGGGGCGGTGCTTACCAGTTTTGGGGCTTGGTGTCTGGTGAACCCGTACGCCAGTGATGGCTTTGATGATAGTGCTGTTACCATTGTGCTTGCTCACCAAGTCAATGATTTGAACTGTAATGTCTTTAATAGGGCTCCTGTCCAACCTGGGTTCTTCTGTGGACTGCAAAAAAAAAAAAAGACACATTAATGTATGGACATAAGAAAAAAGACCTTTTTTAAAATATCTTCTTTTGTGTTCCAGAGAAGAAAGGAATCATACAGGTTTGGAGCGACATGAATATTATTTTTTGATTGAACTATTCCTTTAAACAAGGGGTTGTCCACTTTCCTGACGAGTTTAGTTGCAACCTTAATTAAAGACATCTGAACCAGCAAGGTCTTCCAGAAAACTAGAAACTTGTGTTAGAGCTAAAGGATCATCTTTAAATGTAATGTTAGAACCATTTAATTCTTTTGAAAAATGTTACTTACGATGCTAACGTGAATCTCGTTGCTAGCTGAAGAAGATAGCTCACAGGTGATGGACACAGCATACTCTGCCGTGAGGTTCTTCAGCAGGTACCAGTGCCTCAGCTCATTACATACATGTTCCACACTCAAGCCCTGTCAGAATAGAAGGATCTATTATGAGTTTTTTTTTATTTTTTATATTAAAACCCATTCCAAGTAAATAATTACTGCAATATGCATTCAATCCCCAAGACTGCTCCCTGGTTTTTAGCTTCGTCTCCCATAGCAAAGCAGACATTGTGGGCAGGGCGAAAAGAACAAAATGAAAGATTCAGACGGTTGGAAGTAAAAAAAGAGACAAAGACGGTAAGGTTCTTTCCTTATCAAATATTAATCCTATACACCCCTCCCTTTTTTCTGTAGCACATTAGAAGAACTGTTTTTTTAATGCTCGTCACTGTCCTTTGTTGCACTCACTTGTCTCTCGTTCAGCAGTTCAGACTGGCTGGTAGGCAGCCGCCAGCGGTGTTTCTCAAACTCTGTTCTCATACAATGACTGCCTAAGTATTAAACCGTTATGGGATATTAGCTCAGGAATGCCTTGGATCGGAAAGGGATACCAAGCCAGGGCTTATTGTACAAGATGTATTTCTTGCGCTTTTTTTCATCTGAAGAAAAAGTGTTTGGATATGACAACAAAGCTTGTGAGAATCCAACTAGCCTGGAAAACTTCACCCACGAGGAACGTTGTCTCCTAGATGAAGAGAACCTGATCTTTCACGCCTCACTGCACTCTCGGTTCTCCACCGAATTAGAGAAGGGTGGAGGAGATATTTGGAGAAGGGGGAAAACAGCTCAAAAGCTCATAATTCAATCGCTCTCCTCTAAAAAGTGTAACTCACTTCAGGCATGTTCTCCTTGTTAAAGGTGAACGTGATGTTGGCGCAGCTGTCGTCTTGGTAAGAGAAGCTGGCGTGGCATTTGGAGGGTGGAGGGGGCGCGGGAGGCCAGCACTCTCCCAGACTAGGACAGGGTTTGACGAAGCAGTGCTCTTCCTTGATGGGAACACAGGATTGGCCAGCAGGACACCCACCTCTGGTCTTTCCTGCCCAGCATGACTTTGGTCCACACCACATCTAAACAAAAAAAGAGCCAAACAATATGCATTTTGTTGGCATAATTAAGATAAATATTACTAAATGCCTCTAGAATATGATGAAGCGGCAGCTAAGTTACCATGGTGCAATGAATCCTTCCATTTTGACATTGGCAAAGGTTGCAGTTTTCCTCCCATTTGCTGCCATCAGCAGTTACTTGTCCATTAGCAATACAGGTTTTCCCAATGACTGTGGATAACACCAACAGAAGATTATAACATGGCAAGAAAGAGGTTGTTTGATCTTTTTGAGTGAAAAATTGTGCAGCCCAAAGTCAAATATTGATCAGATTTTTTTGACAACTTAACAGGGTTAAGTTATTGCTTTGGAAATTAAGGGTTTTAGAGGTGTTAATGCGAGTCTTGGTTTTCTTTTCAAGAAGAAATTATGGTCTCCCGAGGGGACAGGTGAGGTTGGTAGTTATGCAGTTTGTTGCTTGTTTGCACAAGCTTATATGACTCTCACCTTCTTGACACTCTGGTCCTGATCTTCCAGGTGGGCAAAGGCAGCGGTAACCATTGATTTCATCTACGCAGGTCGAGCCAAATGCACAGGGAGAAGATTGACACTCGTTTATATCTGAAAGAATGAAAAGAATCTGTTAGGAATCACGCTCTGAATGTCCCTAAAGCATTCCAATTGCATAAGTAGCAACAGGTACAGTCTTGTTTCCCAAGAAAAATATCGAAATATTGTTACAAATATATAGATTTACCTAATAAGCAAGACTGCTAACAATATTAAAGGCTTGTTTTCCAAGAATATCTTGAATTATAGATTGTTTCAAGACAAAATTACAATCTTGCTTATGAGTATATTATACATCATTTTAAGGATGTTAAGTGAGAATTTTGATTGAGACAAGTTTGACTGAACACCCTATCCTGATGGACTATATCATCTTAAGCTCAGCTGACATTAACGTCATGAGCTCATTTGCAGGTTTGGATGCATCAAACAGTAAAGCCTGAGGTATGTCTTGTGCGGCCAGATGAAAGATTTTCAAAGAGAAAAATTAGCTCTGTAATCAGTGCTGGATAACCGGGCTGATTGGCTTTCGGTCACTGCGAAAAAAGTTCCTCCCGAGGGGCCGTGAACATCAGCGCTGCAGAATGCAAGGACAGTGCTTGCTGTGTCGTTGGCATTCTGCCCAGAGGGCTGGCTAATTGGATGACTAGACTATGCATTTCGCTCCATCTCTGTTTTTGAAGAGATGTGTTGCACATTAACAGGGCTGACAGCCAAGAAGATCAGGCGTCATCTAAAACTCACTTATGCGACAGTCTGGCCCAGCGAAACCCGGAGCACACTCGCAACGGTACCAGTTTTCACCATCCACACACGTCCCGCTGTTGTAGCTGTGGAGAGAGAAAGACGGAGGGTCAGGCACAGTTCAATTCAGCCATCATTACAGCACTATAAACAGGGTCCAAAAGTAGCACTCGCCAAGCACCAAAGCAGAGTAAAAGCTGGCATATTGACATGCAGCTTTTACGACGACCGTAAAAAACAGGTAAATCCAATTATCATAAGTTGATTTGATCACTCGCTATTTGCAGGTGTTTTAACAAAACGGCCGTTTCCAAATAACACAAAATCCTTATCAATTGAACTTATAATAATAGATATGTTGTTGTTATTGTGAACTCTGACAACTCACAATCTTGCTCAGACAACTTCTCGAGCAGATGAACATTCAACGATGTCAAAAGCACAATAGACAGCAAGCTTAACGCACCCTTGGAATGACAGAAGCTATGGGAGTGTCTGTTTCCCAGCACTGTGAGAGAGTGTGAGAAAGTGCGGCACAGCTGTACGGGCCTGTTTACAGCGGCAGGCTGTGTGTGTAAATGTTTTGCCAGGACTTACCATGGGTGTGGGTTGCAGTCGTTGGTATCTGAAAGAGAGAGAGAGAGAGAGAGAGGAGGGTTTGTTTCACTTCACACCCATGTGAGCACATAAGAACGAACACAACAGTGAACATGTCAGAGCTTGTGTCGGTGTGCGCGTGCGTCTGCGCTCTCGCGTGGGCGTCCAGCTTGGCAAAGTCGCTGATTACTCGGTTACTAACTGACTCGCTGTCTCCAGCTTTTCTTCTCAATTTTTTAGGACTCCAGATTTCTCCGTTCTCACAGATCGAGAGGTGTACAACAATACATGAGAAAGGCACATCAAGAGGAAAAAAAAGAGGAGTAGAGGAGAGGTGGTGGGCTTGAGGAGGGGGGGGACATCTGTCTCCACTTTCCCTCATTTAAATTTTTCCCTTCATAGCTGGCAGCAGCCGACGATGTCCAGCCAGGGTGAGGTGGGTTTAGAGAAAGAGAATGGAAAAGAACGAGCAAGACAAAGCCAGGGAAATGAATCCTTGCTTTATTCTCAGACTAAATGAGGGTTGAAAAATGTACTTTTATGAGTAAAATTACTCCCTCTTCCACTTTAAATCTACCTAGGAAATTATACTGCAGCTTTCGGTCATAGGAAGCACTACTCACTCTCGGTGCAGGTGGATCCTTCCCAGCCTTCCTTGCAGACGCAGTTGAAGGAGTCGCCGTTGACCACACAGGTGCCTCCGTTCTCACATGGGTTGGGCAGACAGCTGCTGTTCTTGGCTGCAGAGGAACCACAAGAGAGGTCAGAACCCTTTGAACTGAACAGATCAACACGACTGCAACCACAACAAGACTGCCACACTTAAAACAGACCCGCTACATCTTGAAGTATTACCAAGTATAACATTTCCCAAGGCTCGTTCCAACTGAATTTCCCATCAAAGAATTGGAGCCGACAATATTTTCTGCATCAAGCAAATTTGTGGAAAAATGTTCGTCCCAAAATGTGAAGGTGTTATTTTGCACACCGTGCTGTTTGAAGCAAATTACTGCCAACACTTTATTAGAAATAGAGTGAGAATCCAATCTGTTAGCTAGAATGATATTCAGGGGGGTTTCAAACTGAGGGGGCCATGAAAAATTTCAAGAAAAAAGTTTAAAAAAAGATAAAATTATATATAATTATATATTTTATATAATATATTTTAATTACATTTTATATTATTTTATAATCATTACAACTATTGTTTCATTCTGCTTTTCAAAGATTGTTAGAAAATCTTGGATCCATCAATGGACCAGTATTTACTTTGAAATACAGGGTAGTATATATAGGGTTTATACTTCTAACAGTACAGATAATATTTTCCAGATAATATATATATATATTTTTTGGCTTTAGTACAATGACAACAAATGTTGTCTTTATGGAGTATGTCTAATATCACAATTACTATTTTTTTCTTACACAGTCTAAATGGGTGTTATATAAAATTGCTGCGGGATTGCTGTATTTTTGTAAAGGCCATATGCACATGAGCTGTATCACATTCTAAAGAGAGAGAAAGTAAAGGGGCATCACCCAAACTGACCTATGTTACATGTGGCACCTTCCCAGCCAGGTGAGCACTTGCATTTGAAGCTGTCCCCTTCATCATGGCAAGTACCTCCATTGTTGCAAGTGGCTTCGTCACATTGGCTATCACCTGAAATTACAGTTGATCCAACAGTATTTTTAACTCCATGCATACATGCTAGCACACAAACAAAAACTCAACAAACTGGGTGGGTCATAAAAATAGTGTTTCGTACGGGAGTGGCAGGTTTTTCCCTTCCAGCCATTTCTACATTCGCAGTAGAAATCGTTCACCAGGTCTTGACATGCTCCCTTGTTCAGGCAGGGGTTCAAGCTGCAGTCATCTATGTCTGAAAGAATGGGGAGAAAAGAATGAGAAAATAAACTCAAAAAAGCACAAAAATTTAGTATAAGCAAAGAAAAATCTATTCAAGTGAACTTACTGATTTCGCAGTGAACTCCTTCCCAACCGTCAGCACAAATGCACTGATAAACGTTCACCTTATCGATGCAAGTTCCACTGTTGCGACATGGGTTACTTTCACAGTCGTTTATATCTGAAAAATGACCATAGACGCCATATAATTTAGGGATCATCTGAGACCATGTGAATAAGTAAGAGTAAGAGTGCAAAATATGTTGTTTCCTGTTGGTTATTAGCCAGTATTGGATATTTAATTGTGCATGCAATTGTCTCTGTAATGTTGTGATGCCTGAATTCACTTGTAGTATTTTTTTTTAATATATTTTTATTTTACATTTAATTTAATTAAAACAAAATAGTCCATCCCTAGAATGCATCCCTATAATCCAATAATATATTCATATTATTAATCCAGAATAATATGTTCAGTCTTACTTTCATGGCAGTAGGTGCCTCTGAAACCTTCCTGACACTCGCAGGTAAACTGGCCTCCAGCCTGGCTTCTGCAGCGTCCGTGAGGGCCACAGACGTTTGAGGAGATATATCGCAGCCCGTCCGGCGTACTGTTGGATGCCACGGCAACAGTGCAGCTGTCAATCACTGTTAAGGTTTCATTGAAAGAACAAAATCCAGCTGTTAAATCTCTGGGTTCTTTGCAGACCGACATCAAATGACATAAAATCTACCAAAGCTTGTGACACTACCCATTCTTCCACTTAAAAGCAATCCAGGCAATTTATTTGGATTTTTTTTGGTTCACTTTACAAAGCAAATCCTGTTTTTACATCTGCTTTTGCAGTAAGAGTGTGTGAGGAGGCCTTTTAATGCACATAAGCCCTGATTCTGCTCAAAAAGAAACTTGATGGGCTTATCTAGCTGTGGGGTTTGCCTCTCCTCAAACACACACACACACTTTAAAACATCCAAGGCAGAGAATCCCACCAAGTCATAACCACGGAGAACACACACAGAGCTGTTAAGAAGCTGGCAAATGTTCAGGAGGATTTGGGAATGGGGAAAGTGTTTGAGAGAGTATGTGTATGTGAGCTGTGTGTCCAGAGAGGTTACTGTCAAATAGCTCAGTATGGGCTGAAAAAGCCTCATGTAACAAAATATGAGTTCTTTTTTCTCATCTTTCCCCCTGAAGGTGGTGGGAGAGTCCACGGGCCTGTAATCTCGTTTTACTCAGCAGCTGAACAATGGCATGCAACTGGCAGATCAGCTTACCATGGGTTTCAGAGGCGCTTTACAAAGAGATACTGAGACAGGATCTGTCCCGGAGACTGAGATTTCTCACCTTGGCATGATGTGGTTCGACAATGGTCCTTCAGGTGAGAGCAGTTTTTACCCTCGTAGTCATCGGGGCATTTGCAGAAGTAGTCCGAGGCCAGGTTGAAACACTGCGCCCCGTTCTGACATGGGTTGGGCTGGCAGTAATCGATATCCAGCTATACCGGAGAAAGATTTACAAGAGGAGAAAAGAGCTCAATGATGAGGGGAAAATGATATCCAGGCATTTTTGGATTCTTAGAAAACAGAGCAACCCTCAACAGCCTCGACACGGTGTCTGCCAGGAAAAAGCGTACCAAAACGCTCAGGAGAATAGAAAACAAATAGAAGAATATTTTAAAGAGCTAGCCAAACCCTGCCTGTCTCAAACCTAGCCCTTCTTTCTTTGTCTCTGTCTTTCTTTGGGGTACAACTAGAGCTGGGCGGATGAAGGTATACACTACTGTTTCAAAATTTAAGTTGAGAAAGATTTTATGTTTAAAGAAATTAATACTTTTACTCGACAAGGATGCATTAATTTAAAAGTGTTTTGAGTCTTATTTTTAGCTTTAGCATTACATAATGTGAGGCTGACTCAGTACTGATACAAGATTAATTCATTTATTATGAATAATTTTAAAATAAAGCTTTTGTTTTTTGAGGTCAAAAATAAATATACAGTATATGCTGTTACTGTTACAAAGATACCAAAAAAAAACCCAGGAGTTTCTCTAACCTGACACAGCTGACCCGAGAAGCCAGCGGGACACAGGCACTGAAATCCATTGGCTTCATCCTGACACCGACCACCGTTCAGGCAGGGACTGCTAGCGCACTCATCCACGTCCTTCTCACAGTGTTCCCCCGAGTAGCCAGGAGGGCAAAGACAGCGGTAGCCATTAACCAAGTCCTTTTAAAGAAAAGAGTGAGGATTCAAATTTTTCTGGAAAAAAAATCTAAAATAACTCTGTGTACTGAAGTGATGAAGGTCAAATAATCTCTCTGCCATAATCATAGACACATTTTCCTGGCACTAACCCTCAAAAATTATTATTCTGTTTAGAGGGCTTACATTTTTCGTACAACACTTCTGAGAATGAGTGGTATCAAGATGTCAGTCTTAGACAACACACCCATGAACTGTTCATGTTTCATGTTCTGGATGTTTACAATTTCCAGGCTTCTACAATGAGCCCTTTTGAAGTCACTGGATTTGTCAAAGTTTGAGAGGTTCATGGCATTAAGTCTGAAGGGAATAGGGTGTTTTGTTTGGAGCAGTCAGTAGCAATTATAGGGGATATCGTTGAGTACACCTGTACATTCCACTTTGTTAATGTTATATCCTGTTTCAGAAACCCATATCCAAACATCATGTACAAAATAACTAGCTGAACATGGCTGCTTTACATGCCAGTCTGAAATGCCAGCCCCTTCCTGCTTAAGTGGGCAGATCTTGGACAAAATTTGACACTACCATTCAAAAGTTTGGTGTTGTATTTTATGTATTTTATAATATATTGATATTTTATAATGTAATTTATTCTTGTGCTGGCAATGCTGAATTTTCAGCATCATTACTCCAGTCTTGATCCTCATCAAATGATCCTTCAGAAATCTTTCTAATATGCTGATTTGGTGCTTAAGAAACATTTCTTTTAATTACCAATGTTGAAAACAGTTGTGCTGCTTTATATTTCTTTAATGCAACATTATAAATGTCTTTACTGTCACTTTTGATCAATTTAATGCGTCAATCCTGAATAAATGTATTAATTTCTTACTGACTCCAAAAGTCTTAACAGTAGTGTATGTCGAAAATAAAGGGCTAACTTTTATTTTTAAGGGTCAAAGACTGTCAACAAAAACAAAGACTAAAAAAAAAAAAGTGAAGTCACATCAGGAGATCTCCTACCTTGCAAGTTCCTCCATTCAAACACTGATCCTGGCAGTCATTTTTGTCTAAAAAAAATAAGAGAAATGTGTCTGAATTTATAACCCATAAACAGTGTGCAGATAGAAATCTATGCAAACACATACAGAGCTAAAAAGAAAATCAGATTTTTATACTCACTTATGTCACAATTCTGACCCGTCCAGCCAGGGAGACATTCGCAGAAATATCCACCAATCAGATTGTGGCATGACTTGGCATTCACACATGGCTTGTCCTCACATTCATTGGCATCTTTGAAAACAATTTTAATGAATAACTTAAAAGCATGCACATGTTTGGGTAAAAATATAGTTAAATAATGAAGTAATCTCTCACCAATCAGACACATTTTGCCAGTCCAGTGAGGAGGGCAGGTACATTTAAAGCCATTGACCAAATCCTGACAGGTGCCTCCGTGTTTGCATGGGTTGGGCGTACAGTCGTCCACATCTATAGAACAGAGCAGGTTAGACACACAAAGTGTTGTTTGGCAACTTGACATCTTTGGTTTGAATTACTGTAAAAAGCACGTTTGTGTGCTGCCTTACTTATTTCACACGATGGTCCGCTCCAGCCGACTGCACATTGACACTCGTAACCCTGACTGGTCTCCTTGCATGTCCCTCCATTTGCACATGGGTTGGACAGACAGGCGTGTTCAGCTGTGGATGCAAGTACATAGTCTCACTTGTTTGCGGTATGCAGTTTCAAACATATACAGCTCCCTTGTGAAGACATATAATCATTATATTGAAACTTTATATTGAAAATTTTGATTCACAGAAGAAAGTCATATAGGTTTGAAACAATTTTAGGGTAATAAATTAATACTTTTTCAGCAAAGATGCATTAAATTGTTCTTGGTGTGAACTGGCCTTAACCATCTGAGGTGTATTCTGGGCCCTGGAGATGTTTTGACATGCGTGTTTATTTCAGTTACTTTTAACATTTTCATGGCTTAAGTCTGATTACACTGTATTCATCACAAACTGTGCTACAGTCAGTAAACTTTAAAAACTCGTTCAGTGTTTTGACGGATAATGAGCGCATTCTGACTAACCTACAGTAAACTGTAAACACCTCTGATTGGCCATTGCTTTCAACAGACATGCCTGTGATTGGCTACAATACTTAATGCTGCAAAAACACATAAATTGAATAAACCGGAGCGCGCACACAAAAATACGCACAGGAGTGTTTGAAAGCAAATTGCCCTTCAGTGGGTACAGAACTGAGTTGGTACTAATGGTACCGTAAATTAAATAAAAAACATTAACATTTTAAAAACTCATCGGATCTACAAAAATCACTCAAATGACCTATTTTGGATTAAAAACAGCAAATTTCACTGAAAGGTGACATGTTTGCATCCCTGTACAAAAATATGTGAGCAGCATGTATTTTAAAATTTATTTTGAATTGAAATAACATTTCACAATTTTTCTATCTTACTGTATTTTTGATCAAATAAATGCAGCCTTGGTGAGCCCAGGATATGTAAAATGAAGACAAAGATTTCATTTTTGAGTGAACTAGGTCTAATGTGCACATAGGTCTAATGTGCTCTCAAGTCCACCTCTATAGTGACCAGAGCATGTTGATCCGACCTTTACACTGTAGTCACATGACTGACCCCTTTAACTTAACAGTTAGTTTAGCTTTTATCTCCCTGCTCAAGACTGAACTATTCCTCCAATGGTTTGGATAGGAAAGATTTCTTAACATTGCCCTAGGAGGTTATCACCACCCTAAAGGCTTGAATGGGGATCATAAGAATCCGAGAGGTGGATGGGGAGGGGAAAAAAGCCATGACGGTCCATCTGGCAGATTTCATCACTATACCCATCCAGCCATTGACTGTCAAAACAGACGAGATCCACTGGCAGCACATATCATAACAGAGGATTAGCAGACCTGGGCGCCCTTCCTGACACTGTAGACAGTTAAGGCCCGAGCTCTGACATCATCTGATCCCCCATAGGCTCCCTACGCTCTTTCCCATCTATAGTTATACCAGAACACAATGACATTGCTGCAGTAATCTGACTTGGTGTCAATAGCAAAATGGCACTGTGTATAAAAGGGACTCGTGCCAACAGAAACACAGAAAGCAGCGCATAATGACTGTACAGATTTATTAAAGGAGACAATCAAATTCAGGCTGAACGACTACATCTCTAAACTGCTGTATTAGGTTTCAAGCAACTACAGTATCATTATGCTTCAGGGTCATAAATAGGGAAAGATGGTAAATCTTTTGGTTTGTACTGCTACAATAAACACTCAGAAAAAAAATACAAAAAACTGTACCTTTAGCAGCTTGTTACTGGGGCAGTATCCTCAAAAAGACAACTTTGTAACTTATTTAGCCCTAAAATGTTCATAATAGTACCTTAATGGTATGTGTTGGTTCATGTTACTACTCTAAGGTAGTAGTATGCATCTTTTAGGGGTAGATACGTCATAACTTTAAGGGCATTGCTCAAGTCACAAGCTGTTTTCCCCCATTTTTCAGAAAGTGAATAAAGTGATTCTTATGCATCGGTCCAACTCTGATTATATTTAAAACGTGCACTAACCGAAACATCACAATTTTATGCTTTAGTTATTCAGTTCCAAAAGAATGACAAAGACATCAGTTATACTCTTTACTACAGCGAGTACACTCTTGGTGAAACTCCTTCTCTGAAACTTAAACCTAATGACCCAAACCAACTCTAAATTCAAATCAAAATTCATTTAGAGCTTTTTACAAGCATTACAAACTTCAAACACACCATATTTAAATACAAAATACAACAGTGGAGACCTTCAAATGGACTGGCAGGAATGAGAATGACAACTATGATTAAAAAAAAAAAGGCCCTGTCCCAAATGTCACCCTAAGCACTCGTTGTCTTTCTACGAGTCTGCACTTTCATGACGTAACGCTGCTTTGACTGCTGGGTAGAAGTCTGCTGCGGAGCTCGCTTCAGTGCAGCTCTGCAAAAGTGCGCATCAAGGACGCATATTGAACGCAAAGGGGGCACTCACAAACACCCTTCTGAAACCTAAAATGACAAATGGGACACCCTATGGTCTTGTGGACTTCACAATCACATGCACACGGTGGCCATTGCGAGTCCACAAGACCGTAAGTGCATATGAAGTGTGACATTTGGAACAGGGCCAAAGAAAAAGGAACGTACGCTTCAGAAAGCACAATACTGACATTTTTGCTGCACAAAACAATTAGTATCAGCCTCAGATGGTTCTGCCAACAGTTTGTTTACTAACAAGAATGGCAAGAATCGCCATTTCTAATTGGTTTATTATTGTAATATCAACTATTTTAGATAAATCCACCCCTGAAGTGCACATAAAAACACTTTTCAACCGCTTTTCATATCAGTCGGACAGATCTAAGAGGACGTTCTTGTCCAGAATCTGCAAACTGAACCACTACAGCATGACAGACTCACCTCGTTCACAGTTGACCCCAGAGTAGCCGTCTTCACAAGAGCAATGGTACTTATCAGGCCCTGTATTGCTGCATGTTCCTCCATTCAGACATGGCTGGTGAGTTCCACAGTAGTTTAGATCTGAGAGGCAAGAACATTCAGTATTAGTAATGAATGTTAGAAAGCAAAACAGAGTAAATAAAATGAAAATGTGCTTACCTTTGTCACAGAGTTGTCCACCCCAGTTCGTTTCACAGAGGCACTGCCAGGGTTCATTGCAGGTCCCGTGTACACAGCCCGGGTGAGGGATGCATTTATCACAGTACAGACCCTGCCAGCCATACAAACACCTGAAAAAGAAAAATATAGCCTAAAGTAAGGCTTTATAAATGCAAAATTACCACTATAAACTGCAAATGTCACCAAATGCCAGTATATATATATACCTGTGCATTTACTTCATTGTCTTGCAAAATGTAAGTTTACGTTTATGTTGTGGATAATATGCATTTGAGTAAGATAAGTTGAATATGAATAACAAGTCAGTCATTTCACGACTATTTTCTAAACAATATTAATTTAATGACATGTTATTTTGATAAACGGAGCAGAAAATGTTCTTGTTTACTCTGAAAAATTCAAATGATATTCACCGACACCTCTTTTAGAAAGAGTTTGCTTTTCCAATTCTCTCATGTTCTCAAAAGGCGTTAGGGGTAAAGAAGTGCATTCTGTTATAAAGGCAACACCACACAAAAACAATGTGTAGTGATTTTCTAAAGTATAATTTGCCATAGTTTACTCAAAGTACTTTGAGAAAGTTGTTGTTTTTCAGGGTATTCGTTGCTGAAAGTTTACCCTTTCATAAACTGCGTTTTAAAAGTTCGCTCCAGTCCACTGGGGAAAAGGGAACTGCCGACAACTTCTTGTCTGATTATTTAATGCCAAGCCATGCAAACAACAAACAGCAGCTTTAAAACTCCACTGGGTCTTTTAGAGAGACTAACATTAGCTTGTGGCAGGACACTCTGTCTCAATAAAAGCGGAGCGGCTTGGCCCCAAAACTGCTCGGACTGTCTGGGTGGGGGATTGTGTTTGCAGACTGCTCCATTGGCCAATGTATTTATGGCGGGTTCTTTTGCATTCTCACTCCTGTTCCCATGTAGCCATTCTCTGCCCCGGGAATGAAAAAAAGAGAGTCGGAGCTACGGCCGCAGAATATCTCTAAGCCTATAATTAAAAGTCATCTCCAAAACGGCTCCGAGATAGCTCTTCCCTACACTTCCCTTTAAGATGGCAGTAATTAAACAGCCCAAGCGATAACCTGTTCCTTAAAAAAGGATTCAGATGAGTCGCTTGAGTGCTCAGCCGCAGGAAAACAGACTGCCCTCTGGGGAAAAAGAAAACAATTAGCCTGAGGCGGCAGTTCAGCTGTAAAAATAAACATGGTGGTTGAGGAAACTTCTCTCTGTGATTAAAGACAACTAGCCTATTCTTAAATGTGCGAGAAGATTTCACTATGAGAAACGTTCACAAAACACTGCATTTCAGGTCAGCAAGGTCTTAGAAGCACCTTCGAATGATATTAAAGCAGAAATATGACGTTAAATCCGCATGGCTGAGAAACATTTTCACCCTGTAGGCCTTGACGGTTCCAATATAGCACAGTAAGAGCTCTTGTTACAACAGTTGCACAATTGCATGGTTGTGTGTTCTGGCAAGCTTTCAGTGAGAGATGAATAGGTAATGGGATATAATCATGCCAAATGTAACAAAGAGCTGAGGTTTTATATATATTGAATTCTGTAGACTTCTGATCTTGAATGTTTTCAGAGATGGTACAATGATAAGAGTTAATCAAACAATCAAAAACTTCATAACAAAACATCAACGTCAGGCTGTTGACCAGATCCGAGTAAAAACAAAAACCTATAACAAGCCAATGAAAAAACAGAAAAATCTCAATCCAAAACTTGCCACGACTTGCTCCAACCAATAGAAGATCAGTTTGTTGTGAAAGAAATTCAATTTTCATTAACTCGATGCCCTACTCAACACAAATAAGTTACACATGACATTCCTTTATGACGACGCAAATAACTTTGGACAGCCTCGTTTCTGCATTTTTTATACATTGTAGGAATCGTACGCATTACAAAAGCAAAACATAACTCAAGAAAAAGTCAAAGAACTCCACATGCAGCCATGGAAGGATGAAAAACTGGGAAACAACACAATAGTTAAACCAAAAAATAGAATAAAACCACCATGCTATTTTATTACATATTAAACAAGCCAGTTAGTTGCTTATTTTGTGCATCAGTGTTACAAAAGAGAACAAAAGTATTTATGATGCACTCGGGAGCTATAGCTGTACAGTATACGAACACACAGATATGCATCGCTTTCTCTTCCTCTGTGGCCAAATTCATACATCATTAGTAAAATAAGCAGTGCATTTTAAAAGCCAATTAAAGGTTCAACTTGGCAGATTATGGTTTGTAGATAAGGCCTCGACATCTTGCCAGACAAATGAAAACATTAAATAGCTATAAATAGCTTTGTGCTTCAGTTGTCTCCACAACATGGCCTTATTGGCACCATGTCAGTGCTAAACGCCAGCCATGTTCGAATACTTGTAGGTTAATGTCAGTAATCTGTGCTTTCATTGTCTGTGCACCAGAAACAAAGCTTGAGCTATCAGACCCTGACAGGTCAAACGGGACACATGGATTCTAACAAGATTTAACCATGAGCCTCTAGTTGCGGTCAAAGCTTGTACTGTTGCATTTTTCACTCTTTAACAAGGCTTGACTTGTTGCTCTAAAATGTTAAAGAGCAAGACTGAGGGCAAAATAAACCCGTTGACAGTGTATAACTTGCTTTCTTGGAGGAAATGCCACAAAATGTTTTAAGAATGAAGAATAAATTTGCAAATAACTCACTTGCAGCCACCGGGTTGCTTACAGGATCCGTGTTCGGTGCTGCAACCTTGTCTGCAGATAGCTGGAAAACAGAGAAAATGGAACAAGAGGTTTAGGCTGTATAAAATTCCACCGTTGGCCTCAATGTCCCCTGTTCACCCATGAAAACGCTCTGGGAATGTATGGGGTGGGAATCTTTCAAACCCCAGATCAGCTCACTGAATCCTACTCTAATTTGAGGCCTGTCGTCAGGCTTTGGGTTCTTTGCGCTCCGTTCACAGCTTGTTTGTTTCAAACTACCCTCACCCATCAGCGTCCTAAAATGGCAACACTGTCTAAAAGCATTTAAGCCACGAAATTATCATAGAAGTCAGAATAAGCAACATGAAACGCAATTTACAAACCATTTTATTTAAATATCAGATGTATTTAGGAATGCTCAAATGCACAAAAAGACTTTTCCTGCCCTTCATGGTTAAGTATGATTAAAAAAAAAAAGTGTAGCAATTAGACTTGGGAACAATTTATAGCTGATATTTATTTTAATAGAAAATAGACAAAAATAGAAAACACTTATTTTAAATTGTAATAATATATTTTACATTATTACTGTTTTTACTGTATTGTTCATCAAATAAACACAGCCTTCTTTCAAAAACATTGAAAAATCTTACAACCACAATCTTTTTCAAATACATACTAGTGTATATTCACTATAGAAATGTCCATGACTTTTCCAGGTCTAAAAATCAAAAAAAAAATTCCAGTTTTTTATGACCGTAGGAACCATGTGTATATGAAACAGAATATTCAATGCCATTTGTTTTGTCAAATTTCAATGAGAACTTAGCAGTAACAGTCTACTTGCTCACCCGTATTGCACTCAGGACCTGTCCAGCCTTCCAGGCAGGTCTTGTTGCCATTCTGGTCACAGGTGTAATGTCCAAAGAACTCGTCACGTGGCCGGCAGAACTTGTTGCATCCAAAGCCGTAGTAGTGTTCATCGCAGGTTACCCGGATCTGGTACTCAAACTGGGCGACAGGGCCGTTATGGGTCAGCCTTTGCCATTGTCGATTTGGGTTGATCATGCCAGAGTGGGATGCTTTCTCGATGAGCTTTCCACCTAAACAGTCAGTGTGTGACAGTCAGAAAGGGCTTGACAAAACAACACAACACACTATTACCAGGAAACATTAATGTCTCGATATCTGGTTGCTCATAGATATTGCTGGCCTTAAATGACCCATCATGTCTTATATAGCAGAAGGAAAAGCACATTCACTATTAATTACATTGTGCAAACAATAAGTAATTCCAGCACTCATGACATCAGTGAATAAACACACACCCTCTCTCTCTCTGTCATATTCACTCTAGTAGATTCAGATCCCATGTAAATGGGTGGATTGGATCAAACTGGACCACAAGAGGGCCCATGCAAAATTTCATAGAGAAAAAAAAAAAAATGGGACTATACTGTAGAAATAAATGTTAAATTATTAATCATTTTGAGTTGTTTTGAACTTTTCTAGATAATATTTTAATTTATTTTGGATTTAGTACTATGGCAATGTAATCCCAGTTATTTAATTTTTAATCATCACACTTACTACTTTTCAGTGTAAGAGGCCATTCACTCAAAAATTGCATTTAAAAACTCAATATTCAGGACAGAGGAATGAAAAAAGATGCTGCGAAACAATGAAAAAGCAATACAGTGGAATGCAAAAATGTGTTCTGTGTGAACGGCCTCTTAGCAGCTTTTATATTTTTGGAAGGCGGTCCATTGGGGATCATCCTTGGCATCAAGTTTGAAATCCCCTGGATTAGAACAGTAACATTAAATTTAGCATCTTGGAGACACTTACTGGAAACCATTAATGTAAATACTAGTAAACTAAATAAACTGAGCTGTATTCCCTTCAAACTTTCTGAGCACAATTAAACACACCCATCCACCCACATATTTTATGCTTAAATTCTTATACTCCCAACTAGCAAAAATAACTAATCTGTATTGTTACAGCAATGTGAAATTAGAATATTAGAACAATTCCCAGCTGTGCTGTATTTAACCGCAGAAGATGAGGTAAACTGACAGCTCATGTCTTTCACCATTTCAATCCTGAATCTGACTAGGACAGGGGACTGTGAAATGTCTGTTCCTCCCTTTCCTCCCATAAACACTTATCTTTAAAGTTCACCATGGGTAGATTTTACTATCATTACCAGAAGAGGCAGAATACGTGAAAAGAGATGATATTATGGAGGCCAGGTGGGCCTATAGTTCATATGACTTTGGAATGCAGAGAGTCGTTGTGGCATTTCACTTGCACCCTGAGCCCTGCGGCCAGTGCCAAGTGTCACGTCTTTACTACCTGCAGCCTGATCCACTTCACTGTGGGGTGAGGAAGTCACATTAAACTGACAGAAAAAAAATCCTCTCCACTCTTAGAACAAAGACTAAGGAGAGCTGCTAGCAAAAAAATGAAAAACAAATGTTTCTTTTCTTACTGTATTCCACTAAGGACAGTAATATTTTACTGTTCTAAAGTGTGGGGTCCAGTAGGGTTTTTGGTCCCACTTTAAATTAGGTAAATTAGGTGGCCTTAACTACTATGTAGTTACATCTAAAAATAAGTACTATGTACCTATTGAGTTCATTTAGTATTGCAAAACACTTTTGTTCCTACTGAGGTGGATACGGGTAAGGTTAGGGACACATTTGGTGGTATGGATAGGTTCAAGGGGTAAGGGATGGGTCAAAAGTGTAATTATGAAATGTTAGTACGTAGTAGTAAAAAGACACCTAATATAAAGTGGGACTGGATTTTTTTTTTTTTTTTTTTTTTAAAGAAGCTTTTATTCAGCATTAAATTAATCAAAAGTGACAGTAAAGACATAATGCTATAAAAGATTCTATTCCATGTTGTTTTTGAACTTTTGACTAATCACATGAATCCTATTCAAAGATTTCTGAAAAAAATTATCACTGTTTATATTCAAAAACTGTTTTCAACATTGATAATAATGGAAAATGTTTCCAAATCAGCATGTTTCTTAAGCACCAAGTCAGCATATTAGAATGATTTCTGAAGGATCATGTGACACTGAGGTAATGATGCTGAAAATTCCATTTTAAAATGTATATATAAAAAAGAAAACAGTTATTTTTAATTTGTAATAATATTCCACAATCAATCAAATAAATGCAGCCTTGGTGCAGTGTAAGACCCATCTGCAACTTACAATGCATTCCAGAAGGTATACTGTACATCAAATTTATTTTGGTGTTGCTAGTGCCATGTTCTACTGTTTGAGCTTTGGACTAAATCTGCCTTTGATGGACAAAATGTTATTTTGCAATAATTATAAAACTGAAGTTGTTACAATATCTTCTCAAAACAGCAAAATCTCAAATGTAGGCGAGGCTGAATTGGCAGCAGATTTGGGGAATTCCAGATTCTAATATTTCATTCAAAGATTTAAAGTCCAATAAACAGAAACAAATACCTCTAAAACTTAGCAGGTCACATAAAAGACAAAAAAAATTACAGGCTCCAGCCTCAGAGAAACCATTATCATATGCAGTCTATAACCTGATACATACTGTAGAATACAACAACATTTAAAGGGATAGTCCTCCAAAAAAAGAACATTTTTACTCACCCTCAAGTAGTTCCAAACCTGTATAAATTTCTTTGTTCTGCTGAACGCAAAACAAGATATTTGGAAGAATGTCAGTAACCAAACAGATCTCGCTACCCATTGACTTCCATAGTAGGATAAATAAATACTATGGTAGTCAATGGGGGGCGAGATCAGTTTGGTTACTGACATTCTTCCAAATATCTTCCTTTGTGTTCAACAGAACGAAGAAATTTATACAGGTTTGGAACAACTTGAGGCTGAGTAAATGACAGAATTTTCATTTTTGGGTGAACTGTCACTTTAAGCTTTTCTGCAACAACAACTTTGAACTTTGCATATCTGGACATAACTGAAAGTCGCTATATCAAAGTTAATGGTAACACAACCCAGAAGAGCTATTCAAATGACTCAGTTTAGTGTCTAAATGGGATTGTTTCTGGGAGTGTTAAGCCCTGTTGAGATGTAAGAAGAGAGAGGTTATAGCAAACATAACCTTGCGCTTGAGCTATGCACCGTGACAGAGAGGCCGTGAGACCTTGACTGCCAACACCTGCCATTAGTCATCAGGTATTCGGAAACATTTTCATAAGCATGAGGCCCCCTCAACAATGTTTCTCACAGACACACACACACACACAGTCTTCCTCTCCTTCTCTTCCCTGTCCTGTCACACACACCTGTCAGCACATTTGGTTTAAAGACCTATAAGCGGAAATGGTACAAAAACAAACTCATTTTGTTACATTTCCCAAAGTTTAAACAGAAGAGAAAAAAGAAACAAAACAAAAATAGAAACAAATGAATCAGACAGAAACAAACAGACAAAGCAACTAACGAAAAATTAAAGAGAAACAAACAAAACATTAAAGAGAATCAAACACAAAGTATTCAACACAATATAAATCAACCAAAAAGCAAACAAAAAGAGCAACAGATAGTGGAGTATAAAAATCCCGCTACTCACTTTCGCTGGCGGTCTCATTATTGAAGTCCAAGGCCTCTACTATCAACGTGTAGGACCTCTGGAAGAGAAAAACACACATGCAGTCAGCAATGAAACCAAAACAAAGAAACATCAAAGATCATTTTACATCAACAGAGCTTTAGTCAGGGACCTTGACTCGTAACCAATAAACACCAATGACAAAATATGACCATGGGGACATGCTGAGAAATGTGCCGTGAAAGATCAGAAGAACAACACAACCTTCACCTTATCTGGCAGTGCTTTCCTGAAACTTTGGTCAGATACAGTATCACCATCTTTACAATTCAAACAATGATTAGCAGACCAACAAGCATCCTTGTTTTGGTAATCTGACTGTGGGAGACTATTGTTCAGCTAATCAAAAGAACCAAGCAACTCTCTGCCTGTCAGTCACAAATATCATTTTTAATTTACACAAGACAATTATCAACTAAAAACAAAGTTATGTGTTTTGGCTGTTCATTTACACAACAATGGCATTTTGGGGGCCTGAAAATGCAAACTTTTTGAAAACGGGTTTCAAAGTGCAAGTGAAAACCGTTATCGTGTCCGTGTAAACTACAAAAACACAAATTTGTGAAAACTCTGATGTCATCCACATGTGTATTACATGTTCAGTCTATAGGCGCATAGTGTTTCTTTACAAAGTGACATCGCCAACTACTGGCCTGGCATGCATAATACAGCGTTTTTAGTTGTTTTCGTGGATCCAAATGTTGATCATTTTGACATTTTTGTAAACGTACCATAACTTTCATAGTACAGTGACACTTCATAACATTATTTAATCAACTAATTTTTTTAATTCGAAATAGAAATTAAAACCAAGCAATAATAAAAAAACAAATCAAACATATTTAGGCTTTTCATTGTTCACTGCAGCATCAGGCTGTTTCTCTTCATTCTGAATTTCTTTTTCCCAGATCATAATGAAATTTCCAGAAATGACAGACCTCAGACGTAAAATGTGTTTATTATGTGTGAGAATCTAGTAGAGTAGAATCACTGGGTTATGTTAGCCTCACTGACAGTTACGTGGCATCAGTTCAGCGGTCATTGTAAGGACATTAGGTCCAACATTCAAATAAGCCCTACTATCTTAGTACTAGCTTTATTATGCAAAGCATCTATTTAATTTGCAGACTGACAAACTGGAAGGAAACATTTATACTATTCTGAATATATAATGGTTGAGAAACACAGTGATGGAATTGGATGGACACATGGTTCTTTAATATTTACCATGATGCTGAATGACTATCATATTCATGTACCACATTATTTACATGGTACTCCAAGAATACCATTGTTTTCCCAAGAGGTCAAGGTTTAGATGGCTATCACTACCCAGTGACCCCCTACTGGTAGATGCCGTAACTACACCATTAGGGTGCTAAAAAAAAAAAGTCTCCATTGACAGCTATACAGAAATACATTATTTAAAAATGTTTATATATATATATATATATATATAATATATATTATGATATTTTTGCTAGAGGCAACTGTTAAATGAACTCATAATAGCTGCTAGTGAACGGTTTGGAACTGTGCATGTTCTTGTGATGCCATCAGCCAATCAGCAATGTCATGATGTTGTACCTTTTCTGCCAGCTGCAGAGACCATGTGATCAGTCTCATATATGACAGAAAGAGTTACAAGAAGGAGAAGAAAATAGCAGGTTGAAAGTGGACTTTTTTTCTCCTTTGAAAAACCCACAAAAATCCCCTTTCACTTCTCTCTTTCAGGTCTTTTGTGTGCTGCGTTTTGTTCCTCTTTTTCCCCACGGAGAGGAATGCGGAGTGAGGATCTGAGGGAGTTGCGGGGGGTGCGCTGCTTTTAGCATGACTCCAATGCAGGCCGAGATCTCTGGAGGGCTTGGCTACATTTCAGCACTTCTGAAACGCTTTGTCTGACTTAAGGTCATCATGGCTCTCACCGGTATCAGGTAACAAGAGTCACAGAGAGAGAGAGAAATAGAGAGAGAGATTACTCCGCCTGAGAGAATAAAATGTGTGTCCATATCTAGGTTTCAGTGTTAGAAGTTGAACGGAAAAAAACAGAAGTATATGAGAGAAAACGAGCGTGTGTGTGAAAGTGCCTGTGCCAGAATTAAAGCGTCTCTTTTTCGGCATCTACTTGTCAGATTCACACTCTAGTACTCTTGACGAGGCACCACGGAATTTCCAACATCACCAAGGTTCTCACTGTCCAGTTGCAGCAACGAAGGACCCAGAGTTCCTCACGCCAGGCCATTCAAACAAACCAAAGCATAGCACCTCTCACTGTACAAAGAGCTAAAATTAGTCTGAGTCATTCTGATCTCGATGACCTGAAGAATATCAAGATAACCACCTCGCCAAAACAAAGCAGCCCCTTAAGTGGAAAATGTCAAGTAGTACTTGAGATGCGCCAATAGCTATCAAAGTTGTAGCCAATAACTGATAAATGACCAATATTTATTTAAAAACGAAACAATAAAAGCTGAAATCATTCATTTTTAATGCTAGAACTGAATTTAAACATCTAAATGAAAAACTAAAAAAGTAAAACTAACAATTGAATATCTAAAAGCAACACTGGCAGACAACCATTATGGTGCTGATTAGGGATGCACAATATTATAAGAAGGTCATAGGAATCGACCAATAAAGGCTTAAAATGTAATTATCAGCCTGATATGAAAAATTATCTCAGTATGCCTCGCTGATAAGATGTTGTGTTGATTGTGCACCTGCAATAACTCACATGTGTGCAAGAAGTGCTAGCGATTTTTCAACCGGATGATGAAAATAACTCAATGAATGATGAATCCAAGAAGCTCTAAAAGAATTTTAGTATTTTTATCTGAGGCTAAAGGCAGCATCCTTCAACTGAAGTCAAGCCACTTGTGCTTCATGCGTTGATGATTCCATTGCTGTTGACCATCTACAAATAAAATGTTTAGGTTACAACTACATCTATCTGAAAAAAGCAGCAATGATTGATTTTATTATTGTTACTCTCATTATAAAAAGAACCTTATTAACCTTTTGGTAAGCTGACCTCAGAACTCTGAAACCGGAATGAAAAAATACAGTCTGCATAATGAACTAAACAAAGGAATTTTCCAGACTAAGACAAAAATAAATGTATATTGGTATAGGCAAAAATACAATACGTGCTTCCCTAGTGCCGATATATTGTGCATTCCTAAAAGGTTCCAATTAGACTAGTGGTTTTCAACCAAGCTCTCCTATCTAAGCTGAATTAAGAATGTTAAAATTATTATAAGACTAATATGAAGACAAACCAGAAGTTTGCCGAGGTCCCTGGTTGCGAACCACTAGATTATACACATTTAGACAAGATGCATTTTTTTTTTTTTTACAAAGTCAAGCTATTTTTAACACATTTTTAACACATTTCCCAAAAAACAATGCACATGGCTAAGATGCTAACTGCCAAGGACATGCATCTGCATGTAGTAGCAGTATAAGCAGTGTTCCTTCAAGTGCATGAATTAAAAGATACAACTTCTCACACTAATTAAAGAACCAGCATTAAAAACCAACTACTCATCCATCACACAGCAACAAATCTTTTACAGTTGCCATGTTTATGTGCAAATATATCAGTTTATTTGATGCAAGCTGTGTCACCTCAGCTGTGTTGAGATACAACTTGTCCTTCCTCTCCTTCTCCATACTTGAACGCATTGTGAACACAAACATGCTGTTGATTCACAACCCCCATTTAATTGTCAAATCTTGCCAGTTTATGTATATCAAGTGCACAGCTCATTGATTTCAACTGCCCTGCCCTTTCAAGTGCCCGCTGCCGTTATATTGCGGACATGTCCGGACATGAGCTAGCACAACCTCCCATCAGACCAAGGGCAACATCACTGTGACTAAAAATGGTTTTGACTTAGTAACCTAAGCGATCGTTTTACCTGTCTGTATGTAGTTTTACATTTCTGCATTTGGCAAATGCCTTCACCCAAAGTGACTTTGCATTGAAGGCATACATTTTTGATAATAAAATGATGGCGTTGATAACGCCAAGCAGTACTGTTTGAGCTACAGGTGTGCCGTAAAGGTTTAATTCCATCTGGCTCTTTTAAGGAGCGGAAAAATAAGAGACAAAATGGGAGTAGTTGAGAAATAAATAGGGTAAATGAATGAAACACAATCACATATAACAAGAGTGCTATTTTGGGATCAGAACAGGGAAAGGGGCCACGATGGATCTCACTCCATAACTCACCATCAGGTTATCAGCTCTAAATGCCTGCTGCCGCCAAGTTCATTTTTCCCATGCTTGTCACTGACCTCAGTGTCATCATTGAACTCTAAGTATTCCGGCACCAGTCTCTCAAACTTTACATTGCATTTGTCTTATCACTGTGCCTACATATGATAAAGGTCCACACTTGCTCCCAAACCCACTGAGCTCTAATATGTGATGTTTTTGGCTTCCACAAACGGCTGCGGCTCCTAGTATTGTGGGTTTTTTGCTTTTATCACTTGCTGTGGGAATCTGTCGAGTGATGTCTCCGCTGGTAAAAGTGTGATTGCTAATAAGGATAGGCTGACATGGAGAGTGACAAATGGTCTCAACAATTGCTCCGGATATACTCCACCAGATTCCAATCAATCAAAGTCAACAGGGTTTACATTAGCAGCTCGGCAACTAGATTATGACCAAGAAGGTAGACATCCTCTTTTTGCCTTTCAGAAGCTGCAATCACAAGAGGAAGGTTTTTTTTTCTGGGAGATTCCTATCAGGAGTGGTGGCCAGAGATAAGGGGGGCTCGCAGGGAAAGCTTTTAACAATCTTTCACTGCTCTCTCTGGCGTGGAAAATGAGACAGGCTTCCCTGATAACAGGTCTGTCAGTCACCTGTGCGCACACAAGCGCTACTGGCAGCCATCTAATCTCCTGTCACTCACGAAGGTGATCACAGGCAGGGACTGAGAAGAGGATCGGATCAAACGGCACATCACCTGTCAGATATCCAGTCGAAAGGTGAATATTCAAGACTAGACATCTCAATAAAACAAAATGTTTCCTGGTAACATCATGAGTCCGAACAGAGTAAGTCATGTGTGAGGTGATTCAGAAAAGTTAGCTAAACAGAACATTAGAAGCACAGTACTACACTACTTTACAATGGCCTAACAATACCTCATTCAATCAAGACCCTAACAAGGGTGAGAAAAAAGACAAACAATGCATTTCCCAGCTCTATGGCTTGAGTAATGTGCGCTTAAGTGCCACATCAGAGGGGACCGTATAAAGCAAACATGTCATTATCCCCTTAGCTGCCCGTAGCTCTTTCCCTCAGGCTGTCGGACGGTTCACCTGCATTTTTATTGACCCTAAGCCTGCTGTCTTTCCCACACACACACACAAATGATGTAGAAACTTTCACTCAGAAGTTGCTAGTAAATTTCACAAACAATCTGCAAGTAATGCATTTAATTAAATGTGAAGTAGAAAGACTAAAATAGTATTTTCTTGTAAAACATACACCAATAGTCTTTGTTTTAGTTACAACTTTGAAAAATCATCTTTCACAGTGCAATGGCATAAGAGAATGCACTCAGAAAAGCAAAAGAAAACGCACTCAGAAAAGCAAAAGAAAGCTTTAAAATCTGGTTTGGATTGCTTTTGTATTTACTTTGAAAAGGACATGCATTAAGTACACACATAAATACTAGTTTGGCTTTTGGGAAAGGGAACGGGTTCACAGACCATTAAAAAGAATGGAAGATGGGACAGGAAAAAAGGAATTATCCAATTTGTTGGTGAACCAGCTTTTTGGCTCATGCTGAGCAGACAGGCCCCAGGTGCATTCAGGGCCACGGGGCCAGAGAGCAGCGCTGTAATTTGCTGAAACGGCCAGTATGAGAAGTAAGGTCAGGGCTGGGGCGGGTTTGTCTAGGAGCCGATCTCATCACTGCTGAGTCGAGCGCAGCTTCCTGTTGCTTGCCCTGGACCGGCATTATTCCTGGACTGGCTCCATTATGCACAGTAATCCTCCCTGTAGCCAGTTTGGCCCGGCTATTGTCACCCCGTTTCATGTTCGCTGAAGCTGGCTCTGTCTGGGTGGGCCATGCCTAAAACCCTCGCTCTCTTTTACTCTCTATACCCCTCTCTAAAACTAAAAGCACAGGGCAATCAAATGCAGTAAAAGGTGCGAAATAAATGGGTGGTATTCCTGTAAATGAAACATTTAAAGTTTGGTGACGAGATTTGGCTGTTGTGTCTGGGAACTTACTGAGAGTAATTACCAAGGGTTGCAAAGTTAAAAGGTGCCATACCTAGTCTCCAGTCAGCCGTGACTGACACAAAGCCTAAACTTCAACTCTCCCCAGCTGCCAACCGAAAAAATAATTAGTGACTGACTGAAGAGTGCTATAATGTAATTGTAGGTTTAATCATAATTTGGATGATTAAAAGAAACCACTTTCTGTATGCTTTGGAAGCGAACATCACAAAAATAGCTGATGTGTTATATGATCAGCACATGCCCACTGGCCATCTAGTTCACATACTGGACAGGTGGGCAGCTCACTGGGGCGAACAGTTCAATCAGGGACACGTTTGCTTTGTCAGGCCGACAGTTTGTCCTTTGATTTTTTTTTTTTATCATTTTGACCCCGCTGAGAATGAATCCACAATGACATCATCAAGCGAGCAGGTGCACGAGCGCACACGCCAACAGAACGTGCGAAAGGACAGTTCAACGTCCCCACAGTCAAGAGCTCCTGAGAAACTAACATGAACGCAAGGTTCCCACACTTTCTGAACAATGTATTTTCACAACTGTTCCATGACTTTTAAGATTTGATTCATTTGCATAACTTTTACAGGCCTTAAAATCATATTCCCTGACATTTTCATGTTTTCCAGGACCGTGGGAACCTTGTGAATATCTCAGCAAGCTATTTCTGAGAGTGGGGAATCCTGGAAAACTGTATCAGGTAGATCAATACCACTGAAATAGCTCCAACTAAGGTATTGTTACCAAAATAAGTAGTTACAACCAGACTCTCAGCCAACCCTGTGACCCTCAGAATGAAAATAGCTAGATTTTCTCAGATTATTAAGAACTTTAACATCACTACATTGTATAATGGTTAACAGATCATTACAAAAAAAATTAAGTTCTCTACGTTTTATCTACCTTACATTCTCCATTGACCCTTCTTGGAGTACCATCAGGGACCCCCAGGGGTCCACAGTCCCACAATTTATTTAGTTGATATGGCCTAAATGTGACCCTACATACTACAGTAGGGATTCCTTTACACTGGTGCATATCATTACACACAGGTTTACTGCAAATCACCTGCAGTTTAGACTAGCTTGATAACACAGGTTATAAAAGCCCCTTAAACAGATGACTACCATTTCAGGAGATCACGGTCAACTCATAAATTCTTTAGAGCTGCAAGACAAACATTGGTAAATCTCTTCAGCTTATGTGCTTCACACCAAACAAATCGTCTTTTATTTGCATTCTAATGCAGTGACACAAATTAAGGGGTTGAGTAGGTGCAAGATAACTGTTTATTTGATGTATTTATTTACCAAGTTAGCTGACTGCCAGAAACAACATTTAGGAACCACTTATGATCATCATCATCATCATCATGAGAAGTAAATTTACTGCAGGCCACTGTCAACAGGCATGAAGTGCTAATCAAGATGTTATAGACGTTTGTTATAGACTTGCTCATACATTTATGTATGTTTTATGCCTTAAAACATCTTTGTTTTCATTCATTTGACATTTAATTTGATTTTAACATTCAACTCTACTTTCTCAATTCAAGTGAAATGAACTTTGGCACCACCTTGAGAATGTAATGTAGTGATTAAACTTAGGCTCTCGATTTTAGAGGGTTGTTGTTGTTGTTGTATAGTGCACATGGACACGACTAAAACGTGCAGCTATAAACTCCAGGGCAAACCGCACACGTGGATTGAAACATAGCTATGATGTATAATCAACGTTGCCTCATCAGAACACGCTATGACCTCATTAAATATGCTCTAAAACAAGAAATCGCCATGAGAAAGGGTAGACGTCTACTCACCGGCCAAGCAAAACTGAAGGGTAAAACAATCCTTGACTTTTCACTCCGCGTTCCCTTGGTCGAAAATTTATTCCCACCGAGAACGGGCGTAGATCCAGTTCCGAAACTGCAAGCCCCAGCCGCGGAAACTCGCGATTGATATTCCTTCAGACAAACTTTAAAATATGTATCACATTCGTCCCGCGTGCATTTGCGATCCGCCGGGTTCCTCGCGCCGTCGCAGCACGAGCCGTTCTGCAGCTCGCCGTTCGCATTCTGCATCGATACGATTTCCAGCTCGAAGTGCCCCGATGCGTCAGACACCTGTTGAGCAGAACAAACTTTAAATTCACGTAGGCTAAATAATGTACAGTAAGTTCAAATTCGTCTCGTTTTATAAAACAGCTAAACCGTTTGCAAACTGTCTGTCAAATGTCAAAGTGAAAAATACAGAACTTTTGTGCTGCGGGTCTAAACAAGGTTGGTTTTTTTTATCAATATATTTGCTATTTTCTAAATATATAACTTTGGGATATATTTATATACATAACGCAAAGGTAGAAAAAACATTTTAATTAGCCTATTTAAAGACTCACCTTCGTCGGTAAGCATAACAAAAAGGCATGAAGGTAAAAAGCAGAAAATACTGGACTCCGTCGCACAATCATGCCTTCTTGCTGGTGTTGCGTTGAGACTCAGAAGTTCTAGCCGCCTCACGGCTCTAATGTACACCCCGATTTAACATGCACGGGTGGAGAACAACTTTATTTCTTTCAGAAGACTATTTTCCAATGTGTAGGAAAGTGCCTCCTATTATCCAAGCGTATCTGAAATTCTTATCTTTCTTATTCTGCTTCTCTCTCTCAGCGGCGGGTATACATTACACAGAAGCCATGAGAGCGTTTGTCCGCGACTGACTGACTGCGCATTCAATACACCAAGTTCAGTTAATGGGGGTGGCAAACGCATGCGTAATTTTAATATTCAAAAGTAAAAGGGTGTGGCTTTTAGGAAAGCCCCGCCCGTGTCCCCCAGTCCCACAAGATGACGGGTTTATCTGAGAGGGCTAACCGCATGTTCTTACAATGCAAAAAGTTAATAATTTAAAATGGAAAGGAATGCAAATTACTACAGGTATTAGTTAACTGTATGTTACGTTACCATTTATGGTAAAAAAAAAAATATTTTAAATTGCATACAATTGTACTGTAAAATGTTATAAAAACATAAATATCTTATAAATTAAGATAAAAGTTGGTAAAAGTTTTATATTTAACTAGGCAATACATATTCTTTATATTTTTAACTAACATCTATCTATCTCATCTATTTCTGTGGATCTTTGCAATAACAATAAATGCATCAGCATCTAAAGATTTTTCAGAATTATGGAATGCACATTTAGAAACTCTGAAAGTCATACAATTTATCAGTGTAGTAATATTGACACAAAAAGGGTCATTCATCTCATAATGTCAACATTCACTGTTTTAAAAGACTCTTTCAATGGCTATGTATTTTTTTTTTTTAAGCCTCTATGAGCTAGACATCCCTCAGGCATGGTCCACATACAGTAATCTTGAGGTAATTGCCCCCATAGCTCTTGCTGCCCTCTTGTGGACATGGGGCAAATCTTTAAAGCTATTTGAATACAGAATATTGCAGACAGGTTTTATAAAGCAAATCTAGGCACGAGTATCGGACAGATATCTTCTAGATATTTCTCTAACATTACAGGTCATGCTACAGGTCATACCACAGACCTTAGTGCAAACAGTCACAGCATGAGACAGTGGGTAATCAGTAACCAGTGGGTTATTTCGCCACATCATTTTACAGCCGCTGTAGTATGTGAAACAGGCAGGATTGTGGTATGAAATCTACTGATAAGCAATCCCAGTAGGAAAAAGTGCATTTCTACATGTCAGTCAAATTGCTTTTTAGTCACAGTGCTGGGAGTCTATTAATCTTGATACTGAAAGACAAGTGAGGGTCTCTCTCTGTGTTGGATATGAGTAGAGTAGGGAAGCAATACCACAGAAAGAAAACAAAATAAAAGGAAATACAAGCATTTAAAAAAAAAAATGTGTTAACACATGAATACCTAAAACCCCTAACTGGTGAGGGCTTAAATGTGATGTTTATAACATTTACACTCTGCTTGTCTGCCATTAATCAGTCAAACAGATAGCCACGCCCCAAACTTACACTATTGGCTCTGCTTTGAATGAGCCATATATAGACCTTATGTAGTCCCGCCCGTTTTTTTCTTTTGTCAAATCAACTTTAATAATTAATGTGGTTCAGATAACATAATATTTTGAGTTTCTGTTGATTAAACCAGTCGCCTTCATAGTATTAATTTCAATGAACTCACAATTTTAAGGCAACCAACCAACCTTACTTTTTTAAGTTAAACCAACAGTTATTTTTTACAGTGTGGTTACAGTTGTCTACCCACATCGAGTTGGGATTTGAGAAATAATTTTTACATATAAAAATATATATATATATATATATATATGCATGTACAATATAGGCCTACAATACACTTTAAAATTAGCTATAGACGAAAGATTTGAAGAGATTTATTTTTAACACCATTGAGCCTCTTCACCTATATTTTTGTAATGACAGTAGAATCACAGCAATCACTAATGTGTGTGGCCACATAAAGGAGATCCATAGCAAGTTGAGGGCAAGATGCCAGGCTGATATTTCCTGTCGGTGAGGTTCAAGATTAAAGGTGTGCTGGACCTTTTGTATCGGCCACTGTGCCTTTAAAAGATTCTGACCCCCAAGAGAGGTCTCGGGTTACTCACTGCATTCAAATAGCCACTCTGTGTAATAAGGGTTAATTAGACTATTTAGACCTCAAAACTTGAGCGCTTTCCCCTCAAAGGGTTTCACCAATTTTGATATCCGCATTCACATTTCACCTGGAATGACAAAGCCCTTCTATTGAAAATCAGACAGGTTTGTGGGATTTAAACCATTGCCTTTGTTAGAGAGTCCTGACCTGCCACTTTAGGTTGGTGCTGGTTTAAAAGCAACTATAGATTAGTAAGGTTAGTCATTGATTATAGAGTATATCATGTTCACTCTGCTATTGTAACATCAAAAGTTGTTGAAGCTGTAGATCTGAAGTTTAAAATCTACTATGAGAATGTAATTTGAAGATTTCCTATTGTAACATTAAGAAATTGTCATGATTTTTGCTGACAATTGTTTATTTTTGTATAAACATATCATGTATAAATGATATAAATATAATAATTATATAAATAAATAAGATGTTGCTGTGTTTTTTATTACTTTTTTCATATCAGCATATCCACAGTCCAGAACCTGTGTTTGTAAAGCTGCTCCAGGGCTAATGTGATTTGAGTAATGACCACACAATTGAGCCGCAAACCTTTGGGGAGCCCAAATTCGCCTGGAGACCCGAGATGTGTACGGGTCATCAGATTGAACTAGACTTTTCCGGTCCCACTCTGCCTGCTCGCCCCCTTTTTCATCCTTGACTGGGATCAAACCAGGCAGTTATGGGCCTCTAAATCACGCCTGAAACCAGGAACAAAGGGTCAGATGGCTGTTGCAGAGATGACTATCTATTGTCTGACACTCAGTACTATATACAAATCCAATTACTTAAGCTTGTTGCCACCTCTCGTATTACAGTTCACAAATGCAGCAGACGTGAGTCCAGCCTGACAAGAATGTGGTGGAAAAGATTAATAAGAAAGCCCATGTCCTTTCACTGCAGCTTCTTGGATCTTGACAGTCTCTGAGTCTGATTTATTCATTTGAATCAGATTTTTTTTTTTTTTTGTCATTGCCATTGGGCCATATATTATGTATTATGATTTTTATAAATATCCTCAAACAATAATGATGATCAGTATGTTTAACATTATTGTTCTTTTTCTTCTTCATAAACAAAGTTTGTATAAGGATTTGAAATACACAAAGGATTTATGAAAGATCAATGCTGCGCATCTTCAAAGTGCACACAGCTGGACAATGGTGAAACAGAACATAGTTGGCAGATGATTTTACAGAAATAAAACATCTCTCGGAAATAATTACATACTAATGTTGATCCAAAAATAATATTGTTCTGCAGAGTCAAAATGCGACTGGACAGAGAGTTGCTTTGTTTTTGTTTGTTTGAAAAAAAAAAAAAAAAAAAAAAAAGCTGCAAAATGACATTTTTGTACATCTTGAATGGTGGTCAATGTACTTGATTTGATATTCATCCCCATATGTACACTGTAAAAAAAAGAATTGTTGGTTTAACTTAAAAAAGTAAGTTACCTGGTTGCCTTAATTTTGAGTTCATGTAAATAAAAAATTTGAGTTAATACAATGAAGGCGATTGGTTTTAATCAAAAGAAGCTCAAAATATTATGTTATCTGAACCACATTAATTATCTAAGTTGATTTGACAAAAGAAAAAATGTTGTGATAAATCATGAAAATAATTTTATATGAGAGATTCCTCAATTTTTTTTTAAAGCAATCCTTATTTTTAAAAGATGAATTCTAATTTAATTCTAAATAAATTTAGGACTTCTTAATTTAAATAAATGTATATAAGTGCACTAATTAGGAAAATTCTGCTTTGCACTCTTTTACGAATAAAAAACAGTCAATTCAAATAATATTTTTAATATGTTGATTTTTTTTTTTTATAACAAATAATGTATATGATCCCGCTTTCAGAAATCATTCTAATATTATTTGGTGCTCAAGAAACATTTCTTATTATTATCAGTTGTGCCGCTTATTTTTGTGGAAACTGTGATTCATTTTTTTGTTTTTTAGAATTTTTTGATGAACAACGTTCAAAAGAAAAAGAAAAGAACATTTTGTCACATTCTGTTGGTGTTTTGATTTTGTTTTCATATACTTTTAGTTTGTATCACATTATTTCCTGTGTTTCCTTCTGTTGTCATGGTTTCTAGCTTTTTTCTTTCAGTTCATTATCTTGTGTGTATATATTGCTATCAGTTCTCAGTTCATGTTGTTTGTGTTTAAGTACATAGTGTTTCACCAATGCTATCTCACGACCAATTCGTATGCATTTTACGAGGTGGCTAATTCGTAAGATTCGTATTACATCACTCGTATGAATTCATACGATTTGTCTAAACCCCAGTGACAGGGCGGGGTTTGAGTAGGTCATTAGTACGAATTCATACGAATTTGGCAACTTGTAAAATACGTACGCTTTAGCAAAAAACGTACTAATTCGTACGAGCAAAGTCATACGAATTAGACACCTCCTAAAATGTTACCGTAAGATCGGGTTGGTTTCATTTGTTTCTCGCATTGTTTCTTGTTATTTTGTTTTGTTTGATAAAAGTTTTATACTACTAAAGATCCGCTACGCCTCACCTCGTCATCATCCTCATTAAAACTTGAAATATTTATTTGAAATAGGAACCTTTTGCAACATTTTAAATGTATTTACTGTCTCTTTTGGTCAATTTAAAGGGTCCTCACTGAATAAAAATATTAATTTCTTTAAAAAAAAAAAACTTACTGACCCCAAACTTTTGAACAATAGTGTAGTTTGATTAATTTTTTTCTAATTTTCAAAGAGTTCCCTTAATTGAAGGAACACCCATATTCAGATTTACAAGTCATGCACACTTTATACATAATGGACATTTTCATTTCAGTGCTTGTGTATGTGTACTTTCGTGTATGTTTATGTAGCTCTTCATCTATGTGCTCTCAACAACATTGTCAGTCTGATGGCACTTTGTGAGGATGGGGAGAATGATCCTGGCCAGATGACACATGTAAAAGAAGACACAATAAAGGCAGTGGTATTTGAGGTAGTGATAGATAGAGTGCTTTGGAACATCTTTCTGCTTAGTGCTTCTCACTCACACTTTTGGAATATTTACACTTTATGTTTATGTGACCAGCTTTTACTTACCACGTCTTTAGACAGCAGAGACAGTGGGCCCTGAAATAAATATTATTCTCCCCTTAAATGTAGGACCTCCATTGTTATTTTCAACATTTATCTTAAACTGACCCTTGTGAAATAAATAATGGACATTTCATTGGCGACTGTGTGGGCTGGCAGTTGGAAAGAAAAATAATCAAGTTGTAGGTTTAAGTTGCAGATTTGGCTTGGTCATCTTTTTTATGGTTTTATTACTGCATAGGATGAAGTATATGAACTTTGTGTGCCAAGTATAATCTTTTACCTGGATGAGATCTTATCATACAAAGATCTTGACGTAAATTGTAGGCACTGGTAAATTCATGCTCTACTTTCACTTACAGCTATGCAATTAGTATAAAACAAGTGGGCCTTTCATTATTGGATTATCAGAAGGGTTTGATAGAGGAACATTGGTCTCTTTACCCAGGCTCATTCTCATTATGAGATTTCCAGAAGGGTCAGGGTCATGGCTTCTGACCTCTGTTATTCTATCAGCAAGAGCGGAAACTGACCACTAACCAATCTGAGAGTCTCCCTTTCGTTTGTCAAAAGCAGGGGGCAAAATTTGGCTGGTTAGTAGTAACACATTTGATGCATTTAAGATTAAAATATTTACCAGGAAAACATTATTTATGAAAAGGCCAGAAATGGAATACTACAAGTTAGGGGCAAAAAAACAAAAAAACAAACACAAAAAAAAAACAAAAAACGAATGAATAAATATAGGCTCTGATGTTCCTTATTCAGGAACTCAATCAACAACATTTGGAAAGGTAAATATGTATTTATAGGACAATTTGAGCGCATTCAAGAAATAAAGCCTTGCTATGTTGTAACACCTGTTGAATGTTGCAACCGAAAACACCTGCTGATTGTTAAAGGATTAGTTCACCCAAAAATGAAAATTCTGTCATTAATTACTCATCCTCATGTCATTCCAAACCTGTAAAGCTTTCGTTCATCTTCGGAGCACAAATGAAGATCTTTTTAATGAAATCTGCGAGCTTTCTGTCCCTCCATTGTCAGCCTACGCAACTACCACTTTCAAGCCCCAGAAAGGTAATAAAGACATCATATAAGTAATCTATCCAGTGGTTTAACCTCAATTGTATGAAGTGACGTGAGTGATTTATTTGTGCAAAAAACAAGAAAAAAACATAATTTACCACTTTATTTACTAAAATTTTAATCTCCAATATGTGTTCAGGAGAGCACCATGTCGCATGCATGTTGTGTTGATGCAAGAGTTTGACAAGACATTGTTGCGTGAACTCGCAATTAGTATTTTGTTGAAAAAAAGTAAAATATTTAACAAGTAAAATATTTAACAAATGTATAACAAAGCACCCGTGTCGCTTCATAAGATTGAGGAGAAACCACTGGAGCCACATGGATTAGCCTACTTTAACGATGTCTTTCTGAGGGTGGAAAGTGGTTGCATAGGCTGTCAGTAGAGGGACAGAAAGAGCTCAGATTTCATTAAAAAGATCTTTATTTGTGTTCCGAAATTGAATGTCTTACGGGTTTGGAACGACATGAGGGTGAGTAATTAATGACAGAATTTTCATTTTTGGTGAACTAACCCTTTAGAACTCGGAAGTAATCCACATGGATTCACATGTTTCAAAAGACAAACAATCTGTTGCATCATTTTAAAGCATAATATGTTAATTTTCACTCATGTCACAAAAACACACTATTCATCGTTATGTCGAATTTAAGTAAAAATATTGATATGCTATTGGTAAACATCAGATTCTTTTCAAGGAATCAACTGATTTGCTTCACGAAACGGACTGAACAATTCGGCCGCAAATCGGCCTGACATGATTTTGAGTAAACAATTCTGTTTGTGTGTTTTTCGCCAATGCGAGATTTAGTAAAACATGTCAGAATTTAGTCAGGAACTTGGATTAATATGATCATCAGAGATAACACGTTTGGAGGATTTGACTGATGTAGCATTACAAGTAAGTTACTTAAATGACCTAGTCAAATAATAAAAAGCAAACATGTTCACAGCTTGTTCGAATGACGTTGCATCAAAACATATCAAATGTTTTTAATATCTTTATTAAAATGACAAGACATTTGGGAGATGAATTATAAATTAGCCTGTAAATTATTTTATATATTTTACACAATATTGTTTATTGTAAATGCAAATCATATTTAGGTTTTATAAAACGGTTAGTTCCTGTCCTTGATTCTGATTGGTCAATAACTGTGTTTTATTCATGATAAAACACTGCTATGACCGCTTCACCCAATAGTTCTGTGTATCACTACACAACACTCTTAGCAACCACTCTTAGCAACCACTCTTAGCAACGTAAACTGTTTGTTCTCAGTTGATATTGTTTATTAAAGCTTACTGTATTATGTAGAAGAGTATTGTGAAAAAGAGCTTGAGTGAGCGAGTTTATTACCTGCATTCAGATTTAGCATTTTCCTTCAGGTCAGTCCTATGTTCATAATAAAAAAAAATCTGTTTAAATGTCCTCTGCAATATCTTGTCCTTTTAACAGTTAAGGGGTTTTCCCGTGACTGACAGCGCTAGTCAAAGCATTTCTCAGTTGCATCTTGTTCCGTGTTCACAACAATTTAGTCTTTTCAATGTAAAAGTCTTCACTACTGACTGACACACTCATAAAGACAGTCTTTGCCGCCATCTAATGGCATAATAATGTAACTTCTGTTGCTGTTCACGGTCAAGGACTATTTCGTCCGGCAGAAGGAAGGCTTTTAGTAAGAGTTTACTTCATGAAATTTGCATTGTTACATATTTTTGGCTTTAATATTTGTATTGTGTCGTAACCGTTTTATAAAAGCAATAAGGTACTGAAGGCTAGTGCTGTATCGTGAATAAGTCACTGCTAAAGGGGTCGCCTTTCAGCCGTGACTTATTCACGATACAGCACAGCCTCTTATACCTTATTGCTTACATATAAGCTGTTTATGAGATGAGTTGTTCAAGATAAGATGTTGCTCATTGAATATTTTCAAGACATAACATAGCTCTTGGATAATTGCATTAATTTGGTATAATGTGCTGTTTGAATAATTTTTTTCTGTAAGTAAATGTGTCCCATAACAGGGTTGTTATGAAGATATAGTTTTTGGCTGTAAGACACAACCAATGGTGTTCTGTATTACAGACATAAAATCTGTCAAGACAGGTGTTCATGCAGCATAAAAAGTACTTATACTGAAGTAATATTTCATCAAGCTATCTAAATTTTGTGCTTTCTCCATCCACCCATGAGAAACAGTCCAAGAGGGCAGAGATGGATAGACTGATTGATCCTAAATCTGCTTACAAGGTGTTATGTTGTATCACAGTCTACAGTAACTATTGCAGCTTGTCTGCCCATAAGTGTATGACATCCCCTATGATGCCATAAAGGAACAGTGACGTCTTTCAGCTGTACACTACGTCAATTTTGTTACCAATAGGGATCCAAGTGGATTAGGGATGAGAGTGAGTGTTTGTAGGTCTGTGTGTCATGGGCCAGTGCTTGTAGGCCTGTGTGTGTCAATCAAAATGGCATTTACTGATTTGTGTGTCAGTTGAGAACATGCTCATTAATCCAGAGTTTTGATCCGATCATAGATGGGGGCAGAGATGACTTGTGTTGCCTACGCACTCAGTGAGTCTGAGCTGATCATCCCTTGCTAATGCTAAATAGTGTCGTCACTTTCCCTCTTGGTGATTAGCATTAGCACTCTTTGTCACATGCAGATGAAGAAAAAAGAGGAAATGTTGCTAGAATAATGTTTGTATGAATGATTAACCAAATAAAAATAACTAACTATAGGCATTTCTAGACACTATTTAGGTTTGCTTCACTGCCATCTTTCATCCAAGCAGCCTTAAAAATCTGTGATTGTGACACAGATTGTTAGCTATATGAGGAGGTTATTTCAGTCTGAATTGCCATTAAAAATTTAAAAGTTTATTACATTAAATATGATCCTTTCCTTAATCCTCAGTGGTGACACATGACAGCAGTCACAATGTCACAGGTGCATTTTCCATCTCCCATCTAAACATGTTCAAGTGAAATAATAATGCAAATAAAATGCAACCAAATGTATCTATTACTGATGTAAATCCACTAATGCACAAATGCAATTTTTATTATTTTTATTATAAAATTATATTTTTTATCCAAACGTAGAGCATAGCGTTGTAGGGTCACGTCACATGTACAGAAGAGAATGGTTATTATTGCAATATATGATGACAGTCAGCTAGTTGTCCACGGTATATAACTCTTTCAAATTATGGTTGTGAATCCAGAGTCACTTTATTATAGAATGCAGTTGTCACTCTTATTCATAACTGAATTATGTGTGAACATAAAGCAACTGTTCACACAGCCCAGGTTAACTGAACTCACTCTCAAAATTTGTTTGAACATAAAGCAACTGTTCACACAGCCCAGGTTACCTGAACTCACTCTCAAAATGTGTTTGTTAATCTGGAGTCTCTTTGGTTATAGAATACAGTTGTCACTCTTATTCATAACTGAATTATGTGTGAACATGAAGCAACTGTTCACACAGCCCAGGTTAACTGAACTTACTCTCAAAATGTGTTTGTTAATCTGGAGTCACTTTGGTTATTAAATGCAGTTGTCACTCTTATTCATTACTGAATTGTGTGTGAACATAAAGCAACTGTTCACACAGCCCAGGTTAACTGAACTCACTCTCAAAATGTGTTTGTTAATCTGGAGTCACTTTGGTTATAGAATACAGTTGTCACTCTTATTCATAACTGAATTATGTGTGAACATAAAGCAACTGTTCACACAGCCCAGGTTAACTGAACTTACTCTCAAAATGTGTTTGTTAATCTGGAGTCACTTTGGTTATTAAATGCAGTTGTCACTCTTATTCATTACTGAATTATGTGTGAACATAAAGCAACTGTTCACACAGCCCAGGTTAACTGAACTCTAAAAATTTTGTTAATCTGGAGTCACTTTGGTTATATAATGCAGTTGTCACTTTAGTTTTATTCATAACTTAATTATGTGTGATCATAACATTAACAATGGTTCTGTTCATAGAGCACAAGTTAACCAAACTCACACTCAAAATTTGTTCGTTAATCTAGAGTCACTTTGGTTATAGAATGCAGTTGTCACTCTTATTCATAACTGAATTATGTGTGAATATTATGTAATAACAGTTCTCACTCTCAAAATTTGATTGTGAGTCCAGAGTCACTTCGGTTAATCAATGCAGTTGCCACTCTAAATCTTAACTGGATTGTGTGAATATAGCAGTATTTAGCACTTTAAAACAAATTGTATTCTGCTTTTGTGTGAATATAGCCAGAGTGTCCGCACAGACCTTAAATTCCCCCCTTACGGTTAGTCAGCAGAGGATGGAGAAGCAAAAATGTTAAACTGATTAGGGGATGTTGGTGAACAAATCAAATGACACACTGTTTCCTCAGCGACAAGTGGGCCATCTCAAGTCCTGATGAATGCTCTCACTTTATGCACATAAGTGCCTCCTCTGTACACGCTTGAGCCGTGCGTGAAGGGTCGCATTAGCACAGCTGTGTGGGAAACCAATGTCGCCGCTAAAACCCCTCGTGCCCAGGCTAACATTAGCGTGAGAGAGAGACACCATCCACAGATGGGGAAAAAAAAAGTGAGAGGGAAAGAGGAAGGAAAACAAGTGTGGAACTGCTGGCACTGTGATCGCAATGTTAGGAATGGAGATGATTGATGTGACGAGGGAACAGATCGGAGGAAGTGAGGAGCGCTCGCTTGTATCTCTCTGCACGCACTGAAACAACATGAGCTCTCCCACACCGGCCCCCTGAGTCGAGAATTCTGCGGGACTTGGGGAGGGTTCCACTTCACTAGCTCAGGGTGCCATGTGACAGATTCTCAATGAGGTGGAACTGTGTCCTCCTTGGACAGGAAATGACTTGCTGGGCCTCGTGAGGCTAATTATTCACATTTCCCATCCACAGGAAAAGGGGGTTTTGATTGACTTTATCAAGCACTTCCGCTGCCATTTCCCTCTCGTCATCCCCTTCCAAGACACACTGAGAAAAAAAAAAAAAAAAAAAAAAAAAAAAAAAACAGTGTTCAATTTACATTATTTAATCATGTACGTTGGTCCCACAAATCAATTAAGTTAAACAAACATAATTTGTTCACATAATTTCAACATCACAGAATGAAGTCATTTTTAAGTGACCCAATTAAGTAGAATCAAAGTGATTTTACATAGCTCCCTGACAGGATTAATTTATTCAGTTTCATATATCTTTTTGTCACATGACTGAATCATAAGATTGTGTTAGCTAGATAACAAAATATTAGCTAACAACAGCACATATAACGTGCTAAGTGCTAAGTAGTAATCGCTCTTTGAATAAAGCAGAAATAACGTATCAAAGCAAATGCTCCACTCTTTATCACAATGTAATTTAAACTGCTTAGTAATTCTTACATAATTAGACATTAAATGCTATTAAACACTTCCAACTCTCCCCCTTTTCTCATGCTGCTCAAAAACACATAAAATAACAGTTAATTTCAATATTTTTACTCTCCTCATTAAGCAAAGCAGTTTCAGTAAAAATAATTTTTGAGTGCTTGATTGGTTCTAAATAATTGAATCTAGTAGATTGCAAATTTACAGTAATTACACATTACAATAACTGAAAGCAAAGAAATCGGGTTTAGAAGAGAAACTCAATTTTGTTGCATAGATCGCAAATAATACGATTGAGTACATTGGACAATATGTGTTTTCACATTTTTTTCAGTGCACATTTAATTTCATAAAGACGACATTGCTTAGGTGTTTAGCAATACCAGTTATAATTATTCATGTAGTTTATATTGTATTCATGGATATCACAAGAATAGAAAAGGGGATTGACTTGGTTTCTCAAGTATTGTTCTAGTCCACGTTATATCATTAAAAAATATATATACTTTTTTATTTTTAATATTTTCCCTGCAATTTACCATTGTTGCTTTGTTGCTACCATCAGACTGACTTTGTTTACAAATCCATACAAATACTGTCCGCCCCAATTATTAGAAATGGCCAAATTGTCCCCCCCAATATTTGATACTCTTGCTGCTGCTCTGCTTCACCCCATTACACATCGCTCTATTTGTTGTTGGGATGACAAGAAGTTATATTTTTAGGCTGATCTGCCTCAGCAGTCTAACAACGCTCGTCAATATCAAAATGATTGAGGTGGCCAATCAAATCAAAGAGTGTGAATTCAAAAGCGATGCTTTTAGTTTAAATGGTGAAAAAGTGTGTGGTGAGATAAGTAGCTAAATATTTTTATATTTGTTAATAATAATTAGCAAATAGTTTAAATTGATTGATTGAATTGATATCTACAGTAAGGCCTAGAACTCCTACATTCTTATTTCCTTGTCTTTATTCCCTTAAATCCCCTTTAATCCTTTAATTATTGAATTCCTTTAAATTTATATCCTGTTTATTTATTTAAAGGCAATTAATTACTTGGCTGTCAGTGAGCATGTCATACTAAGCGATCCAAGTTCCGCTGCCTTGCCTTATTGATGTTTGTCTCAGACTGCAAAATTGTGGCTGTGGACATAAAAAAATTGAATTGGGGTGCTTAACGTTTTGTTGCTGGTTCAGGTCACTAAAACCTGGCCTGGAAGGTAGCTGTGCCTGTGTAAATGTTGGCTCAATGGCGTTGTGGTCTTTCCTCCAAGTATGTTTAAACACAGTAATGGCTTTGCTTGCAATGAGAGATGTAAGGTTAATTAACTCGAAAACACCCTGTTAAACTGTCAGCAATCACTGTTTGAATGCTCAAGTCTTTGCTTTAAAGCTGGAAGGAAGTTACAGATTTCTCTGAGGATGTAGAGAGAGTCTTAGTTGATAATAACCCAGTTTGCTGCTCACCCACCCGTCTGCCCCATTTAACAGCTAGCGGTGGGAGGCATGAGAACTGTCAAACAAACTTGCCTTCTCTTTCTCCTGAGTTGTGTGAAGAAATGCAGCCTGGTGGCCTGTAAACTCATAACTGATAAAGAGCACAGAAACAGATGCTTTAATGTCTTGTTCATGCTGAATTTGTCATAAGTGTTTACAATAAAGTAGCCTCCTTCAGCACATCATTAAACAGGTAGACACTCATGAATTACTTGTTTTGAATTGAGAAGATTATAAATTATCCTTATAAATATGTCTACAGTAAAATCTTACATTATAAACTATAGACGTTTATCCACTTGTCAAGGTTGTGTATTTATTAAGTTATGTCAGTGTAAGAATCTTCTTTATCAACTTTTTGTCTGTACCTACTACCTACACTAAAAAATGCTGGGATAAAAATAACCCAAGTTGGGTTAAAATGAACAAACCCAGCAATCGTGTTGATTTGACCCAGCGGTTGGGTTAAATGTTTGCTAGTTTTCTCAACTATCATTTAAAAATTACTGTATTGCTTGCTTGAAATGAACCCAAAATAGGTTGGAAATGAAGATTTATTATGTTTAATAAATGAACATTTATTAGTAAGTTTAATAAATAGTAATTAAATAATAAACATTTATTAAATTGCTTATTAATAAATGTTCACCTTTTGATTATTACTGTTCCTCTAGTAATTATGTGTCTGATTTTTAATTTCCAACCTATTTTATATAGTAATTTTTAAACAACCTGCCCAGCAGGTTGGGTCAAACATTTAACCCAACCACAGAGTCAAAACAACCCAAACACTGTCCATATTTAACCCAACTTTTTTTTTTAACCCAGCAGTGTGTCACACATTTTCAGTGAGAATTGGAGTTTTTGGCTTTTAGTTCATGTCCATTAGTTTTGAGACCAACTCAGATAAATGCATTTAAAATATAATTTCTTTCCCAGGAAAAATGCTGAATGTAGTGATGACTCATCTTGCATTCAGAGGCATATCCAAATTGTTCTCCCCAAATAACACCTGCAACCGACTAGCAATGAGGCCACTCATCAAATCATACAAACCATTATGACTTGTTTCTGTAAGTAATTTTGGTAACACTTTATTTTAAGGTGACCGTTACTACATGTACTTACTATAGTAACAGTAAATTATGCATAATTACATGTAATTAACCCTAAACCAGACCCTAATCCTAACCGTAACTCTATAGTAAGTACATGTAGTTACTTAATATTTCTCAGTACAATGTAACTACGTCATCTTAAAATAAAGTATAACCGTATTTTTTTTTTTTTTTTTTTTTTTTTACATTTAATATGGAAAATATTGATGATGTGTACATACTGAAAAGAAAAATATACTTTTGGACCTTAATTGTTGACGGTATTTTTTGCAAACAACACAAAATTGTCCATTTATTTTCTGTGGAAACTTCTATGAGGTGGAAACGTTAAGTGCCCTTGCAAGTGAATAATTTAATTTTAGAGCATGCAAATAATTGCTACTTAAAATTAACAGATGTTTTAGCTTTATTTACTGCTTTTGATTTTTTTTTTTTTTTTTTTTTTTTTTGTAGAGAGTTTATTGTGGTTTATTCAAAGTCATTGTTAAGATGATTAGTGTTCCTTCTGGTGAATTTGGATTCTGCTTAGTTAAAATAATTTCACACCTGTGACCAAAAAAGTGCATTTCGTTTTATTGCGGAATATTACGGAAAAGAAAAACCCACAATATGGACATACTTTACATCAACACCCTAGTTACTAAAACACTAAGTTGAGTCAACCTGAAATATTTTATTGTGTGGTTTTAGGTGCAACACATGTGGTTACATTTTGGATTTCTCTCTGTTTACTCTGTTTGAAATGTTAAATTGCTCATACTAAGGTTGACAATCTTTTGTCATCAACTTTTTCTGCAGTTTGATATCTCAATCAACCATTATAATAGAGGTTATCTAACAACTAGAATTTATTTGTACAGTGTACTGTATGTATCTCGCTCTAAAACTGTAACAAGTTAACCGTTGAAGCTTGGTGAAAATATTGATGCTGGCGGAGTGAAGGAGCCTCTAGCAGGCCATGACGTAGCGGTTTTTCCATGACACTTCTGATGATTGTTTCCAAATGGTCCTGTCAGTATTAATAAATCTAATGTAGACATTCCATTTAGTTTCAAAGTAAACAAAATCCTTTTCAATCCACACGGCTCATATGAACATAAAGGCAATAACTTCAAGTGGTGTAGGCAGCGTTGTAAGATGATGTATGTATTTATGCGTGAGGGGTTCTTTCCTCGTTTTCTTTTTTCATACATTCTCTCTTCTGTGGAATGTATGAAGCACTGGAGGAGGGTAAAATCAGATTGATACTGTTTTCTTAACTTTACAAATGGCAAAATCACACTGTAATTTAAAAGAACCAAGCATTACCAGTAAAGTCAGCTGTGGAAACATCTAGCAGCCTGGCCTAATGCTAAAATAAGGATGATTTACAACTTACAGCTAAGTGTTTATCCAATTGTCCCCAAAGATGTAGAATGTAGAGTTCATATTTTTATTATTAACCACACCAATTTATTCAGTTACTATTAGGTGACTGCATATACATGGCCTGTGATCTGTATGGAGAAACAGAATCCAATAGAGAATGACTACTGATTTTGAAACTTGGTGGCATCTTTCTGAGGTTCAGGAAGTGCACACTTCCTCGAAGCATATTAACAAATGTTTAATGCGAAACCGATGAGCCTGTTCTTCCTGCCTTTGTGACGGATTGGTGGTTAAAAAGGTATTTTGTTAGGTGTAAATTGCGTGTACTGCTGGCATATATCCAGTGATAGGCTTATGTTCAATGAATGGCATATATCCCGTGGAAACCCTTTATTTGGGTGCTTTTTTCAGCAAATAATTGTTTGATACTGTATAGGTGATGATTATTATTATTATTTTAATTGATTGACAGCTATACTCTTAATACTTTGTCCTTTTTTGTATGGGGTGGTTCATGGGGCTTGCCGAGTGCATTTAAAAGTGCTTATGTGAAGTTTTAGTTATGTAAATCTCATGGATCAAATTGTCCGTCAGCTATTTTATTTAACTAAAAGTTGTTAATAGCTAATAATTGTTAATAACACCCAGGTGTTTGTAATGCCTCTTAAACTCCAAAGAGAAAGCAGATACTTGACACATGCTGCACTGGCAAATTATGCTTTGAAGGTGTGTTGGATGTTTGAGATTGCAATCAAAAGTTTTTGATGAATTTTGGCCGCTTTGTTTTCCTACAATTTGGCTCAAAACAAAGTTTGTTTAAAAAAAAAGATCAGAAGCGTAGCAGTTAGAGAACAGCTGAAACTTGATGCCGTGTAGTAGATGCTATTAAAGAGCTGCATGTGTGTAAGTGGGATAGATAAGGAGCAAAAAGAAACAACCGGACAGATGTGAGAAGTACAGAAGGTGAAATGTGTTCAAGTGAAGCTGTTGGAATGTTGATGGGAAAACATCTGTTTTGAGATTGACATCATCTAAAAAGCTTGTTCTCAGTCTAATTAGGAGTAAAGCATCAGATCTAAATAGAAAAGTGTGGCATGCAGATAAAAATTCCAAAAGGCTGAAATAGCTCAGCGATGTTTGTCAAAGATGAGGCGACAACAGACATGAGGTCTTAATTCTGCTGTACTGTACATTTACAAGTGGAAAGCTAGAATACACTGAGTAAAAACACCTTTGTCAACTTTGCATCCATAATGAGCATGATATAATTTCAACATAAAAAACTAGACGTTAATTACTTTGTCATGTGATCGGCTGATTGTAGTTAACATTACTGAGATTAGTGACATATTCTCAGTTTTCTTTATTTGTTTTATTTTTAAGACATTTTTACCATTTTGTGTTTCCTTTCCCAGAATGCAATGTGATGAGCCAAGTCATGTAACTATATCGACTTGAAAGTTCTCATCTACTTGAATGGGGAAAGACTAAATTATTGGTTAAAATAACATTTTTTTAATCAGTAAAAAAATCTAACAGCAATAATGGATACATTAATGATGCTTAATGATAACTAATGCACATTCAAGTAATCAAACAGGCAATATCTGAAAATGTTTTCTTTTCTTTTCTTTTCTTTTCTTTTCTTTTCTTTTCTTTTCTTCAGGTTTCCAGCTGCCATATTGTACTATGATTTCTCTCATTCATTTCTAAGTCTCCTTCCCTTATGATGTCTGTGGATGAGCTCAGTAAATAAATGAATCCAAGATGGCAAACAAAATAAGAGAAATATTACACGTACACTATTTAAGTTTTGGCCCTGTAGCAGTTAAAAAACAAAACTGCACATATTTTGTGGAAGAACTTTGTTTTGGTTGTTCTTTGGCTCTGCGTGACTATGCGGATGAAAATGGTTATCCTACTGGTCATAAAACATTCACTTCGAGGCTTAGGAGATATAACCAGTTGGATCTCAAGCTGACGAGCTGAAGACGTTACTGTAGCTTTACCCATTAGTAGACACGGTACATCCTTGAAAATAAATTCTAGCACAGCACTACAACAACCCGTAATGAAATGATCCTTCACTATACAGTAAATAATGCTTCCTTATGAACTGTTGGAGAGCTACATATGGCAATTTGTCTGTTCAATAAAATACCTTACTCACCTGATGAGTAATAAAAACACCATCTCTGCGTCACTTTTACAACATTTTAAATCCCTCAGTTCTTGCTAAAGCACTCAACAGATATAACAGACATGTTTTTGAAGTGTTGATCAATGTAGCCAATCACAGACATATTTGTTGAATGTGTGAACACAATGGCCAATCAGGTGTTTAAGAATCCACTCAGCAGCACTCAAAATGTTTGGGGGAAATGCTGGTATCATAAAAAATTGTCAGTACTTTTGACAACAGTTCTCACCATACACTCAAAAAAATGAACGTTCACTGTTGTTAGTTTCACTCAAACCACCCTTGTTCACATTACTTAAAAACTCATGTAACTACATGAACGTAAATTAACTGCGTTGTTTCTACTAAAAATGAGTATTGTCAGCTTTACTTAGTAAGTGTTTGTTCAGTCAACTTAACATTGCTGAGTAAAATGCACAAATTAATGTTGACATAACTAACTGGGCAGTGGATCCGTAGTTCCCAGCATGCTTTGCAAGGGACTGCATTAGGAGAGTAAATTTAGGGATTAAAGTGATATTTTATGTGTTTTTCAGTAAAGGGAAAGATGTCATTAGTTTATGTTAATGTTTAACGTTCAGTTATGTTGGACATTTGAGGAGTTTCTGTAATGTTTTTGAATTTTGTGGTTACCATTATGCAGAAGAGTGGCGCCTGTGTTTAGGCTGTGAGCCTCATAGAGCATGTTTAGGATGGAACTTCTGCTCTCAATTCAGTTGAGTTTGTTTGATGAGTTATTTGAGTGCATTTTGTAGAGAAAATAGTTTATTTAATAAGGTAAATTAAGTCAATAAATGTGTTCACCTTACGTAATAAACATAACATTATTAAGTAAACTGCACATATAAATATTATGTAACAGTGACATTCAAATGATTTGTATTTACTCAAAGAAATTTTGTCAGCTTTACTTTGTTCATACAACTAAATTGTCATTTGTACATATTACTCAATATAGTTGTGTGGAACCACTTGACACTTCTTTTTTAAGTAAATCCAACTATTCATTTTTTTTGAGTGTACCTGATAAGCCAAGCCAATGTTGATTCCTGTTTTATTACGGGTTCTGTAGTGTTCTCTGTAGTGTTTCGCTCCATGTCAACCTTTCTCGCTCATTGTGACAGTTAACCTATGCCACTCCCAAACTATACGCGCATCAAAGTAGCCGGAGCAACTTTTCTCTATTTACGCATATGACGAGACACGCACGGGTGAGTGACATATGTATGCAATTTCCCCCAAAACCATCCTGCTTGGTCTAAAATACCCTTTTTGTCAGGGTAAGACAAAAACATGTTTAGGAAGAATGACTCATGATGTATTGACTGATTTTTTTAAATGTTGTTAATTTTGAACAAAAAAAATTGCATAGTGGACCATTAATTATTAATAAACAAGTCACTTTTGATAAAATCATCTGCTAAGTTTAAAAATGTACAAATACTTATTCATTCAGTAATGAAAAGTATCGCTAAATAGTGTAAAAGAAGTAAAAAGTCCCAATCTTCCATGTGCTTCATGAGCAGAAAACTATTTATGTGTTTCAGGCTCTGTGTTCCAAATCAGGCATTTATGATGTTCCACAGCAGTCAGAATGCTGGCTGCCATAGAAAGCAGCTGTCTATATAGGGCAGTAGACACTGAAACAGTTTTGGAACACAGCTACTGTTTGTAACAAGTATTAAAACGATTCTTTTGGCAAAGGAACAAGGTACACTGAGGTCAGATACACTTCTCTGCCAATCTGTCCTTTTAATTTGAGCCACCGATCAACCCACTCACGTGAACTGTACATATAGACAGAAGAACATCTTGTTCAGACCTGCTTGGACTGATAGTCAAATCTTATCCTGCCACCATCGACTAGAAAAGAGCCAGAAGGCACACGTGTGGTCTGAGAACGTGCTCTTCATGGTAAAACCTTTGGAGCAGGTCAGTATAGGTGGGATGAAGTGTGACATGAAGGAGCCTGTCTATCGGTTGCTCTGTTGGCATTCAATGAAAGAAAAAGGCCATGCTGGCGAGTCACAGGGAATTTGAATCAGTTGAATCAAGGAGATGCCAGCAGTACAAGAGGCCGGGCTCTGTCTGTAATGCAATGATGGACAGAGCAAATTTTACTTACTGTGTTGGTGAAACCAGACGGGTTTGCCCGCAGGGAATTCTGTGCTCTCTCTCTTTTCTTTTCCCTGGTCTCTTGATAATTTTATTTGTAGCAATTTTATCAGAATTTGAGTAGCAGTTTGTAAATTTTATGTTTTTGCTCCATGAGTGGGTGTGTATGTGGCTAGTTATGATCATAAAATTAGACTGACATCATATTCAGTTATAAAACATGACTGCTGGGCAGAAATTATTTTTCTTTTAAGCAAAAACATGCTTTGGGGGTGATCTTACATTTAAGTTGTTTTATATTTAAACGAATAGCTTTAATCTTTAGATTTTAATCGTATGAACGCTGCCTCATTTGTAGACTACTTTCAATTAAATCCTAATTAAGTAATTAGCTGAATTAGTCATAGTAATCACACTTGCTTTTAATAGCACACTGGGTGGAAACTGTGACATGTGAGACAGCCATTAAGACTGAAGAGGTCTGCAGGACTTGTTCCTTGTTCCTATAAAATCCCGTTTCAGCCTGTGACATTTACCTCATCTACAAACCGCCGAGAGGTTGCATGAAAGTGTTTGAGGTTAAAATTTATAGTAATAGAACATCAAGTAGATATTTCTGTCTCTGAATGATCACCTCCTGTTCTTCAAAAAATAATTGTCTTAATTTGTTGTATAAAGACTGAATGGAGATTGTGACAAAACATAGATTTTTCAGACAATTTTTTCTTTTTTGGAGTTACTCCGCAATGATTACAGTGACGTCTTTCTCTTTATCGGTATTTTTGTCTTAGTTTGAGGTAAAAACTGTGAAGTTATTTGCAGCACCGTATCTTTTTTTGTTTGATTTATGCTTAAAAATATTTAAAGAAATCAATAATAAATTATAAGCTTAATTCAGTAAATATTGAATATTTAATTCAGTAAAGCTTTCAACTTAATGTTATTTTATATATATATTTATAAATTTCTTATTTAAAAGATGTTTAGTCATTTTAAATGTTGACATGATTGCTCTCTCTCTCTCTCTCTCTCTCTCAATAAGACTCTAAACCGCAGTTGTTTTGAAGACATCCGCCCTCAGCTTACCTGAAATCTATCCGCTTTTTACCACAGTCTCCTTTCAGAGTACTCAGAAATTCCCCAAATTAATTCTGGCTCAATTAATCCTGAAGCAGCTCTCATTGGACAGCAATCATTACGCTCTGATGATCTTAAGGCCATTGTCACTGTGGCACTTGAAGGAATCTTTTGTGAACAGAAAGAATAGGGGGCAAATCAATGAAGCTGCAGAACAGAGCCAGTGAGGTGTGTGTGTCTGTGTATGCATGTGCTCCTGTGGATAGTGTTTCGGGGTCCAAGCATCCGTGAGTGGCGTTGATTGACGTACAGAGTGAAAGACCCTAAACCCTATAGCTTTGATGATTGAAATGAGATGGGTATCCATTATTTGACAAAGCTAGTTGGTCCGTTTGGGTAGTGGTTTGTGTGTGAGAGTGCTCCTCATTGCTGTTATCACTCTTTTTCTCTTTGGACTTGACTGACAGTCGTCATCCTGCTAAAACTTAAGTCTATACACATGCGCATCATACACACTATCTTTCTCTCACACACACTTTGTATGAAAAAGCTTTGTATTTCAGATAAATGCTGTTCTTTTGGACTTTCTATTCATCAAGGAATCCTGAAAAAAAAGTACACAACTGTTTTCAACATTGATAATAATCATAAATGTTTCTTGAGCAGCAGATCATCATATTAGAATGATTTCTGAAGGATCATGTGACACTGAAGACTGGAGTAATGATGCTGAAAATTCAGTTTGATCACAGTAATAAATTACTTTATAAAATATATTCAAAACGAAAACAGTTATTTTAAATTGTAATAATATTTCACAATATCACTGTTTTTACTGTATTTTTAATTAAATAAATGCAGCCTTGGTGAGCAGACGAAACTTCTTTTAAAAACATTAAAAATCTTCAAACTTTTGACCGGTAGTGTGTGTGTATATATATATATATATATATATATATATATATACACACACACACACACACACACACATACTTGTAAACAATATTTATTTAATATAAAATATATTAGAAATTTATTCATTGAGCAGATTGGCTGAATATGACTTAACATTGACACCCTTAATGAACCATTATGATGCATGTAGATCATGTAGATCTGACAGCATCTCTTGATTGACAGCTGGCCTCTGCAGTACTCAGCATGTGAATGCACACCCCCACAGTCTGGGCTACAATGACGGGCTCCAGAGCTTTCTGTCTGGCCTCTGAACCTTTGGCCCCTTGTGGGGCACATGCAGTCTTTCTTTCCCCCTGGAGTCCACTGCATGGATCCCTGGGGCTCTGTGTGGCAGGCGTAGGTTCTGAACATGTGTTTGAGAGAATGAGAGAGTGAAGGACGAGCGAGGCCCCTGATCCCAGCTTCCCCCGCAGGGTATCTGTATGGAAACAGAGTATGTAAAGTCTGGAGAAAGACAAGAGCCCACTCAGACAAATGTCATGAATTTCACTGACAGGGCTTCAAGTGGCTGTGTCTTTCTTTCTTTCTTTCATAGAAAATTCTATTCTATTTAACAGGACAGTACATGTAATTTATATATATATATATATATATATATATATATATATATATATATATATATATATATATATATATATTTTATATATATATATAATATATATTTGGTTGTTTAATGTGTGTCTTCAGGCTGAATATTACTTCTTTGTTTGGTCTTTTACAGTAAATATGCTCAGTATAGCTTTGTGAGGTGGGGTCCGCTGGAGATGAGCATCTCATTGTCGTGTCTTTCTAGGTGGATGTCTGTTTTCACAGCTGATGCCTTTTGCTCAACAGGGAAATATATGGTGTTGTTTGTTATTCAGAGACAGTCCTGGTGCTTTAGTTGAAGTTCATATTTATTTTATGAAGGAAATGTGTCAGTGCTGCTGAGCCAAAACATAATTTTTATTCATGTACAGTCCCAATCATGCAAGTGCATGTCCAGCCACAGATATCAATTAGATGTCTATGTATATTATGTAAGCAAGTATTTTAGCACAGGGGGAAAAATCTACACACCATCTTTAATTTTTATTTTGGCAGTTCTAAAAACATCAATAATCATTGCATGCAGGTCACATCACTGTGCCATGCCCCTATTTTGAGTGCTGAGAGATTTAATCTTGGGCAAAATTCCAAAACGACTAAGATACGACCATGAGTAATGAATATTCACAGAGTGATGACTTTTTTTAATGTCAAATGGCGTGGGAAAATGCATGTTTGCTTTATGAAGCATTCATTCTCTAATTTTTTATCAGTGACATATACATATTTCAACACCATTTTTTTTCTGTACCATTGCTCTAAAGTCATAATACCTGCACTTAGTTTTTTTTATGTGCCAGTTTGGATTGCATGTCATGTAACTGCTATGTTATCAACATGCATGTAATTTTGCAAATGTTGGCTTTCTGTTACACCTTTTCATTTGCTTTTGTAATACAGAGCGGCATCTAATTTTCTCTATTTTTTTCTCCAGAGAGAAACAGAAGAACCTCATCCAGATGTACCTGTTAAATAATAGCACCTCTGTAATTCAGATGAGTATTATTCCATCACTAACATGTCTTCATTTTAAACAGGTTTGTTTGGTTAGAGATGGTGTGAAGAGTCTGACATTTTCATCTAATTAGCAGTGTTCTGCTAGAATTGTTGAGGATCAGAAAAAAGTTGTAGATTGTCTTGTGCATACTTTGAAAATTACTGTCTTTATTTTCTTGATCACTGTTTTCACACATTTTCAGGACAGCATGTAATGGGAGATTACGACGATATGCACCAGGGATTTTCCATCCACCTATTTAGTATTTAGGATTATAATTGATTTTTTAGTAATATCTGAAAAAAAAAAAAAAAAAAAAATTGGCATGGTCATGGTTAATTGCTGGTTATAATTTTCACAATGCAGAATAAATTTATACCACATAATGTTGACAGTTTAGACATACGAGATAGCAGTAAACATGTACTCTGGTAAGAAAACACAGAACTGGATAGTGAAGCTGTTTAAATTATCCATTCATTTACTATGACAAATAAAATTGGGAATTAAAAAATGCTACAGTGAAAACCTGTTAATTATTTAAGTTACTAAATACAGATAAAATTATATTAGATTTAACAAGACAATATATTTATGTTTACTGGAAGTAGAAACTATGAATTACTTTAAAGTTCATGGAGAAAACATCAACTTTTTATTTACAAAAACAATTTTAACATTTTACTGTAAAAGTACATATAGTTAGCAAACATACACATTTGAATATGTTTCTTATTAAATTTGTTATCAGTTAAAAACAATTTTCAGTTGTTTAGTCAATGTTTGTTAGATTGTTTTTAGTTTATTAAAGGGGTACTTCACAACTGGCAAAATGGGCTTTCAATAAAACTTGGCTGCCTACCTATCCAGTAGAATAGGCAAAAAAAAAAAAGGTGAAAAAGTTTTAAAATCGGTGCTATCTGACTAGAGAAAACAAAGAAAAAAGGCTGTTGTCTTCCCTTTTGCAAAATAGGTAGAAAAACTTTAACACCCATAATGCACTGTGCATGTTGCCGTCCAAGGCCACTTCCACCAGCCTGATATGGATACGCTTGACCAGAGTAAAATACCCTTTGCTTTAGTAGGAAATACTTCTAAGCAAACTTTTAGTTATAATGGTGTCAACTTGTATTGCTCTTGGGTGAAAGAATTCAAAGAGTAAACGTTTAGCGGGAGTAAGATACTTTCGGTATACAGTGAAGGATCCAGCGCACTGTAGGCAGTGGCTAAAGGCTACTGCAACAGAAAATATGCAAAACGTCTGTTTCTGTAGTCAACTGGATAACCAGTGTTTTAGGCCAAACGGAGGGGAAAAAATCTGAAAGAAACTGCCGTTTTGTCAGTTCCGCCAAACTCCCCAAGCAAAACGGCGTCGTGCACAAATCGGGACAGAAGTGGTCGAAAGTAGACAAAAGACACAGATTATAACATCAGATATAAACAGTATAAACGGTTTAAACTTTCTTCAGTTGAAAAGAAAGTAAGGTTTTTGAGGAAAACATTCCAGGATTTTTCTCCATATAGTGGACTTCAGTGGGGTTCACCAGGTGGAAGGTCCCAGACGAGGAATAAGGGTCTTATCTAGCAAAACGATCAGCCATTTTCTAACAAAAATAAAATTGTATATACTTTTTAACCACAAATGCTTGTCACTGCTCTGCGATGCACCACGCATTACGTTGAAAGGTCATGCGTGACGTAGGCGGAAGTACCACGGTAGGGCAAAAACCTTTTTTTTCTTGTAAAGGGTGTTTGGCTTAATCTTTGCACGTTCGCTTTGTAGACACTGGATCGGTACTTCCGCCTACATCATGCATGACCTTTGTAACGTGATTACGTCATGCGTGTGGATCACAGAGCAGTGCAAGACAAGCATTTGTGGTTAAAAAATATATACATTTTTTTTTTTTTTTTTTTTATAGAATATGACAGATTGTTTCGCTAGATAAGACCCTTATTCCTCATCTGGGATCATGTAGAGCCCTTTGAAGCAGCACTGAAACTGCAATTTGGAGGAGTGTTTTCCTCAAAAACCTTAATTTCTTTTCGAGTGAAGAAAGAAAGACATGAACTTCTTGGATGACATACGGCTGAGTAAATTATCAGGAAATTTTCATTCAGAAGTACTAATCCTTTAAGTTTATTAGCAATAGTTTATGAAAAGGCCAATTTTTATGAACTTTAACCATAATGTGTCCTTCTGTTTTACCACTTGTATTGTTATGGTGATTATGTATATTATGAGTATTATGTAGATCAAGTAGGTTTGTATAGACTTCTAGATTTGTACTGTAAATGTTACATGTTTTTTAACAGTGTTTGTTCATTGCACAAACACAAAAAAGCATCTTACAGCAGCAGAGAGTCTATAACAGTGTTTCCCTTGTTTCTGCCATTTACAGACTCACACAGCCAGACAGCGCCTCATCCTTTGGCTTTTTTTTCCTCCTTTTCCTCGTTTTCTGATCATTAGGGGAAGTCCCGTTGAGTAATGCATCATGGGAGTAGGTGGAGTGGTTGAAAAGGCTAGCAAGCAGGCCTCACAGACTTTGACTGGTAAAGTGAATGGGCTGGGCTCTTATACTGAGAGTTTTTGCTCTTGGACTCCGTCGCATACTGGAATTTTCCCATTTGTAGATCTAGATGGAGAGGAAAGAGGGTATGCAGCATAGGGCAAAGAGTTCACTTAATTTATAGAGCTCATTATGAGAGGGACTGTGCAATATGATGCTATGTGCAGTGTTAGAGTGGTGTAGTACAGCTGAAATGTTGACATTTTGAATTTAATGGCATTGAGACTTACTGGCACAGATTTGGGGATCTGGCTTGTACATCACTCCCCTGGAAATAAGGAACAGCACATTAAAATTGCACAATGAAAACCTTTTTTTTGAAATGCCCAAGACATTTTAAGCTACTTGTGTGGTTTTGAAACAGCATTATTATTGAAAGAATTATGACTGATTATAGTTTTATTATGAAAGGTGTTAAAATACCAGAGTTGAGAAACAGAATGGAACTATATCAGGCCACCAACCACCACACTTTCGAACAAACTAAATACTTTCAAACAAACGTTCTTGGTGAGAATGTCTCTTCTCTGTGGAAATTGTTACAAAACTAATAACCCCAGAAAAGAATCATTAACAAACTTCATTATTAAAGAGGAAAGGGAGATAATGCTGCAGTTTAACCTAGATGGATGGGGAACTTAAAGGAGGATCAGGCTGAGTGCTTTTAGGTAATTGGTGGAGTTCCAATAAATCTGTAGCATAAAGCTTGACCCTACGGAGTGTCACTTCCTCTGACAGATCTGTAAATTCACCATACAAAATGTGGTTAAGTTATTGTGTAACTTCCACAAATTAATATTAATTGATCACTCTAATAAAGGCATAATTATGTTAAATTATTTAATATTTATCTTGTTAGTCTAATCCTTGTAATGTTATGTTTAGTAGTAGGGATTCACAATATATATATATATATATATATATATATATACCTTTACTTAATACTCATTTAAAGCGTCACAAATTCTGAGTTTCCATATTTGATAAAGATGTGTTGTTTGTTTGTTTTTATTCTTTGTGAATTCACCAATGGAATCATATTGAATGCTGTCACAATAAATTAGGTGTATGAAGGTTTAGCTGAGCGTCAGTGTTAATTTTAGCATATGGAAAAAAGTACTTTTCCTTGCATAACAATTTTAGATGCTTGAGAGATGTGCTCATAGCTCCTTATGATTCTCTCTAAGTCTCTTTAAACTGACAGGATCCCATAATACTACAGGCAAAATGTAATTGGGGATAATTCAATGTACATATGTATGAACAACTTTTAAATTGCAGTAAACAGAACATTTTGCTATTTTACTGTGAATATGACAAATGAAACATTTCTAAATGAGTAGTATATGTCTAATTACACAGCAAGGCTACAAGCTTTTGAGTACTGTGAGAACATTTGCTGTGAGTGTGTATGTGTTATAATAGGGCTCTTGGTGTGTTCTCAGTGGATCAAGAGAGGACCTTTCGTTTCCGGAGGTACTCGATCTGTGAAGAGTGACAAATCATAACAGTTAGGGAGGCATTTGACCTCCTGGACCCCTCCAATTAGACCCACGGGGTCAGGTTTACACATTAGCACTTTCTAGATATGAGCTACATCACAGAGCAAAGCCCTTTAAACAAATCTTCTTTTTTCTCACTTTCATTCTCCTAATCTCTGTAATAGGGATTAGGAGAAAGAGTTGACTAAAACAAGAGCTGACTGAACAAATTAAAAACAAAACATTTAAAAACTAAATAAATTAGTAAGTAATGTAAGAGTATTATTAAATTACTTTTTAAAGATTAACTCAACTGAATGTTAGAAAATGGCAAATGTAATTAAATATTTTTTTAAAAATTAAATGAGCATACGCTTTTAAATAGGGTTGTCAAATGTACCGGTATTACCGGTACTGGTAGTACAGAGTACCAGATATATTTGGTACCCGCTGATAAACGCTGCTTTCAAACGCTTTGAGTGCTCTCTGAGCATCAAAGGTTTCTATTTACAGTGTGTTTTTACAAGCATTGAGCATTGTAGCCAATCACAATCACACGTGTTGAGAGCGTGTGAACACAATGGCCTATCAGAGGTGTTACTCTGAATCTGCTTAACTCCGCTGACAACGCACAAGGTTTTGTTTTGTTCAACACAAGCCACACTCTCGCAGATCCTTTCATTATAAACAACAAAGTGTAAACACAATGAAACTGCACGTTTTTACTGGTATTGGTATAGAGTACTGAAATTTTGGTACTGTGACCCTACTTTTAAATACCCAATAGTGGCCAAAACCAAATTAAAAAATGTTGAATGTCAGCCGATAACCGATATTGCATCCCTAACCTAATGTCTCAAAGCAATAGGTTTATCAGTATGTATCATTCCTTATTCATATCCAACTTGTGGTTGCTAGCCAGGTTCTAACTATGAATTAACTGTTCACATGTGTGGGGAAAGTAGTCCCTGGTATCTCTTCTCCTTTCTTAAACATTTCTTTTTTGGCAGCAGTTCATCACTTGAAATGTGTAACTTTCCTTCCCTTGTGTTTGCAGACATTTATCTTAGTCAATATGTTTTGTCTCCTCAGGATATACGTTAGCAAAGGTCTGTTGCAGTAGCATCTCCGTTGGAGCTAATGCACCGATAAACATCCTGTTAAGTCACACAACATTGAGCTGTGTTTGCCGTGGTCTTTTTGTGGGTAAGGTGCTCTGATAAGCAAGGAAAGTATTTTTCAACAGCCTGTTTGAAAGTGATGCTAATCTGTTTACAAACAGTCCCAAAAGAGAATCCGCAGGTAGCATGGACAAACAGTTGTGACAGATGAGATGCTTCTCAGGTTTGCCCTGGCCTCCATCAGTAAACAGGAAACCTTAGACCTCTTGACCTGTCTAAGATCCTACACGCTCTTCTCACGACTCCTGAGAAGCCGTGATTCAAGAGACAAGAATTAGTTACCTCTCATCTGTTGATGTGATGTACTTGAATGTTTTATCATAGCATTAGATTGGATTCAGAGAGGGTAATAAAGTCTTGTCTTGTATTTTTTGCCACCAAGATTTTTCTAAAATGCCAATCCATCTACCAGGGAAAAGCTGGTTTCGGCTATCAAGTTAAGTCCATTGTGGAATGGACTTTAGCACAAAGTAATAATGAGAAGCATTGTTTCTAACGTCAATATCGGGGAGAAATCCGAGTTGTCTCAAACCAATGATTTGTGCGCACTTCCGCAGTAACGAAAACGTTGGCAGCTGAACAATTGTCCCATTGAGGTGTGTAAGAACCTCCGGGGGCATGCAAAGGTCAAAAAGTCAGGCCCCTGCCGACCGCCTTTCCCAGGCCTGGGTTTTATCAGAGTTGGGCATCACAACACAGCCTGGGAGAATAGGGAACCGCTTCTGTTGTGGAATCACCCAAAATGACAATGGACACAATTTCAAAGACATCAGTTATTGATATTAGCCAGAAATATGTATGTAGATGTGAAAGAGGTCTTAACTTTAAAGGGATACTTCACACAAATTATTTACTCACTCTCATGTTGTTCCAAACCTGTATGACTTTCTTCTGTGAAACACAAAGATCGAAAAAATGTCCCTATTATGAAAAACAGTGGGGCCTAAAATATTTTCTTTTATGTTCCAAATAAAGTTATGACATAAAGGTGAATGTTTTATTTTTAGGTCAACTGTCTCTTTAAGATAAAAACATTTCTTATATTTAAGAGCCATCTAGACTTTGAAACAGAGAGAGTGGAATTGAGTTTTAATGATGACTTAACAATAAACCATTAAAAACAGACCTTCGATGGTATATACATTTGTTGAAGCCATCAGCCTGCATTTTCAACTTATTTTTTAAATAAACTTTTAACAGCATAAATCCTGGTAAAAACTACATTATCCATGATTCTGCAAAGAAATATCCACCAATCACGACAAGCAAATCACGCCAAAAGAACACTTCAGCTCGCAGACACTTCCATGAAACAATTTCCCTATGCTCTCAAACTACCTAAATATTTGTATGCGCATATTTTGCAATAAACGTACAATATTTTCCATATACATAATCCACATTTTTAAAGAGGGCATCATGAAAATCTGACTTTTTCTGTGTTTAAGTGCTATAATCGGGTTCCCGGTGCATCCACCAAACCAGAAAACGTGAAAAAGGACAACCCAGCAACATGTTTTGGCAAGCCTTTTTCTGCAAGCATTTGAAAAAAATGAGCTGCTCAGATTTCGTTCCCCTTGTGATGTAGGAAGAGGAGCTTATTATAATATTACTGGCCCTTAATCTGCACTTTTCCACCCATGGCGCCATCATTTTGTTTTCGCAAGCGACAAAGGTGTAACAGTTCTAACACCATGGCAAAATTTTCAGCAAAGCATGCTAACTGTTCTGTTATTGGCTACACAGACGAGCCCATTTAGAGTCTCGTTAGCTTGGATAGCCCGCAAGTTGACCCTGGCAAGCTCGATTGCTAAAAAAGGAACGTTTCTGTCCGAGCGATATTTTTGAAAAAATATTAGACCATTCACAGCATATGATAGCAATCATAAACGTTAGCTGAGTGTGTATGGCTCTGTTTGGCAAACAGGAACACTATGTATAGTGGGCGTCCACACAGGTTTTGCACAAAAAGATTAACATGACGACGCATGCTAGTTGAAGAGTTGAATCAACTCCACAGCAACTTCATAAATGTATCCACTAACCGTTCAGAAACGTCCAGTTGCATTCTAAAAGTTGTAACTTCTTTCTGAGTCTCTCCATCAGTGTCCGACTCCAATTTGAACAATGTAAGGCTGAACACCGTTACTGACAATCATCATTTTGGCTGCGTGAGACTCTCCATTTTTGTTGTTGTTGAGCAACCGAAGGGCAAGCTGTTAAATCTCCACCTCCTTTTGGAAAGCGGGCAGAGAGCTGCAGCTCATTTCCATTCACAAAAACAGTGTGTTTTTGCTCACACCCAAATAGGGGCAAATTTACGAAGCCCCGCACATGACATGCAAGAAAAAAAATTAAATTGTGCGCACGATTTACTATTTAGTTCCCTCGATTTATAAATCATGCGCATGATTTATAAATCGAGGGAATGAAATAGTAAATCGTGCGCACAATTTAGTAAATTGAGGGAACGAATTAGTAAATTGTGCGCACGATTTAGCCTACTATTTTTTTTTCCTGCATGTCATGTCCAGGGCTCCATACAAAAAGCTATAATAAATGATCTGTGGGGTATTTTTTTAGCTGTGGGGTATTTTTTATTTTTTTTTTTGGACACCAGAGACTTATATTTCATCTTGTGAAAGGGGGCATGATAGGTTCCCTTTAAATCAATAATATTATATTTATCCATTGTTTTTAGTTTGATCATATCATTCACAGTGCTTCATGGGATTGTAGCTCTATCCCTCGTTAAAGCCGTTAAATACAGTCTTCTACCTTTGTCTGATTTTTAAATATTTTTTTATTTAAATCAAAATTTGTAATGTTGTGATTCACCTCGTAGCTGGTTGGTTTGGTTCATGACCTATAAATCCTTAACGAAGACTTATTTTTAAAAAATAATTCTTATTGGAAAAATATTTCCAGAACCAAGGTTGCTGAAAAATTAGATGGGCACTGTTGTACTCTAATATTCCAAATCATAGAGTTACCATGGTAGAAAACATGGTACTAAATTGTAAGAGTAAGGGGAAAAAAACAAATCATCAGAGAGGGTAGTGGTCTGGGTTGTGGTGCTCATATGTGAAATGCAATCTAGTTTCATTTCCTGATCCATTTTCGCATAATTTCCTGTCTTCTCTCCACCTTATCATCAATATAAGTCCAAAAAACAGATCTTATCTTGTTGTAACATAGTCTTGTTGTAGAATTTAACATTTGTCATGATGTGAAAAAGTCCCTCAACCTCACAAATTACATTTTGGCTTTTCGCTTGTGTATTTCCATCCACCCAGAGGAATCCTGTCAACAGACTGAACTCGCTAGTGTGCATTTATTTCATTAGTAGCACAAACCGTCACTCTCCCTGTCTGGCTTTGGATCGGAGAGGAGGGGCTCATCTGTTGGACACAGAAAGATGGCAGTCAGTGAGAGAGCAAGCACAAACCAACTATTAACGTCTAGACGCAACATAAAACCAAGCAAATCCTAATAGCAAGCACTTGTGGACTGTCAAAGTCGACCTCTGAAAAGTGTGAGGGGACGTGCACTTTCAAAACATCTCCACTAATCACCAAAGGCAGCAGAAAAAACCCCCACATAAACCAAACTTGGCTTCAGGTCACTTGAGATGTCTGCTAGTTTGGCTAGTAAGAGTTCACAGCTGAAAGAGCAAGAGAGAGAGGCACCAGTGAAGTGTTTTTGTTATTGCGACTCCTATAAGGCATTACTATTCTTTTTCTTTTTTTTAAATTTACGGCCACACAGAGAAAGTGCTGGCATGGCAAATTGAGTGGGCCGATTGCTCTTTTCCTCATTCCTTTATCCACTAACGACACTCTGTTATGACCTCTGGGCCTTGGCTTGGTTAGAACTCCTGAAGAGAATCATTTTCCCCATGATTGCCTCTGCACTGAGGCCAAACATGAATTTCATTTCCAAGAGGTCCCCCACCCATCCTAAATGTATATCTCCATAAATCTGACAGACTTGATAGACCTGATGCAGGCTGTAATGGTGCCATATTGTGGTGATGTTACACTGATCCAGATAAGCATACTGTAGCTGTAAATGGACTTAAAAGAACCACTCATCCCAAAATTAACTGACCCTCATGTTGTTCAAATCCTGCATGCTGTTTTATTACCTTAACATACAGAACACTATCAGAAAAAAAGGTACAAAAGGGGTGTCACTAGGGTGGTACCTTTTCAAAAGGTACACCTTTGTACCTTATTTACCCCTAAAGGTGCATATTAGTACCTTAAAGGCACATAATAGCACTTAAAAAGTGCATATTAATACCTTAATAGTACATATTAGTAAAATTTGATTTTATTAAAATTGAAAAATTGAGTACTATTTCTCTGATGATAATGACCCAGTCTGTTAAGTGGCAAAAAAAGGAAAACTCCAATAAAATGCCATAAAATATTTAATTTATACGTCAAAGACACTTTTTTATGATGCTTTTATGGTGCTTTTTTGTGTGTCTTTTTCAGAGCTTGACAGACATTATTATGTTGTTAAAGGTAAAAAAAAAAAAATAATCAACACACACAAATGACAATATATGGATTTAAAATGACATAAGGGTGAGTATATTATGACAGAATTTTAATTTTATGTCAACTGTCCCTTTAAGATTAGTGATTTTATAATGACCTTTTGGATACAAACTTGACTGTTACCACTTGTTTGGATCACATTTGTCATTTTTAAGAGGACTCACTGAACATGAGTTGCTAATGTGGAATATGCTGAATAAAATACAATTTATTGACATTTAATGACATTCAGTTATTAGATGCTGTAGTTCCTATTACAACCTGTTGCATCCTGGTCTGCTATTGGAAAAACTATTAAAGGGTATGTTGATGCTCCAAACATTTGATCAATTTAATGCATTCTTGCTGAATAAATGTGTAAATTTATAAACTAACTCATTTATAATGTTACAAAAAAGTTTTACTTCAAGTAAATGCTTTTCTTTTGAACTTCCTATTCATAAGAAAAGCCCGAAAAATGTATCATGGTTTCCACTAACTTAATAAGCAGCACAACTGTTTTCAACATTGATAATAATAAATGTTTCTTGAGCAACAAATCAGCATATTAGAATGATTTTGGAAGGATCGTATGACACTGAAGACTAGAGTAATGCTGAAAATTCACAGGAATTAATTACATTTTAAAATATTTTCAAAAAAAGAAAACAGTTATGACATTTCACTATATTACTGTTTTTACTGTATTTTTTTGGTCAAATAAATGCAGACTTGGTGCGTATATGAGACATTTTTCAAAAACATTAAAAAAATCTTATCAGCCCCAAACTCGAACTGTAGAGAATGTGAAGTTAGCAGCTGCCAAGCACTATTAATATGAGCATTGATGATTTTAAATTTCTGAATAGATTTATGCTTTTAGCATGCCAGAATCTTTGGAAAGCAATAAACCAGTATTTATTATTATTTGACTCTGAGTTGTTGGTTATATGTCTTTATTCTTAGCAGAAACATCTATTTGTTCACCATCCCTGGCAAATTTTCTCTTTCTCTCCCTCCCTCTCCATTTTATTCTGTGCCTAACCCTGAAACAGAGAGCGGAGCTCTGCTAGGTAAAGAGGAATGAATGTAGTTGTTTCTCTGAGGAGACTGGAGGTCTGGCTCACTCTTCAAATGGCACGGTGTTAGTTGGGGAATGTGCAATTATGGAGCTCAGTCCTTTGATCCCACTTTTTCCATCAGGCCTAAATTGTCCTCACATTGAGCACCGCCGTGTATCCTTGGGCACTCTCCTTGCGCAGGCTTTCTTTCATGTACGCCCCTTTGGAACTCGAAGCATCCCAGTCTGAAAACTGAGCTTTTCCCCAGCCATGCTCCAGTGCTGGAGCGAACCATGCTTTTGTTTCGTGTGTGTGTGTGTGTGTGTGTGTGTGTGTGCATATGTGTGTGTGCGCACACTGGAGTGAGCGGAAGACAAAATTGGGTTTAGCTGAATGTTTCAGATTGAGAAGTATGCATGTTGGATAGTGTGCTTGAACTTCTGATTGCATTCAGATATTTTTGTGCACATTTGTACGAAATTCTAGACGTTAAGTTCAACTTTTGGTATAAATCACTCCACACTTTTCATCCATGTAGTCATGCATGCAGATAATGCGTGCATGTCTGTTTGCGTGTGCGTTTGTGTGAGTGTCACACTTTTGTTCACTGATTCTTTCCATATGCTCCAGTACGTTATCTATGCTTCACATAATAGCTTCCACCTCTAGGGGATTAACCCACAAAGTTTATAGACTTTCTTTCATTCTTTGCCCCCTCTTTTTTTTCCCTTTTTTTTTTTTTTTTGCCCAGGTCTAAATTACTAGTGGCAGGCGTAGTGTCCGTTAAGCTGTGGGACCACAGCTGCGTGCTCTCCTTCTGTACTCTGCAGGTCATCTTTTCTTGTGCTAATGGCTCTGTACAAAGCCAGGGCACCTGGAAGGTCTATACCACCACTGCGGGGCACTGCGTTCAACTCCCATCATGCCACTGACAGGATGGCATGGTTTATCAGGGCCACATGCTCTTTATTTGTCCTGACATGCTCAATCGGTAATCAATAACGATATGACAGCAACATAAACAAGGAGTCTGATAGCAAAAGCAGTTGCAGTTAAATGGCTACATTTACTATTGGGTATCCTGTGTGTTCCTGGTACATATTTTTGGTTACAAAACATGCATTTGATTGATGCTTATGTAAGCACATTTAGACCACAGATGGCTTCAAGAAGCAGTGATTTTGCGGTGTCTGCCACTGGGGTTTGTAGATTCTCAGCAATGTCAGATCTTTAGTGAGTATCCAACAGAACAACAGTCACATGTGTTTGGACACAATTGGCATAATCAAAAAATCATCACAAATAAATGGATTTCTTTAATTAAATCTTACTATTAAAAATGTAAAATGCTTAAACTTTGTCTTCATCACTAGGGATAGGAATTGTATTGTATATTATATACTGATAATGATGCTGGTTCCAGTTGCTCTCAGCAATTCTGATTCCTTACAGATCCATCAACAATTTTTTTTCAGTACTTTTGAAGAATAAATATTTTTTGGGGAAAGCAAATACATTTCTTAATGCACTTAATTCCATCATCTGTCTATTACTAAATCATGAAATTTTTGATAGGTTTTTAAATGGCTACGCTGAATGTTTTTGATTTACTAAAAAGAACCGTCTCATTTGTTCAGCAATCAGATTACACTGGTTTTGCAGTATGTTTTTGATTGAGTAAATGGAATCGGCTCATAATTTTCATTTGTTTGGGAATCAGATTACATGGGTTACGCTTTGTGGCATACTGTATATTCAGTATTGTTTTTTGGTGCACATAAGTAGTGAATGAGTGTAAGTATGCATATATATACATACACTACCAGTCAAAAGTTTGGACACACCCTCTCATTTAATGTTTTTTCTTTGTTTTCATGACTATTTACATTGTAGATTCTCACTGAAGACATCAAAACTATGAATGAACACATATGGAATTGTTTAGTAAACAAAAAAGTGTGAAATAACTGAAAACATGTTTTATATTTTAGATTCTTCAAAATAGCCACCCTTTGCTTTGATTACTGCTTTGCACACTCTTGGCATTCTCTCGATGAGCTTCATGAGGTAGTCACCTGAAATGGTTTTCCAACAGTCTTGAAGGAGTTCCCAGAGATGCTGAGCACTTGTTGGCCCTTTTGCCTTCACTCTGCGGTCCATCTCATCCCAAACCATCTCAATTGGGTTTAGGTCAGGTGACTGTGGAGGTCAGGTCATCTGGCGCTGCACTCCATCACTCTTCTTCTTGGTCAAATAGCCCTTATACAGCCTGGAGGTGTGTTTGGGGTCATTGTCCTGTTGAAAAATAAATGATGGTCCAACTAAATGCAAACCGGATGGGATGGCATGTCGCTGCAGGATGCTGTGGTAGCCATGCTGGTTTAGTGTGCCTTCAATTTTGAATAAATTCTCAACAGTGTCACCAGCAAAGCACCCCCACACCATCACACTTCACGGTGGGAACCGTGCATGTAGAGACCATCCGTTTACATTTTCTGCGTTGCACAAAGACATGAAGGGTGGAACCAAAGATCTCAAATTTGGACTCATCAGACCAAAGCACAGATTTCCACTGGTTTAATGTCCATTCCTTGTGTTTCTTGGCCCAAACAAATCTCTTCACCTTGTTGCTTTTCTTGCGATTTCTGAGGCTGGTGACTCGGATGAACTTATCCTCAGCAGCAGAGGTGACTCTTGGTCTTCCTTTCCTGGGGCGGTCCTCATGTGAGCCAGTTTCGTCGTAGCGCTTGATGGTTTTTGCAGCTGCACTTGGGGACACATTCAAAGTTTTTGCAATTTTCCGGACTGACTGACCTTCAGTTCTTAAAGTAATGATGGACTGTCGTTTCTCTTTACTTAGCTGATTGGTTCTTGCCATAATATGAATTCTAACAGTTGTCAAATAGGGCTGTCATCTGTGTACCAACCTGACTTCTGCACATGCACAACTGATGGTCCCAACCCCATTAAGAAGGCAAGAAATTCCACAAATGAACCCTGATAAGGCACACCTGTGAAGTGAAAATCATTTCAGGTGACTACATCATGAAGCTAATTGAAAGAAGGTCAAAGGGTTTGTAGCGCTGTCAACAAAGCAAAGGGTGGCTACTTTGAGGAATCTAAAATATGAAACATATCTAGAGTTATTTCACACTTTTTTGTTTACTACATAATTCCATATGTGTTCATTCATAGTTTTGATGTCTTCAGTGAGAATCTATATATCTATCTATATATATATATAATTTAAAATATTAAAAAATGCTATGACATTATATAAATAAAAAAAAACAAAACACTGTTCTCAATACAGACCATGTATGTGATTCTATATCTCAAAGCATTGTCATGTTTTTTTCTGAGTAGACCTAAGTATGATGATTTGTTCATTTTGTCAAGATGGCCTTTGAGATATTATCCTTTTTCAAAACTTATACTTGGACAGTGTTGACATTTTAAGTCCAGTTAGTCATAAGTGGTCATCTTGCATATGACAGTGACAGTACACTGGCACAGTCCTCCAGGAGAAATCTGGGGTTGAGTTGATTGTTTTGTGCACAGTGGTTATGGGCCCTGTCCCAAGCTCTCGTAATGTTCCTCAGAGTCCACACTTTCATGTAGTGTTGTCAAAAGAACTGACTTCAGTACCAAGTCGGTATTAAAAAATTAAAAAATGTGACAATACCAGCATTTCCCCCTAGCATTTTGAGCTCAAAGATGTCTATTTGCCAAATGTTTTCGAAGTGTTGATCATTGTAGCCAATCACAAACATCTGTTGAGTGAGTGAACACAATGGCCAATCAGAGGTGTTTAAGAATCCACTCAAAAGTGCTCAAAATGCAAGGGGAAATGCTTGTATCATCACATTTTTAAAATTTCAGTACCAACGGCGGCGCCGATAGCCTAGTGGTTAGTGTGCCGACATATGGCGCAAATGCGTTCATGGCGACCTGAGTTCGATTCCCGTTTCGAGGCCCCTTGCCGATCCCGCCCCACTCTCTCCACCCAATGCTTTCCTGTCTGCTCTCTACTGTCCTCTCTGAATAAAGGCACAAAAAGCTTATAAATATAATTTAAAAAATTCATAATTTCAGTACCGACTTGGTAACGAAGTTGGTACTTTTGACAACCCTACTTGCGTGACATAATGACGCTTTGACTGTCAGGTAGAAGTCTGTTGCAGAGCTCACGGAGCATCGAATGTGCATGTCAGCCTCAAAAGGAGCACTCAAAAACACCCTTCTGAAACCTAAAATGACAAATGGGACTCCCTACGGTCTTGTGGACTTAACGGACACCCGCACGCGGCAACCATTGTAAGTCCACAAGACCGCAAGTACACACTCCTTAAAGGGATTGAACCTTATTAGCCCAATGAAACTTCCAGCTTATCCACTACATCACACCAAACCCAGCAGAGTTTATAGTGGATAAGGAATTGGTGGTGGATAGAAAGTGTGCCTAACATACACAACTTGAGGTATTCACTGCTTTTAATACAGGAGTTACAAACGGAGTGTTGAAGAAGTCTTGCTGCTTTGGTGGTAGTATACACATGGTAGTCAAACCCACAGGACCACCCACAATAATGGCCTTGTAAAATGTGAAACGCATATTGTTATTGCAGTTTTCATAGTTATTTCATCAGAAATTTCTAGGCTGTATTGGCAATGAAGTTGTATTGCATATGCAGCACATTCAAATGTGTTTCAAAGATGCTCTCAAAGCTTCCAAAGAGTTTCATTCCTTGCTGCTTGTTTCTGGATGATGAGAAGATAAGAAGCATCAGCCACTTGGAAAAACACAAGGAGCAAAACAGTCGGCGATGATAAACAATACCACTTGATGATGATGGCCAGCACAGCATTCTGTTCTGAATCATATGGCAAACTTTTTTGACAACCATTTATGTTTTTTCGATTTGATTGCCAATGCTGTAAATTTCCAGCTTAAACTATCCTCATCCAAAACTTTGAAAAGTATGTTGTGAAGTGGCCAAGTCATGCATATAAATCTCATTGGGAGTTTAAGATTACTTTGAAAGGCATTGCATGTGCTGTTAAGCATGAGCACTAGCTTGTGTTGAGTTGAATGGCTTTTTTTAAGAGCATCTCCAGTTCAGTAATTCTTGTTCAGATGGATTGCTATTTGAAGGGAGTGTACTGTAACTCGATGTGCCAGATCACAATTTTCTGTAACAAAGGTTAATAACGTCTGTTGGCTATCATTTCTTCTGTCAGGGTGTATTTTTTCCATACAGTTGGCTTCTGTGTATTTCCCCCCCTACTGAGCTCTGCAAAGCTTTTCGAGGAATGCATCCAGGAAATCTCTCCTGAGATACAGAAGAGCTCAGTTGGGGCACTTATCCTCTTTGTTTAATGCTGAACTAACTGAAAGAAACATATAGAATCTGGCCTGTCAGAGTAACATAGCGGTTTCATTTCACATACACACACTGAAGTTTTAATGTAAGCCGAAGGAATGCTTACGTTTGCAGTTGGGAGGAAAATGTAGCCTAGTACCTCAGTCCAGCACTCTGGAGGATTGTGAAATAGAGTATTTTTAAACACAAGAGCTCTGGCTGTGGAGGGAAATACTGCTTATTCACCCACTGCTTCAGAACTGACACCTCAGCATTCAAATACACCGATCTTGGCTCAGCAAAGCCTTTAACCCAAAGTCTACACACTTTTGGAGCCCCACAGAATGTATCAGCCTTTTTTTCCCTTAACATATCCAAATAGGGATGCACAAAATGTCAGCATCATTAATCAGCACGGTTACTGACCAATATTAGTGATTTTATTATAATTGTTAGTATTGTGTACAATTTATTCTATTGGCCAATAAGATATTTAATTGTAATATTTAGCAGATCTCAGAACTGAAGTTTTGTTTTTTGGCTGTTAGTATGAATATGTTTGTCTTAAAGTTAATGTGCTCCAAAACAATGACAAAATTCACATTTAGAAGAAAACGTACAGTCTCTCAAATTAACAATTTTGATGACATCATTATGCACTTCAGCTTCAGATCAATCAAATGATCTCTCGAATCTGAAGCGTCCCATTCCCTTTACTATAAGGACATTAAAGCTGTGGCTTAAATCGATCACTTGTTCACACACTTATTATATTATATGGTGAATGGCACTATATAAGGGACAGGGAGCAATTCAGACAGTTTAAACAGGCTTTCTGGTTTCACATCAGTGTCATGTGAACCTCTTTCATAAATCTCTTTTCATACTTTCCTACATAAATTTTAATTTTGTGTAGCCTAAATTTATTTTCTGAATTTAAAATTTTATTTTTTAGCTTTTTTAGCTTTATTTATAATGTTATTTTTTTTTGTTTAATTAGCAGATCTCTTAGAAGATCACAAATAAAAATCCATTTTTCATACTTTCAGTTATAATTTTGTGATGCCTACTGTATATTCACAGTATATTGGCTAAGCATTTAAAGCTACTAATTTTATTTTAATAAAAAACTTATTAATTGTAAAAATTATTTTAAAAAATAATTACTTTTTTTGTTTTTACACAAAATTGTTTAAAATTATTATTGGCCATTTTTCTGTCATTAGCTTTTTCACAAAATTTTTCACAAAATTTAGTAAGTATGAAAGAGATTTATCTGCTAATTATAATTATTTTGATATTATAGTTGATGCTCATTTCTTTGACAATTTGCTTTTGCTCCTCTTTTGTAAGTTGCTTTGAAAATCTGCTAAATGCATAAATGACTTTATTATTATAATATAATATAATATAATATAATATAATATAATATAATATAATATATCATATCCTCATCTACAGCAAATGAAGAGTTTGGTTCCAAAACAGATAAACGCTATTTTTTTTTTTTAAAAATTGAGTTTCCGCCAAAATCAGTATTGATTCTGGTCGGTATTGAAAAGTCATTTATTAATTTTACTCAAAATGCGATATCCGTCGTGTTATTCCGTTATGTTTTCTCCCTTTCTTTCCAAAACGTGACAAACGCCAGTCTCCTTTCTTTGCAGAATGCGATATATCCGCTCAGCCAATCACAGCGCACCATTCCACGCACTGTAAACAGTAATGGCGGCGCTCTGAATACACCGACATCCTAGTTTTCCTTATCTGCTTTGTATTTTGTGATCAACAAAAACAGAAACATGAATAATTTTGACGGTATTGATGAACCTGTGGTGGTTTCTGCAGTGGGGAAGAAACGTAAGTCATCGAAATGTAATCATTTACTTGAGGAGATTAAGAAGATGAGGCACTCGAGTCGGGAAGAGGAAAAATGCCGACTGTTGCTTGTTCCACGACAGCATCAAATCACAATCCCCAAAAATGAATCATGAACAGTTTTTAAAAGCCATTTTTAATACTAATATACTCGGCATATGTGTTTATTTTAACTGTGCGGTGGCGCCAGATACTCTTTAATCGTAATGACAAAAGGAGACATAATTAATTTATGAAAATAACAAGATGACTCGTTGAATTCATTTTGGGAGCGACGACTGAATGTATTTTAGTCAAATGCCTGTATATAAGATTAGTATTGCAAAGGTCAGAGGCTGTCATATATGTGAATCAACTTACTTTGTTGTGTATTTTCAATATGAAAAATAACTTTTATATTGATGGATTAATTGCGTTTTGAAAGAAAAGAAAAAAAAATGTATTGCATTTTGGGGAAAAAGTAATTCGTTTTTATAATAAACCTTTGAAAATCAAAATCTAGATTTGAATGTTTAATCTTTTTATAACCAAAAGATGCTATGTGAAAGTTTGAAACAGAAAAAAGTGGTTTTCATCTTGCCGCTTTATTGGTAAAGAAAACACATTTTTACTCAAATTAATCAAAATGGATTTATAGCGTTTTGAAACTCTTCAAATATCCTCTATTGAAAAACATAGTAGACTTGTCATATCTGTATTGCAGGTACTGCAGAAGAAGGTCTCAGAAGTGTCCGTTGCTGCAGAGAGCAGTATGGTGTATGTCAGCTGTCGTGGGGCGTTAAGCGACTGGCGGAATGTGATTGAAGTGGTAAGTCTGGCGGCGGACCCGTGTTGAAACCACCTTCCTCTGGCCCGCTGCCAACCCCAGCTGCCAGATCCTACAGGGAGGTACGACCCTGACCCACAAAACTCAAGAATTAAGCATCAGTTAGGGTTTCCCACTGAGGTGTGGAGTGCTTTTTTAGACATGGTATCTCACACAGCTTGGCAAACCTTAGACGTATACATAAAAACTGTGATTTACCAGGGCTGCCGTGCTTCCCTGTGAATGCGTAATGAGATCACATGTATGTGCTGCGGCTAAAGGATTTTGTTGTATTTTTTGGACTTTGGGCTTATAGCTTGACACTATGATCTGATACATTGATATTCATGTTCTGACTGTGGTGTGAAAGCCTATTGAGGATTGGTGGTGATGTTAGTCTTCTGCGATGAACTCAGTATTGTGGTTCATAAAACTTCAGCAGAAGTGCATTGCATATTTGTTTTGACAAGAATTAACACATGAGCATCTTCATTAGATGTTAAGAAAAAATCGACCCCAGAAAACTGCCTTCTGTGGAAACAGATTTCTGCGGCTCATTCGCACATTCCTTTCTGATAAAAATGTTTTAGGGAGGATGAATAGAGGCGCTCGCAAAGAATGAAAGAGTGCCAGGACTGGTGCCGGCAAGAGCCTGGCTGCCTGCCCTGGAAAGCCACACATGAGTGTCTTTAATTGTTAGACACAGCAGAATAATTCTTTCATAATCTTAATTTATACAGTTGTATTAGTAAGGCCATAACATGCTGACAGAGAGCGTTGGCTATCAAGGCACAGCCATTCTTTGCTAAAGGAAAAGCAGTGTTCTCTCAAAGGAAAAAAATTGCTTTCGTTGTTGTGTTTGAAGGCTTGATTCTTGTAATCAATTGATGTTTTTTTCCCCAAAAACATACAGGCAGCTGCCATCTAAACACTCCACCTTCACACAGCAGCAAAATACGGTTGCGCTGTGTGAACAGAACCAGACTGGACAACTAGTTGTCTGTCATTCAGTGCGAGAGAGCTGCTCTGCGCTGCACAAACTCATGTCTGCCGTGTGTTGTGGATTTTCATGTGCTGTTTTGGTAACTTACAATGATAGAGATATGAGCTTTGTGTCATCTGGGTTTAGATCCAGTCACTGTTCTCCACCGGAGCTGCTCCTGTCAGTTTTGTGTTCTACACACGACTCAGATGCTCAGTTCTCCACCTGCTGTCAGTTAATGAAGATTTGACGGATGAACTCACAGCTCAATTGGACTTTTATCATGTCAAAAGTGATGAAACTTTTCAGTTTTATGGATGTTGCCATCTTTGATATTACTTTTGGCTTGACTATCCATTGATACAGACAGTATTTGAGACGCTGCTGTAAGTTGCTGTTTGAACGGGACATTTTGAAATTCACACCTTTAGGGAAATACGGTTGTGTAAAGACAGTGTGAACATAGTTGGCAGCAACACCACTTGCCCCTCAAATGCACTTATCTGTGATAACTTTGCAAATTTATTAAAAAGGAAAAACTGAAATAAGTACATTGCACAAGTATTCAAACCTTTTACTAAGTACTTATTTAAAGCACCTTTACAGCTTCAAGTCTATTTGGGTATAATGTGACAAGCTTTGCACTTCCACATTTAGTGATTTTCTACAATTCTTCTCTTTAGATCCCCTCAAGCTCTGTCAGGTTGGATGGGGACCGTCAGTGGACAGACATTTTCAGGTTTTTCCAGAGATGTTTGATTGGGTTCAAACAGTGGCTCTGGCCAGGGCCACTCAAGGGCATTCACAGAGTTGTCCATAAACCATTCTTGCATTGTCTTAGCAGTGTGCTTGGGGTCATTGTCCTGCTGGAAGGCAAACCTTCTGCCCAGTCCAAAGTTCTGAATGCTCTAGGTTTTCAATTAAGGGTAACTTTTTTGTTTTGATATTTTGCTGCATTGAGCTTTCCTTTTATGCTGACGAGTCGCCCAGTCCCTGCCACTGAAAAACACCTCCACAGCATGATGATGCTGCCACCACCACACTTTACTCTTGGTATGGTATTGTGCAGTTGATGAGCAGTGCCTGGTTTCCTCCAGACATGATGCTTGGAACTGAGGTTCATCAGACCAGAGAATATTGTTTCTCACAGTCTGAGAGAGTCCTTTAGGTGCTTTTTTGCAAATTCCAAGTGGGTTTTCATGTGTCCTCACCAAGGAGAAGCTTGAGTCTGGTCATAAAGCCCAGATCGGTGGAGTGTTGCAGTGATGTTTGTCCTTCTGTAAATTTCTCCGATCTCCATATATGATCATGGAGCTAAACTAGAGTGACAATCAGCTTCTTGGTCACCACTCTAACCAAGGCCCTTCTCCATCGATTGCTCAGTTTGGCTAGGAGGCCAGCTCTAGGAAGAGTCCTGGTTGTTCCAAAGTCCTTCCATTAAGGATTATTGAGGCTACATGCTTCTGTGAACCTTCAATATAGCAGAATTAGTTTTGTAGTCTTCCCCAGATATGTCTTGATACAGTCCTGTCTCTGAGCCCTACAGGCAGTTCCTGATATGTATTTTCAGCTGTTAGACCTTTAATTGAGAGGTGTGTGCCTTTCCAAATCATACGCATTCAATTGAATTTGCCAGGTTAACTCCACTCGAAGTATACATCTACAAGCGAAATTGGAATGCTCCATTTTTATCATATATTTATATTCTATTTTTTTTTATTGTAATATTTGAACTGAGCTTGACAGTGCATTTTGGGATTATTTTGAACAGACTTCACTTCAGGAACATGCTTAGAACGTACTGTATGTAGGCAGCTCACTAGGTTTTGAAACAGATCAGCTCTTTTCTTTAGGCACAGCATATGAAGTATTATATTTTTATTTTTCCACCCACCCTTCCAATGACCTTTTTTTCTGTCAAGGATCTGCGGTGTGCCAGTTTTAACAAATTAGTAAAAGACTGGGAATGTGCTCATGTGTGCCACAGTGATCCTAGTTTCCCTCTTAAATGATAGACTGGTTAGAAGGTCCTAGGAGAACGTCCCTGGCCCCTCCCTTGACCTCCATCAGAAAGATGGTTGTGTCTGACACATCTGCCGCTCTGAAGTCACAGTCGGCAGACTCCAAGGTGAGAACACAGGGTACTACCTCGTAACTCATCCACCAAAACATGTATTTTATATATTTTATTCTTGTGTGTTATTGCATTGATGTAAATGCTTATGTGTTTAAACAGATATAAATAATAATTCTATATAAATACACATATTTAAACATAGTTATAATTAGAGATGCAGCGATGCAAAAAGAATGATATCTGCCGATACCCATAGTTTGATTTTTTTTTAAGGGAAAAAAAAAATCTCTCCCAAGTAACGCTGTAAACTGTATGGGAAACCCTCTCAATTGGTACATTACTAGAATATTAGAGGTTAAAATTAACAACAGAGCTATTATATTCAACTGATATTTATTTTCAGAAATAATTATTACACTCAAAAACTGAAATGTTTGTATGGAGCTCAGCTGCACTCAAGGTAGTTTTCATAAATGTCTTCATGGGACATTTATTCAAACAGTACATATATAATTAACAGTAAATAAGCTCCTGTCTAGTGTTTTTTTTTTTTTAATAGCTAACTAATGAACTGTCAACACTGAATACCTGTACATATTGATCACAAACTGTTTAATTGGCGTTTTTCCACGGTTGAAACACTGATTGAGCAATTACATGAGACAGATTTAAGAGCATCAAAACACCATTTATTGTTTAAATTTTGTGATAAAATGGACAGAATTTGAAAGCTGAGACAGAAGTAACAAAGAACAAAGCTCTTTGTGATTATTCGATGGGAGGCGTGCTACAAATAATGTCTGGTGTAGGGGAAAACCGCAAACCTGGCAACCCTGGCTTGAACTACGGGTGATACATAGGGTCAAATAGAGCCTGTTTTTATGTTGCTATTTTTAACTTTTAATGTGTTTTTGTCACGTTAACTTGCCCTAAATTCAACACAACACATTTTCTTCACTCACAGTATGAGTTTCAGTCTGACAGGTTTTTTCCACCCTCTTTTGATTGACAGAATATAATCTGCCCTGATCATTGGCTGTTTTTAAACAATAAACAATAATGAAAATAATTGATTTCATCAGCGATACTGATTATTGGCCAATACATTGGTGCATCTCTAGTTACAACGTAAAACCTGAAATTCTGCCTTAAATATGTTGTTTTTGTTACCTTTGCTGCTATAAACATGTGTAGCACCAGTAGCTTCAGCCATCTGCTCTGTCCATTAAAGAGGTACAGATGCATTTTGGCTCCCTGGGTCAGATGGATTTGTCGGGGTTGCTGACTGCAAGATGAGTTTTTTAACTTATTGAATGTTTCCCTCTTCACAGACGAAGGGGCTTGTTTGTGCACATATGTCTGTTCTGTAGCACTGCTGTGATGAATGACTATCTCTCAGGTGAGCGATAGCTTTTCCCTCATAGAGGGGAGGGGTGGAAGAACCGGGACATACGTTTCGGACATCTGGGGGGTAGTTTTTCTGGGAGAGCTTGCAGAAAAAAATGTAAGGTCTGTAGAAGTGCTTGAAAATGAACCTATTCAAGATCCATACAGCCACTTCTGGATCAAAGCCATTTTAGAAGCCAATGAAATTGTATCATATGTCCTCAGGTTCTCAGTCTGCCAGTTATTGTGTTTACATACGCCAACGTGTAAGGCCATGCAACTTCCTTGCTTTTATAAGATAAAGGTCATAAACAGTTTAAACAAAACCAATTGGCAGTTGAATTCTCCCTATTGATGTTCTTCAGCTTGTAAACACTGGCATTCTGGTGGGTTATTCAATGTGAGCATGTCTTGTTTGGATGTCTTTCCACATTTTGATGGAAAAAATTTGGAGGAAAAAAGCAGATGATTTCAAAATGTCTTGCATTATCAAACTGTTTTTTGATCTGAAAAGTCTTGTTTTATACATAGTGATGTACAGATATCCTATTATTGTGCAATTGTGCAAACAACATGCTGAAAAGATCTGTTTTGACAGCTTTGATTAGCTTTGATAGCTTTGATCTAGCTTGGCAAGCAGCATAGGCTTTGCAAACCTTAGCTGGTCAAGCTGGTCAACAAGCATCAAAAACCCAATATATACCGGTGACCAGCAATATTGGTGTTTTCAGCAGCAGTAGGGAAAGTCAAAAGATAGGTTTGCCCGAATAGGAACATCTGCCTCATCTGAGCTGCTTCCTAAAGCCCCCTGAGATGCATGACCTTTAGATGGTCAATAAGTGCCCAGCTGTCCATGGTTACCTAATCGCATACATGCTCTACCGGTGATATGACTTCCCCATAGTCATCAATACAAATGCTGTTAATTCCTCCGCTCTAATTGACCATGAGAATAATAATATGGTGACCTGACAAATCTATTCAGGGCAGGAAAAACAAGATTGTACTTGTGCATGTGCGTGTTTGTAAGCCTGGGAACATTCAAAATTTGCTTCCTCTACTTATCCTTTACACACAATATAACAAATATTTACAAACAAGCTTAAACCTTTGCGTGATTTCCTGTCTCATCCGAATCACCACCCACATGCTCACCTTATCAAGCATCAAAATTGATGAATTTTTGCAAGCAGGAATCTCTGATAAATCTAATATTTTGCTTCAGTTTGATTTAGAACATCATAATTATACTACTAATGATTTGGGAAATAATCTTTGAGGATAATTGCGTGTGGAAGGAGGGTATTGTGTTTTTTTATACTCTTCATAATATCTGTACTGATCTGGTTTGGCTTTAACAGCAAACTCTTTATGTGCTTTTTATTTATTGGGGCTGTGCTAGAAAAACTCAAGGCTTCAGAGTCTTTTAAATCACGCAGAGAGAATAACCGAGGATGCTTAATCTTCTCTGTGGTTTTCAGAGATGGCAATAACAAATCTGTGCCCTTCGTTTGTCCTCCATTTCCATTCCTTCTTTCTCCTCCTCTCAAGTAGTAATTGCACTCTGGTGTTCTAAATAAATGGACACACATTCCAGGCATCCCAGTTCGTGAGAGGACAATGTTTTTTGGAGCAGAGAGAGGATCGTGTTCACACGCTGATCCACATCATCAGCGTTCTGCTTTATAAGAATGCGTGTGAGCACATTTTGACCTTTATTGTGAAACACAAACTTCCAGAAGTAAACTAATGTAACAAAAGGGCTGTTAATTTTAAATTAAATTAGGCACTTAAGTACAATTAAAAATATATATAATTTATAAAATAAAACGGTAATCTGTTTGATCATTCCCCCAAATGTCTTTTGAATTATCTTCATTTTGTGGTTTTTCCTAGCAAATATATGTGATTAGTTCAGCGTATAAGACTGCTCTGTAATTTGTCTCTGTTAACGCTATAATTTTCATCCACATGGTTCTGTCACAAATATGTCTTCCATTCCCCAATTTTTTCAATTAATTTAGCATAAAATAATAGTAAATAGTAGTGGTTTACATTTTGTACTTGATTGACAGCCCAAGCAATGAATTAACATAAAAAAAAAATTTATACACCAACATGCCAAATGGATGATTTTATTTCGTAAGATCTCTCAAAGGGATAGTTCATACAAAAATAAAAATTCTGTCATCATTTACTCACCCTCAAGTAGTTCCAAACCTGTATGAATTTCTTTGTTCTGCTGTACATAAAGGAAGATATTTGGAAGAATCTCAGTAACCAAACAGATCTCGCCCCCCATTGACTTCCATAGTATTTATTTATCCTACTATGGTAGTAAATGGGGGGCGAGATCTGTTTGGTTACTGAGATTCTTCCAAATATCTTTCTTTGTGTTCAGCAGAAGTAATGAATTAACTTCTTTTTTTTATACATCAAGACTGCATAAATGTAATTTTGCTCTGTTATCACTGTAATTTACATTCTTGTATAGTTCTAGTGTCACAAATATGCCTTGAGAATGTTATCCTGAGAAAGAAAAGAACAAACAAGATAATGAAAAATGTATTCCAAAGGCTGGCTAAATGTTTTAATTACAGTAATTAGTGTTTGGATGGGTAATTACATGCTTTTCACATTCTTTGCAAAAATTGTCCTATGTCTAATGTGCCCATGCTGTCACAGCTACAGCCCAAATGCGACCACAGACAAAGATCCTCTTCAACCTAAACTAATAAATAACCTCACCACAAGGAAAGAAAGCTGCACTCTTTTATTATTATCAAAGAAACAATTCCAAGTTGTTTTTCTAAGATGTTTACTGCTGTTCTTTATGGCCCAGTCTGGGTTGATGTGAAAGAGGAAGCGCATGTAATTCACTGTGCCAGTACGAGATATTCGTTCCCTTTCCCTTCTTTTGTCACAGTGTAATAATGGAGTCAAATGGGTGATGTATGGGAGAGCTGTTTTGTTTCCTGTAACATTGAGGGCCCACAAACCCACATTCACAGTCTCGAACATGAGCTAAGTGTATTCTTGCCTTCTAAATGTAGGCAGTAATGAATAGTTGATTGATCTGGACAATGATACCCTCAATGAGAGAGACGGGAGGGAGAGCGATAGAAAGAAAAGGTCTGAAAATAAGAGCGGGAGGGAGTCGATTTGTGTCAGAAAAAGAACGAGGGAGGGTTGGAGTCTAGAGGCCCAGACAGGCTAGAACAAGAAAGTAAAGAAAATATCTAATTGGAATCAAGTGTCCTGACTGAGTGCGTGGGCGACTGGATTCCGCAGAGCGTGCTGCTTTTTCTTTGAGGGTAAAGAGTATTAGAAAATCCCCTCCATAACAATTCTTTATTTTTGGGGTGGTGTGTTAAACTTGTATAGACAGAATGCCAGGGGTGCGGCTTTAAACACAACTACAGATTTCCAGAGACACCCTCGTCTGATGACTTCAGCCTCTTAACTGGAACACAGATTCTGGAGTGTGTGCATGTTTGTGAAGGCAGGAGCGCAGGCTCTCTTTAAGACCAGCTTTCGTGCGTTCCACATGCATCGATTGACCCTGCGGTCCCTGGGGCTGTATCAGTTTACGTTAATTAAATATGCAATTTTCAAGAATGTTAATTGCTGTCCTGTGTGCATGTGAGAGCTTTACGAAGCAGCTTGGATTGATGTGTGGCTAGAGGCTATACATCGAAGACGTTTTTCTTTTTTTTTCTTTTTTTTGTACCATATATCCAAGTTTGGATTGAATAGGGTGTTGTCTTGTGACAGGGGGATAGATCTATAACTGGTTTAGCTGTGGATCAAACTAAACAAGTTTAGTTTGATCCATAAAAATCATTTTTCTATGTTAAAATACCTCTTATCCCAATTTGCAAACAGGTAGTTATTTGTAGCTCGACTTCCTGAGGAGTGCAACCACTGTGGCATTTGCAGCATTGTTGTGTTTGTTGATTTGTCTACCTTGGAACAGCTAATGGCATGACAACTGCCTGTTTGTCTGAACAACAGTTGACTGTTGGCGAAGCAAA